>JAOTQQ010000005.1:26530130-26686916 GCA_026546715.1 Gallinago undulata
CTCGCCACGCTGTTCCTGATACAAGCCAGGATGCTGTTGGCCTTCTTGGCCACCTGGGCACACTGCTGGCTCATGTTAATGCAATTAACATGGACAATAAAACATATTAAAAAATACAGGGGGTTTTTTGTGCTTTGTGAAACTTTTGTGAAACTGGTAAATAAAGAGCATCTAAATCTTGCACATTGGGTCAAATTTACCTTTTGACACAGATTCATCTGAAAAGTAGGAGAACGCTTTTTTTAAAAAAGAAGTCCGTTTTCAAAAATTACTTCTGAAGGACAGAAAATCCTTGAGGGTATTTGCCTCTGTTCATAAGCTGAATATTGAAACTTGGTTACAAGAGAAAAGCAACCTCTACCATGTTTCTCACAACGTGGTATTAAACAGCATTCTTATATTTGTTTTTAAATTGCTTTTAACACAGAAACATCAGGTTAATGAGTTTCATCCAGTTTGACTGGAGGCACTGAAGCAGATATTGCACATGTATAATTCTGCTTCTTTTAAAGAATAAAGTAATTCCTATTATTTATTTTGGGGTGAATCAATGAAACTTCAGCACAGGACCATGGAACACTCAAGAAAGTCTGGCAATCCTGATATATTGAAATATGAGAGGAGAGAGGGAAGAATTTATGAAAAGAATGAGAAATTTCAAAAATCAAAGAAAAAATATAAAAGTGAAGAATTAGAGAGAAAAGAGACTGGGAAATTATTTACTTTTTTAAAAAATCAGTACTTTCCAGGACCCCTTTTTATTCAAACCTTTTGCCTTCAGAAGCCTAATGCTTCAAAATACTTCTCACCAGGGCACTATATAAACAAAGCAGACTGTGGGAGGTAGGTGTAGATTACCAGCTTTACCTGCAAGACTTGTACTTCTGCGTATCGTTTTCAGCAGAGGCAATGCAAAAGTCAGAAAAACCTTTAAAATCTGGAAGCATATTCGAAGGCAGTCCATAGAGCAGTTTACCAGCACCTGTTTTCACCAAGCTGTCTTAATACTAGGGCTTTTCACCATTTGTGAGTGATTGCAGGAGCTATTACTTTAAACTAATTTAAAATAAACAATTTTCAATTTGAAAGTTAAAACATGAGTGTTCCAAGGAGTCCTACAAAGCAGAAGAAACAAGATAAAGGGTCCTTTCCTCTTACACAGTACTTGAAGTCACGTTGGTCTTTAACTACCTTTAATACTGGTCTGTACAAACTTTGCATTGTGGGACTGAGAACAAAAAGGTCTTTGTGGAACCATGTTATGTCCTGGTTTCTCACAAACCACTCTAAGATTGAAGCTTCATTTTCTTGGAGTCTTCACTCCTTGTTTTTTTCTTGATCTCCTAGACTGTACTTCTCTATCACCTTCCCTTAACAAAGTAGTTCCTGTGACTGAAAAACAGCATATTGTGAGCTGCAATGTTGGATTTAGTGTCAACTCTCCAAAGCTCCCTTTCAATTCTCTGAGAACAAGCCCACTCCATCCTCTCCTTTCAGAAGAGAACAGTGGTCCATGTCACATACAAGTGATACAATTTGTGCGGGACATGAGATCATCCAAGTCGTCTCCAAGTCAGACCCCAGGAGCACCAGACCAAGCTACCCAGCATGAAACAGAGACACAGAGCCCAGATCTCTGGCCACAGCCCTTCCCAGGTCCTGCTGTGGAAGCAGGGTAGCATGGAAAATATAAATAATCCACTTGGGCAAGGACCGTGTCTTTTCCCCTCCTCCATTTCAAGCTTTATTCACCAAGCATCTAAAGACAGACTGGAATCCCGCTTCCAGAAATGAAAGAATCACGATAGGAAAAAACGGCAAGAAGATCAATCACACAAATGTCTAGTGAGTAACCCAGCAGGCCACAGTGTTTCTTTGGAGATCTGCAAGCAGCCAAGAGATGACAATACTCTAATTAAAAACGGGGAGCTGCAAAATGTATCCAAAAGGCTTTCCTTCCCATCCAGCCCCTGCTCAGATACTAGGCAATGAAGTAAACATCAAGTTGCACTGGGAGTTGTTTCCATAAAGAAAATACAGATAATGAGGCATCCCTAAAAACTCTTCTCTTCTTTCTCCTTTTAATTTAAAATTGAGAGGACCATGTGAATAAACGGGATGGCATCTGAGGCAAAAGGACAGATGGTTCTGCTCCCAGAGCAATGCACAAAACTAAGGCTTATTACAAGTCTTTTATTTTACTTAGGGCTTTTTTATTTACTCTTCTTTCTCTCTTTGCTCATCTATTCATCTACCCATTGGAGTACTGAAAATTCAAGTTCTTGTTCTTCCAATTCATATTCAAATCGAAACACATACAAACACACAGCAGAGCTTTCAGAGTGAAAGTTTGAAGAGTTTTGTTGTGGAATTTTTTTTATTTTTTAAAAGTGTATAACAAGCCAATTACAGAGGCTGAATCAGTACCTTTTAGATGAATACACAGGAAATGAGAGGAACATGGCAATGGTGACACATCTTCCAGCCTGAACTCCCTAGAACATGTGGTATATGCTATTATTTTATGTATAATGAGTAACTTGTAATGTGTTTATCTCATCAAGAAAACCACTTTTCCCCTCACTTTTGCATGCTTAATGAAGTGGTTTTGCTTTTGATGAAGGTAAATGCATAAATAATCTCTTCAAAACAATTCCTGTGCTTTGATCATGGACTCTGTAGAGGCACTCATGTCCTCAGCTGCCAAGAGAAAACGACTGTGGCCACCTGCTTCAAAGGCCAGTGGGTACAGGAGATTTTCCACAAAGCAGAGTAATCGGACAAGGCCTGATTCTACTCCCACTCTGGAAACATGCACAACATTATTTCCTTCATATCGAGTCCCCATTCAATTACATCTCGAGACCCAACTCGTACAAGAGAGCAGGTCTGATCCTGCTCAGGCTGGGTGGCAGCTGCACACCATCGGGATGGCCCTTGTGCTCCAGGCAGACAAGCTGTGCCCTGCAGCACCCTTCAGTGCCCATGTCTCAGACTACAGAGGAAAGAGATGGCTTTGCAGTATGAGCACATTGGCCTGTCTGCAGAGACTCCTGGCCAGATACCCAAATACAAGATCTCCCAGCTGATGTGCTTGCTAGGGCTAAAAGACTTTAAGGTGACCCAGACATTCAATGGGACAGGTTTTTTCCATCTAGAATTATTGACCCAGCAGAGAAAACAGAAATCAAATATGCAATGTCATGCTGGGATCAAGCTTTTTAATGGTTTTGTTGAATGGATTTCAATTGAAACATTTCAGGGCAGCCTAATAAAACGAAACACTCCAGTTCAGAGCAAATTTAAGAATTGCATTAATAGTTTCCTGTTAGGAAACCATTCTAGAAACAAATTGCTGAGCAGTTCTAGTTATCACAGGGCTGTTACAGAGGTGGCTCCTTCACTAGGGCTTGGCTATTTAAGGTACGTGGGCTGTGGTCTCCTGACTTGAGGTACTTCACTCCTCACATCTTAGTTGCTTTTTGGAGAAATATGTGAAGGAATGAAGCTTTGAGTTTGTTTTAATAGTACTAGACACTCATGGAAATGAGAATCAGGCAGGAGGGCCATCATTTTTTGATTTATAAGGAAGTTGTCCTTGATCCACCTGGATCATTGTTCCAGTTCTGGAGCAGCTGAGCAATTGCTACCAATTGAACCATCAGCACTACAATTGGTAGCATAATGATACTTTTTCTCTCAAATAGAACATATTTCCTTCCCACATCTTTACTCCTGGTCTTTAACATTGGAATAAAATCATATCCTTTTTAATTAAAAAGAAAAACAAAGAAAAAAAAAAAGATTTCAATCTCATAGTCATTACAATCACCATAGTAAATTTATGGGAAATGCATTTAACTATTACCATGGAAATCCGGAAACTGTTCTGTTATAATTAAAAGGATAATTATCTTTCACTATTTTAACAAACTCATGAATTAAAAATTTAGGACAGCTTTGCCAGAGTATATTTATTTGCATACAGTACAAATAACATGCTGTCATGGCATTTTCTCCTTAACTTATCATGTCTTCTATATGTATCTTTATACCACGTTGTAGTAACTTTCACTTAGGGGACAACAGTGCATATATGCTTCCATTTTATTCAGCTAGGTGCATACAAATTTGGCCAGCACTAAAAAAAATGGAATGTAAAACAAATAATTCTTTACACTAAGAAATGCAGTTGCAGCAGCATACTTTGCAGGGGCCTGTACATTGGTTGTTACAGTTAAACAAAATCAATTTCAAAGCCCTCTTCTTTTTTACTGTTTTAAAAGACTGCCTATGCTTTAAAAATCAAACATTTTTATCATTTAATTTGAATTTAGTATGTTTCAATTTAATTTCAACTTAACTGGGACTTAAAAAAATTGAAACTTTGGCCTATTTGGGCCTTGACTCCTTCAAAATCAATTTATCAGCACTTTTTATCCACTAATCACTATTTTTAATAACGGCTTTGGAGTTGTCACCAGCAAACCAAAAAAGCAGTTATCGCACAGTGCCAGGAAGAAATACCACTGCCATTCAAAACAAGCAGATCAGACATGGATGAGCAAGACAGAAGAACCTGTGGGCACCAAGACAGACCCTATGTCACATTTGCAGGAACCCTGCTATCCAGGAGAGCTTCCTGCCATACTTACTGCCCGCACAACTCCTTCACAAGAATTTCACATGTTCTGGGTGTGAAAAGCTTTTCAATAAGGGTTTTATTCAGAGTCAGAATAAGCAATCGCCCTGGCCCTGAACTTACCTACTCAGGATAACTCCTGCATGCAGAAAGAAAACTCACAGTACCTCACTTGCACACAAATCTGAAGACTAAAGTAATTTGTGAAACTTACTTGGCAAATCACTTCAAAAGTTAAATAATGCGGTCAAATCACAAACAGCCTGTGAACATTTCAAAACAAGCAGAAGCTAAACAAAGCTTTTGCTACAAATTGCACATCCAGCTCAAGAAATGAGGTTGAATAACTCACTGTTATGTTTTGGTTTGTCACCTGTTATGGTACAGCACAGAGCAAAAATCTTTGCTGAAGAATGAATGTATCCTATTTAGAGTTCCTTTCAGCAATGATTTTATATGGTTTACAGGTGTAGGTCATGGGTGAAATATAGACCGTGATCCTTGTTGCTTGAAATATAGATCTCTATAAACAGTCCTATAAAACAGAGACTGTCTGAAAAACTGCTGCTTTTTTTTTTTTTAAATAGAAAAAGTAGACACGTGCTTGTTACTCAGTTGAAATAAAGATGCTTCTGAAGACTCTAAAGGAACACAGATTGAAATAAGAAAATATGAATTGTAAGGACATTTAGTATATAATTATTTAAGCAGAAGACCCTTAATAAGTTGCATAAATAAGCCCAGTTTATAAACTCAGGTTTAAAAAACTAGTTCAGTTCCTGTAAAAAACCAGGACTGGCGTTAGATCGGTAGTATATTTTGGCATGCCTCTTTCTTTTTAACTATAAAAATGTATAATATTAAATGTACAGTATTAAATTGGGAAGAAATGCAAACATTAGCCAGGGAAAATAATCAGAAAAAAAAGCACCTAAAGAGATGATATACATAGGCATTTAATAACCATTTACATGGAAAAAAAAATTAAAGACATACATCTTGGGAAGATCTGTGTAAAATCTAGATTTCAGACTTGGATCTAACAAGATCTAAATGAAACATTTCCTGACATTGACTTTTCATATGGCACTGTCCTTGAGGGGTTCTTTGGTGTGCAACAGGCACGGAGATAATGCTGTGGCTTTTCTAGCAGGAGCCCTAATACAGACTCTCTTCTCTAACATTTTCATTTCATGAAACTTACAGGAATTCAGTATCTTTGAAAACTCTACATCTGTCCAATTTGGTTGAAAACAGGACACACACCTCTCCACCTCATCTCATTAGGAAAGCAGGCCAAAACCAAACCAACAGATTAAGATGACAACAAGGATGAAACATGATTTTCCAGTAGATTATGTCTGCAAAAAAAAACTGGTGCAAAGGTTGCACCACAAATGGGAAATATTTGATAGCACAAGACTGAAACAATCCCTCTCCTGACAGGACTCCAGCAGGACTGCAAGGAGAAGGTTGTGTGTTTTACTGGGGATATCAATGATAAAAGCCAAATAATCTAGAAAAATAAGTTGTTTACCGGAGGAACTTACATGGGAACAGAATTGAAGAACAAAGTACTGTTAGACAGAGAGGTAAGAATTTGTCAGTACTTGACATGTATTATCAAAAAGAGAAATGACTTGGTACTACGAGACAGCACAATTTGCACACAATTGCAAAAAGCACTACACGTCTCCAGAGAATCAAGGGAACAGGGCACAGGATTGCCACTATCACCTGATGTTCACATGGATGGTCAACTTATCAATGCCAACACAGTTCCCAGGAGGTGCAAGGGCTGCAGAATCGGGACTCTCATGACTTGCTCAAAATCACACAGGAACTGCAGCAGATAAAGAGCAGAAGCTACATCTACCTTCAATTTGTTTTAACCTTTCTTCAACAGGACCATAAAAACTTCAGAACATCTTCAGAACTTCAGAACAGTCATCTCCTGCAGCAAGCACACAATGCCATGCAGAAAAAGGCCCTCTCTGGCCTACTCTCTCACTGCTGAGCATGATGCATACGGTCTCTGTGGGTTAGTGTTAAGCCCTGACTGTTGTAAGTGCAGCTTCCCAGTAAATGGAAAGCCTGAAGCCCATGTCAGTACATCTGCAGTCTGGCACCACCACTCTTTGTGGCTGCCAATTTGAGATTTTCATGGATGACAGTGTTCAGCAACACCAGTGACCATCTGTTTCTTCCTCCTCCTCTTCTTCATTCTCCTTTGTTTCTACTTAACTCAGTGTTAAGTGACCAAGATATCCTGGAAGCAAAAGCGAACTAAAATTTGCAGTGGATGATACAACATCTGCTGATTTAACTCCCGGGGAAAAGAAGAAAATGGCAGTGAGGCTTTGAAAGAGAATGTAACGTAGAGGGTTAAAGGGGGAAATTAAGCAGCTCAAAGTCACAGCAGTTGTGATTTGACAGACTGTTTCCCTGGGTGGCAGGAGGAAGAGCAAGGCCTCATAAAGGGTGTGTCGGAAAACAGGAACAATGTGATTGCGGTGCTCTGTAACCAAAAATAAAGGCAAGCTGATCCCTGCTTATCTCTGCCGCAGCCTGATATGCAGGGGGTGAACAGGAATGAAGATGAGCAGCTTCACTCAGGTGCAATGTTTCTATTTTATACATTAAGTGCTTTAAAGCAAGGGATCATTTTGATGCTTTGCATTTTGATCCTTGCAGCCTACGTCTTCCCATGACAATGTACCAGAAAAGTTTAAACTTTCCTCTAGGAATTTAGATTAACCGAGGCATGCCTACACCACCTCTAGTTCTGTTTTAGAATTAAATAGAGCCTTTGCCTTAGGAAAATTCAAATCCTATGTCAGCAGTTTATCAGATGGCTTCTAGCTAAGGGACATATTAAAGGACAAGACCAGATTCTGCAGCCAAATGGCCACATGCAGGCCAGTGCACACTATAAATAACCAGTACTCAGCTAGACTGAGGTGAGGGAGAAAACATCCCACAGGGAGCTGACTCTCCCATTTGCTGAACTTCTCCTTTCTTCTGGAGGCACTGAAACAAGAAACGCTGTGGGTTCAGCAGATCACAGCCCTTCCCAGTCCTGGCTCATTTCACTATCTCAAACTAAAAAACAGGCAGTGCTGTGCAGAGGAAGGAACCGGGACTATTTCTGTTACATGAGGCCTGTCTTTGACATCAGTTTTGTGCTGATGTGACTGTTCTGGTTAGGAGTCGAGTCAGACCACAGGCACATCTCTCTCCTCACTATGATCCCCAAGATACCTGGGGGAGGATGTCTAAAGGACACAGGGGATGCATGCAGTGACACACACTCCAAGGCCTCAGCCAGCCAGCAGGAGCTTACAGCACAGGGAGTTTTCAGTGGTAGGGGGAAGAAAAGGGGGGGAAAAAAAAAAAAGAAATTTAATATTACTGAATGGATTTTTCTGCTGTAAAGGTGGCCCTTCCTTTTCAAACCCCCACAAACTTTTGTCATCTACAACATCCTCTGGCAAGGACTTCCACAGGTTATGCAGCTGGTGAAACAGCACCTCTGTTCATTTTGAACCTGCCATCTGCCAGTTTCAAGTGATGTCACCAGTTCTTTTTTGGAAAAGACAGTAATTTCCCTATTCACCTGACACGTTAATTTCTTCAGACCTGACTCATTCTCATTGAAATAGGCATCTTCATGCCTGTGGATGTATTCCCTTTCCTGCAGATGAAAACAGATGTTGCCTTCCTAGCTGCTAATTTTTATCTTTTCTCTTAATTGAAATTACCTTCTGCATCCTTAGTTTTATAACTAAATGTCCCTTATGTTGATGGTAATGTAGTTTATAGAAATTCAGTTGAAGAAAGTAGGCAAATTTCTTCAAATGATAAATATTAGAAAGATATCCACTAAAGTCAATTGAAATGATGATACTTGGAAATTAAATGGTTAGAAATTATAATTTCTTTCAAATTCAGAAAGCACTCCAAAGCCCATCCTTTCTGTGGCTGCAAAACACATGGTATCATGTTACTTTTTTGACATGGGAGCATTTCATACAGTCAACCTGGCAATTTCAGCTAATTCAGCTCATGCCTCTGAACCTCATGTAAGGATGGAGAACTAAATGTCTCTTGCATCTAAGGAAATGGAGTAGCTTTGACTTTACTTACCAAGAACCCTATCTATCAGCATGTGCGTATCTGGGTCTGCCAGCCACCTCTCCTAACAGCCAAGCTTGCGCTGACCTCAGTGAGGACCCATATCAATACTGCCACCATTATCTCCTGCAGAAAGAGATTTTCTACCTCTTCAAAAGCTAAAGCCTTTAATTTTTGCAATTGTGAAAATGAGATACCAGCATATAAAGCAAGGCTAACACAGTGCTGATGTGACAAACAAGCAGTGTTTCTTGCAAAGAACTAGAGGATCCAAAAGGAAAGATGTTTATTGCTAAAATAAGCTAATATACTTTAAAAAAAGGAGCTATCTTCCCAGTTCCATACTGCAGTAGCTAGAACCTGGAGTAACGACTGCCAAATATTATGAAACCTGTAACCACAGTATGACTGAATAAGCCGTCAACCAAGCGTTACAAGAAACGAATTCCGGCACTCAGCACAATGTAATTTTAGAGGAAAGTGGATGTTCTGTTGTGATACAACATAAATGAATATAAATGAATTAACCCTCTTTAACAGCTTCTCAACAATAATCTGTATTAAATGCTCAGAGAAATTCCTCCAGCTAGCAGTGATTAAATAAATATAAAATGCTTTAATTTAAAAGGGCATGATCCATGATCCAGAGTCAGGAAAGGAATGACTTCCTTTTAACTCCACCTTCAAAGCACCTATATTGAGCACAGTAACATATACAGGACAGGCAGGTCAGTCTAAGCATCCGGCCCCAAAGAGGAGTCTAAGGAGCAACTCAAAGCTCATCAACAGCGAGATCAAAGCAGCATTCCTTCAGGGAAGGAGAGGTAGTATCAAGCCAGCACAGCTCCCAAGGTAGAGAGGACTTGCTGGGAAGAAGACATGAGGATACGAGCTCTTAGAAAATTCTGAGTCAATTTCATAATGCCTTGTGTTGGTCGGTCACTGTTATCTTGTGTCTTTGGTGAATGGAGATTATATCCTCCCTTCACCCCGGAGCGAATGGCTGCCCGAGCCCAGCTGCAGTAGTCAGATGCAGGGGGAGGGAAAGATGAATCACACACTCCAGTGTTTTAGCTGGGGAGGTCTATGCGCTAACAATTGGTTTAACACTTATTTATGCACAAACAATCTCCCAAATTTTCTCTCCAGAAAAAATACAGCAAACTAGCCACAAGCTTTCAATTGACTCATCCCCCTGCATCCCATATCCATATGAATGTGACAAGATTGCACACCAAGTCACAGGCGACTAATCCATGCCTTTGAGCCACTAAAACACAAAGCATCTGCCTGTTTTTTCTGTTGGGATGCAAAAAATTCTTCCTCTGAGAAGTATCACATCATGTGAACCTCACCTTGACCAAAGCTCCCTTACCAAGTCAGCAGTCAAGAACAACGTCATTAGGCGGTTCACAAGAGGTTGGCAGCTACTCAATCAAAGAAAGGCCTAAGTGTGCTTATATTATTTAAACTTCACTACTGGTTTCACTTAAAGGTGAAATACAAAGCAAACATTGGGGATGTGTCTGGACAAAGCCAGAATTTTTCTGCACATGTTAAAAATAGATCTACAAAACTACTAAGTTTTAAATAGAGCTGCTTACAGTAATGGGATGTTCAGTGGTTGAAATGCCTTTAACAAAGTAGTGATAACCATACCTCCTAAGAAAAACATTTCTCAAGACAGGAGATGCCCTGTCCGTGAGAGAGAACCAGTCAACATCCTCTACAGGACAGGAATTACTGTGACAGAGCACTGTCAATCTCATTGGCAGGGCCGGCAGCCTGCCTGCAGCACGGTGCAAGAGCGGCCACTCCCAAGGCAGATGAGTAAAAATAGGAACTAGTTACACACGATCGCCAATTGGTAGTAATCCATGAAAAGTGGGGATACTCCAACCAGCCCTTAGGGGAACAGAAGGGCATCTAACAAGGTGTAACCTGTATTCTCTGCAGTGCATCACAGCACATAAATGATGCCACTTAGAGGCAGAACCAAATTCAGATTTGACAAATTAGTCCAGTCTGTCAAAGCTTTTGTCAGCCTTTCCAACAACTCTTTGAGGATCAACACTTCTTCATTTTAAGCAAGAACAAAACCCCGTTTTTCTGCAAAGCTTCTGAAAAGTTCAAGTTGTGATGACTGCTATTCAGCCCCTGCTGATATTTGTCAGCGGTAAGCTGTAATTTCTGCTTTCCTAACACCCCTACATCTTTCCTCTTCCCATTTGCCTGCTTTGTCCCTTCCTTGCATTCTGCTTCACTCCACTTTCACAAAAGCCTAGCAGTGGGGACTGGGTTTTTGTTTCTACAGCACTTGTCATTTATAATTCCTCACTTCTCCAAGGGTTTGGAAGCACTATCTGACATAAACAATAATTCAAATGATACATTATATTTATTTTTACCATCACAGTTCTCTTTCTCCTTTGTGACTTTTTTCTTTTTTTTTTTCTTTCCAATTTCTTAAATTTCATCTATTTCTTACCTGTAATGTGCTTTTAAGTAAAAATTCTGTATATTCTTTTAGATGAAGCCAGTCTTTTGCACTAGAAACAGTAATTATTCCACGTAGCCACACACAAAAACATTTCTTGTCACTAAGTGCCTGACAGCATTTCAAATGTTGGGAGAAGTTTCTGTTTCTAATAAAATGGAACAAACTTGCCACAGTTCATGTTTATATAACTTATCTTTGTAAGCTATATAAAAGAATCCCACCCCACACCTACAGCAAAGAAATTTGTTTGCCACATATTTAAATTAAGTGCCCAGTGGAGTTTACTAGTTGGAAACTAGCAGAAGATTTACTGAAAGTAGTTAATGGTCAGATTGCCTGAGTGGAAAGTTTTAACTGAGGCTTATTAGAATTGGAGATTCAGGAAACTGAGGCCTGCAGATAATTTAGAAACAATTTTAACTGCAGAGCTCCAAGTTCTGACTGCTACATGTCACAAGCTGTCGAGGACTGGTTTTACTGCAATCATTGTCAAACTGTCCTTCCTGATAGCATCAGTCCACAAGAGCTTCACCCTCACTCTGCTCCAAGCAATAGTGATAATTTTGGCACTAGAAGTAAGAATCCTCCTAACACTTCTTTGCTAGAAGGAAAGGGAAAACCTCTCCAATTTTTAGGATAGTCAAGAAAATTAATTTTTCTGTTCCCCTCAGGACTATGAGAAGCAAGTTGGCAGAGCCAAAGATCAAGGCAAGGTACATGGGTGGCTTTTCCACATCTCTGTCATCAGGGTGTCCTGAGTCCTAAAACAGGTGGAAAGAGAAATCAGTGCCTAAATGTGCTCTGAAGAATTGCATCAACTCCCAGCCCAGAGTTGACTGGCTGCTCTAAATCAACACAATGGAGAGGGCTTGGCATGCTACAGGCCTGAAAAAACAGGAAATCTGCACAGTACCTTCTTCCATTGCTTCTGCCTCTTGCAGGATTTTGGTCTGCATAAATATAAATAGCTTTAGATATATACATAATACTCATATTTCTTCAAAAAGCACTTCTGCTACTTTTGCCCCTCCTGTGCTGAGAAAAATCATCCCAGGACTCCTTGCAATGCAAAAGCAAAGGGCAAGCCCAAGCAGAAAGCAGCAGCCCAGCATCCTGCGCCCCAGCTCGCACCCAACCCCAAGCCATCAGGGGGGGCCCTCCTCCCACCCAGCTGCAGGCAAGAAGTCCCTGCCCTCTGTCAGGAGAGCCACAAGGCTGTACCTTTAGGAAAGAATAAATTTACAAATAAGCTGAGGTAAAAACAGATAACCACCCATGACAGCTCTTCCTTCCATGATTCTTTCTCCATCCTCATTACAGGACTAAACTGCTTGCCCTTGCATCTGCCTCCACTTGTCTCTGGTTTCAAACAACAACCATGTTTGAGGTCCCCTCCCAGCAATGCCCAGTGGCAGAGCAGGGCTCTTTACATTCAACTCCACCACCCCTGAGTGCCAGGGAAATAAATATATGGTATTTCAGAGGTGTAGGACGTAAATTCTGGCTTGGTTTAGAACCCTGTGGGCAGTAAAGTGCTCTGCCCATTAAAACATAAATTATCATCTGAGTATAGCTGATGAGAGGCTGGGACTAATAGGAAGTGGTATTAAATCAGAATTATAGGAATGCTCTTTCCCATCTGACTGTGAGAATTTACTCTCCTCCCTAGCGAGCCTCAGGATGGCAGATGAAAATTAAGGCTAGTTTGTATGGGAGCTCAGAAGTAAATCATTACCCTCCCCAAATACATCCTTATCAATAAAGTATCTTCTTAATCCCATCAACTATGATTGTGGAACACCTGCCACCACCACACTTCCAAGTCTTTATGAAAAGAAGAAATTTAATCTCACATTCATCCTCTAAATTATGTAGCAGCAGCATTAATAGCAATATTAGGCCTACCGGGAAATTGAGCATGGCACTCATTACCAGAGCTGGGCTTTCAAAAAAATCACTCAATATGGTGGCTATGAATTTCCTGTGAAAAATCTGTACCTATATTACAACTGTGCTGAGTGTCCTTAGAAAGCCTGCCCCTGAGGAGCATACACAAACCCCTGTGCTCTTTCAAAGGTTCAGTCCCCAAGTCCCCACACAAACAACTGCTTCTCTGCTCTTCTCTGCTCTTCCCTTCCATGATCAGGTTCCATCCAGAGAAAGCTCAGGGGGAGGCACCGGCAGCAGCTCTGCACAACCCCAAAGTTCATTACTGTAAAGCACCATGGTTATGTACACTAGAAAGTACCCTGGAAGACAGCAAGGGCTATCAACCCGCCTTCTTGCTTCATCTCATCTCAAAGTTGAGAGCTGAAACCAAGGTCTATTGTGTCCCAAGCAGCAGCTTTCTCTGAGAAGTTTAAATTTAAAGCAAAATTTTACAGCTGTTATTATAGCAAGGGCATAACATTGACAGACCTTAAACTAACAGTGCAAATACCACTGCAGTATGTGGAGGGGACTTCACCACAAACATTTGCTCGAGTTCCTGTCTTTACCTCACTGACAACAGGCATTATTAAGTCAACTTGTGTGAGATTTTTCTGAACATTTATGTCCTGTACAGGTTCCTACCAGCCTAGAAAGCATGGCTTCAGTTCCTATCATGCCAGCCCTTTATCTCAGGGAAGGCCTGTTACTCTGACTGTAAAGATGAAGAATTGAGGCAAAGTGCAATAACTTAGTGATGCACCCAGTGCAGCACTGAAGATCCAGGAATTTAATCCAGATCACTTCAACTTTTCCCTGTAGTTTTAACCCAGACCAATTCTTAAATTCTCTTCTGGGGATTAGGAAAAAGTAATCATGACAAGTTTAAAGTGCTTGAAGAGATCAAAACCTCCAGCCTATTTATGATCTACAGATAAATCAATACATTCAGATAAAGTTTCTGTTTGCCACTAATATTTTCTTTGACTCCCCTTTTCTCCAGATACTCGTTTCCTAAACAATACTAACTCACATTTCTTATTTATGGTCCATCTATTCTATTCTTTGCTCTCCACTCCACAACAGAGCTAAAAGACACTATTGAGATACAGCTCCTAGAGAATGGCTGTTCACTAGCTCACATCTAGAAAGCGTTGTGACTGTCACAAAGAAAGATTGTGCTCCCCTTGCATTTCTATAGTCTGTAACGTGCTTCCGGATGGATGTCCCTGGGCATTACTGAGAAAACAGCATTCCTGACACAGATATATGTATTTTTTAAATGATGATTGAAAGCCAAAATAAATCGAATGTCAATGTTTAGGAACAGACAGTAGTTACGGGTTCACAGCACCCATAGCTGCTCTGAATGACAGTGGAGGAATCCTTTTAACTCTAGGTTTGGCTTCTTGCACTATTTGCACTACATAACTACAGTTACTTAAACTCTGTTGGAGCAGAATAGCCACAAGCTAAAGCAGACTACAATGGCTTCTTGTTGTTTCCCTCCCAACACAGTGATGTCCTATGGTCTGTTATAAGTAAAGTCGAAAATCAGTCCCGCATTGAAATGCCAGGCCTTTGTGGCACGCAGCACAATTGGACTGTGCTCCCATGCCACCTGAACTAAACGGGAGCGGAATTGTTACCAAGTCCCAAGGTGTGAGATGTGGTTATTATTTATTGGAGAAGACACTTGCATAGCCTGGGAAAAAGTTATTTGTTGGCCTTAAATCATCCATGCAGGAACAACTAAAGAAAGCCTGCAAATGTATCAAGAAGGGATTTAGCACTGAATATGGAAAGACAGGACTAAATACACCAAAAGAACATGACTGAAGATAGGTGTAAGAGCCAGAGGTGCAGAAAGCAACGTATTTTAGAAAGGAGGAGCAGTCTTGCCTCAATGCTCCTGTGGGCACTGCACAAAGATACATTCCTCTTTCAGAGCAGGCCATACACCAGCCAGAAGGATCACACAGTCCTGCAGGTTACTGGGATGCTGGATACTTGGGGTGGGATTTTCAGAGACCCTAGCAGCTACTGAAGGACCCAGTTCAAGTTAAAGCCAGTAAGGGTTTCCCATCTCAGAGATACTCCCATTGGGGCATGTTTTTTTACACAGGTTTTGGGACACAAATCCTGTATTTCGTACGACCTGCAGCTCAAGGCATATCCTGAAAAGAAACTCAAAAGGGAGGAGGGAGGGGGCAAAGGGACAGTACAGTTCCTCCACTTCCGTACCTGCCAGAAGATTTGGGGAACAGACTCTGCTCCTTCTCAAGAGGGACAACCATGAGAGTCATCCAAGGGATTTTTCATTGCAGTGACCAAATAAAAACTACTAATGTGTTCATTTCGTAAAACCCCAAAACAATAACATTTTGAAACAGAAAGCCCTACTGTAATTTCCCGTCTCTCATTACAGTGTTGTCCCCGAGAGCTTCACAAGCTCCTCTGCTGGCTGTTGTTCAGTGGGTGTCACAATGGAGCCAGCGCCAACACCCAAGCTGAGGAACGGCTGCGTCTGACACGTGCTCTCATTGTGCTGCACGGTCATATTTGCTACTGCATGATGCAAATCACGCCAGCCACACCAGAATAACAGGAATAGTAAATGTTACTAAATTACAAAGACTACAAAGTATGCCTAGCTCAGACATCATTTCCTTGTCATTAATTCGTACTCAACACTTCATAAACTTTTATTGTAAAGAATGCATTTGGAATTTAAAGAAATTCTGAAATTCAGCAATATCCAATGATCATGCTCAGTGTGTACTCTGCATGAGAGAGAAATTGTTGTGTCTGTTTGCTGTTGTGAAGTTGTAACCCATATGTTCCTCACATTAGGAAGATATTTAATGTACGCCCTTGGCAAATAACAGACTATGGAGCATCTGAAACAAAAAGAACCATCACCTAAAGATAAGACATATTTCTGTTAAAACCTAAAAATGGGGGGGGGGGAAATAGCAGCTATTTACAGTAAATTAAAAAGTAATCTCTCAAATCTTACTTATGGATCTCACTTATGGTAATATAAAACTATTCCCGAACTTTAATTATTATGACAAACTAGTCTCCTGTGGCTTGTTCATTTCACACAGCTAAAAAAAAAGAAATGTTAACAGTCTTCTAATTACATCAGTATTCTGTGTAAAAAAAAAAAAGAAAAAAAAACTGGCTCGCATTTATTACTCTGTCTAGGGAAGTTATGGATCATTTTGCTGTTCACTTAATGCTTTTGAATTTACATATCAGAAATACTAATAAGTGTGGTGTTATTAGATCATATTTGCTTTAACTTCCACACCAAGAAAATGATCCATTTTGTTTAGCTGCCACAATTAAATTAATTTATTTTCCTATGGCATGGTTTTTGATAAGGGCTCTTATCGGAAATTTGACTGTATTAAGCTTAATAGGACATCTCTCATTAAAACAAAATGCAAAAAGAAAATATGTTTCATTAAAAACAAACAATGGCTTTGCCCCCCACTCAACCCCATTTTTGATTCATTAGCATATTTAATAGAGGAGATAATTGTGGCTTTCACTTGAACAAGAGCCACAATCTGAAGTTCTGGATTTGTTTAAAATTCAATAGATTATTTCAGTGTCTCGTGATGAGCAGCACTGTGTCTAGAGAAGCCCACAGCAGAAATGGCAAAGCATCCCCTAACATGCCTGTCTGTCCAATGGCTCTGTGCCTTTGAAGCTCTCTTACCATTTCCAGTAATATCAGGAAGGAGACTAACCCCAGGGGGCCAACAGATACCGGCACTTGATAAAAGAAAAACACGTTCCAATTTTGGCTGGATAAGAAAGAAAAAGGAGCTTAACAAAGATGTTGGGGTTCGTTCTGGGCCATACAGATATCCTTTCACGCTGCCAAAATAGTGGAAAAGAGTCTCAGTGTAAGTGAAATTTGGGTCTCTCACAGATAAGTAGAAACTGCTTAAGAATCTGGTAGTTCACCCTCCTAGTAGGTAACAGACAGGCTAAGGAAATAAAATGTGCAGTGATCAATGTTGTGTACACATCCCATTCATCATTGCCTGAATGGATCCAGAGAGTGATTTTATCCTAATAACACCATGTCAGGATCATTCTTTTGTCCTTCTGGCACCTACTCCATTCTTCTTCTTAAGAAGTTTCTCAAGAATTTTCTGAAGTTGAAACTTTTGCCTAACCAGCTGTATTGCTATCTCATATCCTCTTTAAACAGATTTCTGCTCACAGTTGAACAGACATTAGCTGCTGTAACAAAGCAGCAGTCCATATGCAAAGTTTGCTTGTTTGCACCATAGTGTCCTGTGCTTCAACTCAAAGCCAAAATGCCCATATGGCCACTGGAAATAAAGAAGGAAAAAAAAAGTAGAGTAAAATGTTGAGTTGTTTCTACTGGAAGGAAAGAGGGATTGTCAACACAGAAAGTGGATTAACACCTCAGTAGTGTAACGGTTAAGTTTGTTGTTCTTCAGTACAATACAGCAGCTAAGAATTGAACGGACACAGTGCAACAATTTCTTCTAAGTCCTTCTTTTCTCTCCCTCTCTAGGCCCAACCTCCTACAACGAGGGACCTCTGAGACCTGCTGGGGAGCACAGAGTGCATGTTGCTGATCTGAGCAGCCCACACACATCTAATAAAGGCAAAATGGCAAACCGAGATCATGACACTATTTACACAAGGCAAATTTTTTCACCCAGCTGTTAGCAAAGAGCACACTTCATAAACTGCTCATAGATCACATGTAGAGGAGCTAAATAAAGAGGGTTGTCTTCAGCACCAGTATCAGTTTTAAGGGAGAACTTGGGTTTAAAGCCAAATCAGAGCTAGGCTTGAATTTTTACTTGAACAGCTGGTAAGCTATACTCTTAAAATTCTAGCCCAAAATGATAAACAACTCACAAAACTTTCAAAATACAAGTCCCCAGATCTCTGGGTATTTCTGCTTTGTAGGGCTGGCCCAGAAATAGCACCTTTTTTAACTGCAGTCCTCAGAGTCCCAGCATCAGCGATACTTAAATCAGAACTGCAAATTATTGTGTCGGTTTCAGACCTGGATTTGGGCAGGAGAATCGCAGCAGCAGCACCACAAATGATTGCACAGAGGAAGCAATCTGCCAGCCCCTGTGGAGAGTACCTAGAGCATATGTTCAGTGCAGCATGCAAACATCTCTGATTGTACCAGGCAGCTCAACAATGCTCTGGCTACACGTACTTAACAGTGGGAAGCAGGAGATTGTGGCATGAGGCTTCTCTAACTCTGCTGCTGCTGTCTGAGTTTATTATATTTATATATTTTATGGATCATCACTTCTTCAGCTCTGATCGTACAGTGTGCTAGTCACAAGAACGGGAAATGGATGGGACATACTGTGGGATCCTGGTGATAAACAGGCTGGTTTAACTGCTTCTGTTGCAGTTTTCTTTAGAATTGTCTGAATGCTATTTGCATTTTCAGTCCTGCTGTTGCTTGTATTTGCTCCTGAGCTAGAGTGACTTCAGATGTCCCTCCGCCTGCACAAGGTTTCCTTGTACACAACCCTTGGCATTTCTTCAAGCAAACTTGACAGAAAAATCAGTGCTCAGTTTACTGCTGTGCCCTTGCTATCTTACCTTGATTGCTCCTAAACTCAGTTCTCTGAAAATAAGACTTGTGGACCTGTAAATGTCCCTAATATCTACAGCTGTACAAAGAACTGAATGTGACTGCATCTGAAAGAGGAAAAAGTTGCAGTATTTCTTCAGGTAAGATCAACCATAATTAAAAATTTTATATCATTCTTGGAAGGTCAGAGCCTGCCCTTTTTGAAAGCCACAGTAAAAGAAATTTAAAAGAAAATAAAAATTCATAGCAAGGATATTAAAAAGAAAACCAAAATCCCCAACTGATCTATTTTTCCAAGGTCTGGAGAAAATACAGATCAAATGTTTTTCTTTATTTTTAGCCTAAATGGTATAAATGTATAGCTAGTTTTGGCTGACAAAAAAATTCACTTTCTCAGTGAACATAAACTTTTGTCCAGGTACACAAGCAACTACAGATAATTGAGAACAGATGAGATTTTTTTGTTTGTTTTATTGTTTTGAAACAAAACAAGGTAACATGACTAGAGAACTTCTTTCTTCTCTCTAGCTGCCAGTATATCATAGCAGTTCCCAAGCACCTGTCGTGCTCTTTCCATGCCAAATTTCACCACCACAATAGCAAGAACATAAAGAAGTTACTTTGTGTCACCCACTTGCATTTTGAAATGAAAATTAATTTCATAACCTTGAACAATCAGTAGCTTCAGAAAATTAAAACAACAATGAAAATTTTCTTTCCAAAATGTGGTTGACCAAACCACAATTGGCCAGAACATGGGGACTTACAGCCACATTTCTGAGAAGGCAATGCCAACTTCCCTTGTATTATGGTATTATTTTTACCCATCAGCAAAAAGTAGCACTAAACCAGTCTTTTATTTCCTTTTCTCCTTTAGAGGCCACACCAGAGCTTTTCCTGGTGTACACAGCATTCCCAATTTTACCCCTTAGGCCATTTATTTTCTGAATCTTGGCAAGATGCTAACCTAGTCTGTATAACCACAGGCTACAGTACTCCAACTGCCAGACATTAATATATCTGTTTCAGTCACTCATCCGCCCCCAAAATTGACAGTTTGAAGAATTACCAGCTCCCAATACATGAAACTTAACTAAGCCTGGACAGCTGTATCAGTGAACAACCTAGATTTCCATGTTAATATGACCTTGCTCGACACAAAGCACTTCAGGTATTTTATCAGCTTGTCTGTGGAAAGCATTCAATCTCTTTAGTGGTATAAAGCAGGAAAAAGAAAGCACATTTTGCTTAACTATGAATTTACCATGCACAATTGAGATGCACAGCTTAGATTAGCATCCATAACTAAAATAAAATTAACAGCCTGTCGGGTGGGAATTGCTGGCCCTAGCCATAATGCCCTTCTCTCTTCCATATGCTCCTCCAGCCCAGCTTAAAGCAACACCTATGAGAAAGGCAAATAAATTGTACTTCTGAGAGTGATAAACCTGAAAAAAAAGTATAAATATATATTTAAATCAGTGACAAGGACCAGTCTTCGCTCCTCACTCCCCCCCAGGGCCTACATCTCCCAGGCAGTCAACTTGATCAAGAAAAGCAGATGTCCATCTCTGCCAGGTTCTGCCCAACTGGTAACTCCTCTTGACATGCAGTCTCCTGCTCCAGTCACACATTATTCATGCTTCATATTGTCATAGCTTAAAAGTTTGATGAGGGTATGAAAAAGATAGCATGGGACACAACTACATAAAATGAGGAACAGCACCGAACAGATGAATAGAAAACCAGATTCCTTCCTCTCATAAAATAGAAACTGCAGGACATGCAGACTTGCAAGGGACTTTCTTGGACTGACAGTGGCATACCAGCACCTAAAGAAGTGCAGGCTTGTAATTGTGGGGAGAAATGCCATACTAGAGAAGGTGGAATAGACAAGCTACAGAAAAGGCTAGAAAAGAGGAGAGATTAGTAACAACAGAGGAAGGATCCATTTTCTGGGACACTACACAGCAACGGCTAACACTAATCTTGTTCAGTTGAAGGAGTTGGTCCATTGACTTCAATAAAAATAAAATTGAGCCTTAGAGTTGTAATGAACTATTTATTAATTAGTATGCCCTAAATGTTCAGAAAAAGCTATTACTTAATGGGCATTATTCTCCTCTCCAATCTTCTTTAAATGAAAGGAGTTGATTGGATTGATGATAGGATTGAGAAATACACTCTTGCCATCTGAAGATGCCCAGTTACATTCTTTTTTGCTTAAATTTCATCAAAAGCTAGCACAAAAGGGATGTCAATGACACAAGAACAGAGCCAAATGCATCTGGCTTTCCTGAGTATAATTGTAATATCAACTGCCTTGTTGGGTTGTGTCTTTCGGAAACAAAAACAATCTATTGTGATACTCTGGAAAGGTTCCTTCTCATCTGCATGGAACTCATTTAAAAAGGATGATTTAAAACAAAAGAAACATTATCCAATATTAGAAGTAACCGTTAGCAAGGCTCATTAATGCAATGCACTGAAGCTACAGTCTCTGCAATTCTATTGCACAGCTAAACTACTGTAATTAAACCATAGTTCCTCTGTGTTATTTAGTAAAGTAAATAATTACACCATGCCCCTGAGGTTTATTGTTAATTTGTAGCATCAGGCAGAAACCCTTGCTATCATTTCTAAACCTCCATTTTATGGAAGGTTTATAAGGAAGCTCCTATAGAGCTGCCCTGTTACTGTACTGAACATCAAAGTGACTGCACTGACATTTCATCCTGTTGTGTTCCTCATCATGAATACCAGTCATTGCACTGCCTTGTATACATATGGACATTATATCCAAGGCAGTCATCAAAACTTCAGCCCTTACAAGCAGGTCCTAAATAATCAGCACGGGTTTATTTCACAAGGAGGCAAAGCTAGTGTTTCCTCTATGCACCGAAAAAAGTCTGGATTCATTCATTCATTTACTGCAATTTGACTTTTTTTGTGTGTGTGTCCAGAATCATAAATGTCAGCGCAGCAGAACTACAGTCATTTCCAGCATCACTCCTCCTTTGAGAAGCACATCTCCTCCTGCACTCTTGTTATTGACAGAGCCTCTGCCCAGAGCTTCCAGGTTGCAGGATTGCATCTGAGAACAGAAATTCCCTCCCTTGGAGAATATCCATTTTTCTAGAACCTGCTTATAGCTGCCCAGCTAATTTAACTAAAGACAGGAAAACAGAGCAACAGGTAATAATTATTAAAAATTTAAAAATCATTCGACACCCCCCTCTATCCCTGAGGTTTTTAGGGCATGCTGAGGGGGCACAAATCCGTTCTGGAAGCCCCAGAACAAAAGCGGGGCCAGCAGGATTGCAGCTACATCCCAACCCAAGAGTTGTATTGGGTCTGGGACTGCACAAAGTGACAACTGGTCGATTTTTAATGGCACACTTAGACAAACATCCAACATACCCACACAGTTTGTAAGGCTGGAAAGGGGAAACAAAAGCACAATGCCCCAATAATCTCAGCACTCAAACAACAAAAATTGTGTTCACCAACATCCCAAAAGATGACATCACTTATTCCCACATATCAGCAGAAAAATTAATACAGATGTCAACTTTAGTCTTTCCAATCTGGGAGTTGCAGCTTTCTGCTCCTAAGGAAGAAGACATGGGTTCTCTTGTTTTCATGCTCCTCCCAGTGGCAGAAAGGAAAGGCCTGTCTGCTTTTTAGTTCCCCTTCCCTTTGGCCATTCATACAGTACCTTTTAGCTAAGAGCCAGGAAAGACTTATCAGGATGCTCTACATGCCCAGGATGAATCAGGAAAAAACACTCTTACATGATCATGAATTTCCATTGCATTGGAAAGCCTATGACTATGTCAGATATTGTAATAGTAAAGGTGATGAAATAAAAGCATCCAAGATAGAGAAAACAGACTCAAGAAAAAAAAAAATCGTTCCACAGAATATTGGTTTTCTCTGAGAGACTCCTCATATTTGCCAGCATTTAAATCAGTAGTTTGTATCTAGTTGCCCAAGACAAGAAATTACCTTTCATTCCCTCAAAACAGATTCATAAGAAAAGCTCTTTAAAGTTGGTTGTTTATGCATACATACATATAATAAAACACTGTATTTAAAACTCTGAATTCAGTCCAGTATGGTTTAGAAACTGTGATGTTGGGCCAGAATCCCAGCTAGCGGTAAAATATTATGTTGATTAGCTCAATAGGACAACCGAAAGGAACACACATCAACATCATTCCCCTGGTTTCAGCTGAACTATGCCGATTTGTATCTGCTGCATTCCTGGCCTGTTGTACTCTGCATTATTCTGCTTCCTAAGGCATTGGGATGACAGCTGGATTATTGCAGGCTTTCCTATCTGTTACTAAAGAGCGGCTGCTTTTCAACACAACTAAGGGTATACTTCCCTGATGAATGAAAACACATTACTGTCCTTCTATGTTGCTCTGGTGAAACTGAGATGCTTTATAAGCATCTATCATGTGCTCAAATAGATATGTTATGCAGAGAAAGTGAGAGACTCAACATATATGTACAACTCAGCCCTTACGGTTTTCATGGCAAATCAACATCAATAGCATTCTGAGTACTGCAGAGAACACAGTAAAAGTTGTGAAATACACTTTGCAGATCAGACAAGGAAACATGGATCAGAGTTTGTAAAGGATTTGGAGAGCCCTCAAAATAAAAAACACTGAACTGTAAGATAATTTTATGTAGCTATTATGGTGCACCATAATTTCTCTTAGGACATACATTTTGAAATTGGCATTCCAACATAAGTAAAGAGCTTAAGGATTTTAATTTTTTTTTGGCTAGAGAAACTATTTTAATCTAAAATTTCCAGTCTTGAGGTAAACAGAAATAGACTTTCTGCACAAGTAACATTAAAATCAGAAAAGCATCATATAAAATCTGTAACTTTCTACAACTGCTGTAAATCTAAATGGGCCCCTGAAGCTCTGCAGAGCTAATTAGCGACGTACCTGAGACTTGACATTACTGGTTAAACTTAGAGCTCAGACATCAGGCTTGTACCTCAAAAGTAGTCTGCTTTTAATATCTTTACTTTAGCTGGCAAATGCTGACACTGTCCAAACAATCCAAAGTTAGCCCCCAATGAACTTTTCCAGCTGTCAGATCTCTGTATTCCCTAACAAAGGAGAAATAACAGAAAATGGGATGGGAAAAGGCCACATATAAGCTATCATTTGTTTTATAGTAATAGGTTATTATATTCTTTCTTTCAAAGTTTCTATTTAATGTAACAAAATGCCTTTCTCCATAGCTGGTTTTTAATGTGCCATGTTTCTCATGGTGCCTCAGCCTCACTTCCTTTGCTTTTCTCATTGGCATTTAATTTACTGAAACAAAAGGATTACTGCTATATCTTACAGTTAGAATATGATGATTAAATGAACACCGCCATATTATTTTCAATGAGCAGTTTATTTAGCCCCAGTGAATTGTTACATCTATAATCCAACTTCATTATGTGTTGTGATTTGGAAGGTAAAATACTGTCACTGCTAACATAGTTCACGACACTCTAAATTGACTCCAAGATTTCCTAATACACAAGAAAGGACAAAGTAGGGTTGCAGGTGACCTATGGAATCACCTAGGCCATTTGCTAGCTACCACAGGCTACCACGCTCTTCTATCCCATTTGTAAACTCTGTTCTAGCAGTGGTTATTTGACTGTTCCTTAGAGAGCAGTAAGTGTTCCAGAATCTCACCGCCAACAGGCACAATGACTATTGGATTGAAGTGGCTACATCTCTGTTGCCAAAATGTAACACAAAACACCCCCAAATGGCTTTACAATATAAAAGTGCTTGTGAATCCTAAACACTCATGGAAAAGGTTGACATTTCAAACTGTAAGTTAATTCACCCACTTTGAGCTGCTGCAAGTGCACCTCTCACAAGATAAATCTCCAACAAATGCCAGCCCCAGCTATCTCCCATCTCAGGCAAACCCAGAGGCTATTAGAGAACCTGTGTGTGTGTGCTGTGAGTATCACATAAAAACAAACATCACCTTGGATTTTGTTCAAGGAAGTCTCATAAACACTCAGCCACGATGCTCATGAAAACTGTAGGCTTACAGTTAAACACACGTGTAAGTGGAAAGGAAATGTGAGGAAATCACTTATGTCCTGTCCTGTATCAAAGCATGATTCCAGATTCGTCCCACCAAAGGCCTGATCCAAAGATCCAGAAATCAGTGGAAGATTTCCCACCAGATTTGCTGGGGTGTGGATTAGGACCATCAGAAGAGGAACAGACACCGAGTTTGGATAAACAGGCCACTTACTCTTGTCAATTTGTGTCAATATATCTTAGTCTCTAAAACCAACAACATTCCTTTTCCAAACCTCTGGATGGGTTCTCTCCTTTATTTCTCTGGGTTTCCTAACCCTTGTTATTCTTTGTCCCTTTTATGAGGAAAAAAAAAAAAAGCCTACAGATTAGCCAAAACTGGAGAGCTCTCCTCCCAGCCTGGACTGGAACTAACTTTTACATCCATACTTATACACACTACTCACTGCTGTTCCCCTGAGCCCGACTCTGCTCTGCATTGCATTCCCACAAAGCATTCACTTCTCCAGACAAGTCTTCAGCCCTATTATTCAAGTACTTAACACGTCCTTTGCCTTTTTGGTCCTTATAAATCAGATTATCTCATTAGCGCAGTCAATTTCTGCTTTCATTTAAATCAGTAAAAGAAAGACAAGGAGTTATATAATGTAGGATTTGTCTTAAGCAGCTTTATAGACAGCAATCCCTCATCTTGACAATTTTTAACAGGTAGTTGGATTTTCTTCTTTTTTTACCCCCCTCATTCTATCAGTTTCTCTCTTTATCAAACTACAATTAAGTAGGCTGACTGGATTGCGAAGTTTTGATAACAGTAAGCCTACTTCTTTTGCCTTTTTGGTTGGTTTTTTCAAGCTTGTCTTTAAACAGCGCTTTAAAATGTTGTTGCTACTATTAAAAGAAAAAAGAAAAGGAAGGAAAAAAGACCTTGATAGATTGTAAACATGGTCGTTAGAGGCCTACTTCTTGCCTTAGTCTCTTCAGAATTCAGCCCAACAACTCCTTTACAGGCAAGCTCTTTTCCTAAGGAACTGAAATATGCATGATATTTCTACTCTCTCCCCCTTTCTAATTTCCACTTAAGCCCTGTGGAGGGAAGCTTCTTAGGTACTAGCAGGAGGAGGCAAGGCAGCAGAATTTCACAAACCCTTCTAGGTATGGGAAAGAACAGCATTCCCATGGGTGATGTGCACAAAAACAGCAATAGGCCAGAGCATAAAACTTTCACTTCTACAACAAAAATTGAGTATTCTCTATCTGAGCCATTAAAAAAAAAAAAATCCTTAATATGAAGCTTGTTCCTGGAGGCCTGAAGAACACCTCCTTGCCTTTTCCACCCTTCCTGTATATGCCAAGTGCCCAAATCCATTACCTTGACAACACTGTGCATCACTGTAATAGCACAAGTCAGACTCGCGATTTTTGTGACCATAACAAAAGCAGACTCCCATCGATTGGCATGGAGCTCACCGTTTGAAACTATAATTTCAGAAGGATACTTGCTTTAAATCTTGTTGCTCTCTGCTTTGGGTCTTGCCAAACTTCCACATATACCAAAACCAGTGGCTTGTTTTATGGTCTCATTTTAATGGGTTTGTCTGTATTCCAAGACCCAGCAAACAAAACAGATCAAAACCCCTCCTTAAGGGGGTTCACTCACAGCTTCTTCCTCATCCTTTACATAACCAATCTCAACAGCCTGAGCTCAGTGTCTGAACCATCTCCCAGTTCCCAAAGGATGGTTGCAATATTCTGTTCCAGATTAAAATTCAAGTGTGCAGTTGTTTCACTTAAACCACTTTAGCATCTCCAAAGCTGGAAGAAAGGTTTAGGTGGATAAAGGGAAGAATAAAAAGGGCGTAAGTCAACCAAACTGTACGTTGGGTTTTCTATTGGTGAAACTACAGTTCCTAGCAGGTATTGATCCAAAGATAGGAATGACTGCTGACTAGCACGTGTTTGGTTGACAAGCCAAATAATTAACTGGGTTACATTAATCACAAAAAATAACTGTTATCCCAAGCATAAAGCAATATATCTTCTTTTACAATATCCAGGAGAAAAGGGATCAGATTTCTTGTGTTTCAGTTTCCTTCCCTTGTCAACATCCCTTTTTCATCAGCTGTGCTGCATCTAGCTTAGTTTGTGGATGCATGACAGGGACACACGTTACTATGAATTTCTGGCAAAATAGTCCAATGCTATACCAAAGAAACATTCTATAGAAAAGCTTGTGAAATCCAGTAGTAATTGGATTTCTCATCAATAACGTGAGCTATGCATTGCCATATAGTGTACCCAATAAGGCATGTTTTACTGCTTTTTGCCTGGTACTCATTCACAGGCTTGTGAATATCACCATCTAGCACAAGGCAGAAAAGGACAAGACTCCCATTTTTCAGACCTCTTAAGCCACTGACTGTTAGAGCAGATGCTAAGGCAATGACAGAGGCAATTTCTCCACTTGGTCTTAGTAGATATTAGGACATTACTAGAAGATGCGAGCACCACTGAATATCAATTGCATTATACGTGTAAGATCTTACAGAACTCATTGAAGCTGTGATGTGGAACTGTACAGAGAGAGAGAACGTTTTTGAGAGGAACGAAAATGGACAGAAACCACTTCTTACAGCCATGTTAAAAGACGACATCTGCCCTGGTAACAAAGCAGGAGATTAAGATATGGTGTGCACTCCTGCTAAGCCAAAATCCATTACAAGATCAGAAATGCCTGCAGGAAAGAAGGGCAGCTCATTCCGCCACTTTCATGGGTCTACTGAGGTGTAGGACAAAGATGGAGGCAGCAGGAAGGATGGGAACACCATAAGGCCCAAGTGGGCCTGCAGCACTCCATGGGCAGCAGAGAGGACATCCATATTGCCCTTGAATGGACTGTCACAGAAAGCCTCGACAGGGACAACTGGTATTGATGAATTTGTGAATCACCAAATTTCTGAATGGGTAGAGGACCGTGGAGAATGCTCCTCAGGTCTCTCAGGAGATCTCAAATATTTCACAGACCTGAGACCCCCATCTGTTCCTCAGAATGGCATGAAGAATCTAATTAAGTGGAGATTAACATGATAGGCTTGAGGCAGCAGAGCCTCTGCTGGAGAAAACTCATATACCTAATGGAGTTCTTTGAACAAGTTGATACAATAGTAGACAACAGTGAAAGGTAATGTAGTTTTCCACAAGTTTTCATGTAATAGAGCAAAGGCACTATTCTGTCCTTAGGGGATACAATGCTATAGTTCAGAGAAAAAAGGAAAGAGAAGAAAGGTTAAATAAAAACAAGACACAACTTGACTTTCAGGCCAGTATAATGGGCTACTTGGTAATCCACAAGTAATGACACACCACTGTGGCCCGTTCAAAGACAGGACCCTGGCAGGTCTACAGGGTCCCAATGTACATAGCACACGTTCCATCCTCAGAGCACGCAGATACCAGTGACCAGACTGTTCTGGACAAACCAATGGCTGCCAGAAAGGACTGAGGGACTTTCTGTTCCATGAGGTGACTAATGATGGTGCAACTGAGGCTCATAGGGCAACATTGCAAGGAACAATACAAGGAACAATCCTACTTATTTAAGGATAGTAGCCCTTGATTAAAGGTTGAAATGAATGACATAAGTACCAGAAGAAATGAATGGTAAGGGCCTAATGGGCTTTTTTGTCATAGTGCTACAAGCTAGGTACAAAGTATTTCAGAAAACTCCAAAGAATTTTATCTGCATTTTTAGGCAGAGGAAGAGAGTATTTCACAGTGTCCTCTTGATTAGTCTTCTTTCTACAGCTACCAAAGACTTGAGGTTCAGTTGAAGCTTTGCTGTGGCACTGAAGTCGAGAATGGTAGCTGGTGCATTAGTCTGCCTCAACTAAAGACTGATCCAAGCCAGAGCCAAATCTACGAGTGTTGCTCTCTGCCTCTCTGAGGAACATATACCATTCCCCCCTACACTCTCGCTGACTGTTCAACTCTCTCTAATTACTGTGTTCCTAAGTCCCTTGTCAGACAGGTAGATGCCAATATTCCCATTTTATGATTAGAAACTGAGGCAGAGAGAGTCTAAGCAACTTGGCCAGAGCCGCAGAGGGAGCATCTGGTTTAGCAGAGAGCTGAAGTCCAGCTCCTCAGTGCCAGGCAAGCAGCCAAACTCCTGGAACAGCTTCTGTCAGGAACAATTCCCATATGGAAACAAGCCATGAACACAAGGACAGCCTAATTACAATTAAAAAGGAATCTTCCCAGACCCAAATATGGTAGCAGCACACAACATATAGTTAACCCCTTACAGCAGAACTCCACACTGAGCAGGCAGGGTCTTACCATCCAGAAGGGCTCTGGAACATGCCTGCTGCTGACTGCCACTGCCACAGCATGGACTGAGAGCTCAGTGATAACCCAGGCCCCGGGTTTGCTGCTCAAGATGGTCACCTGCAACTGCCAGGCAGCCCTTCCTTCTCCTCATCCCTCCTCCTGAAGCTGGAGCCACCACACCAACCCTGTAAGAGAGTGCTCTGTCCTGGTGCAGCCAAGCTAATCCTAGAGCCTCCTACCCTTCCCGCCCTGCTCACACGCACTCTGCCATTTTACTGCACAAACACTTGTTCACTCTAGTTAAATTCCCTCTGTGCTTTCCTTTGGAAGGGAGGATTTCAAAATTTGATTTGTTTTAGTCACTAAGTACTCTCTGGTATTCCCAGCAGCTCCTTTAGCTGACAAGGTTTATCCTTGTCGCCACTTTGTTGTGTTTTATGAATAGGGACCCAGCGAAACCCAAGACACCATTTAACATAGCGCACATTAGTCTTTTACCCTGAGCCACTCGGCGCCTGGTATCGCTCTCTCTACCAGAGTGTTACACACAAAATGGTCCCTCTAGGCAATGTACTCAGTCAGGAAGGATATTAACTCCCCCCAGCAGAGCGTGTGACTGAAATGCTGACGATCCCTGTAGTTTAAAGCATGACTGGTAAAACATTTGTGCATATCAGAGAGATGCTGATCTGGTTCATGCCATGGCGGTCTGGAGCGAGATGCCCCAGATGACACAGGGAGCGCTGGCAGCACCCACCTCGGTGCTATGCAGGGTGGTGGGTCAACTGCCATAGGCGAACACCTCCTGTGCACTTTTGCATGCTTCTTCCCGCATCCCCAGGGCAAGAGCCAGGTACAGTGTGCTGTCCCCGGGAGGCACTCCTGCTCCAGGGAGTCTGTGCAAGCAGGGCATCCTGTTTCTGGAATGTTCTGCCTCTTCTCATCAGGCTGTACCTCACCCTCTTCACCCCAGTCTGCTTCTGGTTGAAGCAGGTGACAAGCAGCTAAAGCTTTACTAAAATCTACTTCAACTATTCCTTCCTCAACTAAGGACACAACTGGATTGCCATCAGGAGTCAAAAGGTGTTTCACCAGCGTAGAGACGGGGTGAAAACCCAGCCCAAGGCAAGCCCTCCCCACTGCAGAGCACAGCCTGCGGATAACGAGGTCATCTCTCACTGTGTTGAAAAAGACAACTTTAAAGGAAGGCGCCACCCAGCAAAAAATAAAAAGCTAGTACCAGGGCATGATTACCTATTGCAGGCAACCAAAGATGGTAAACAACAAAGAAATACAAAGAGAGAAAATTGGAACAAGGGAAATGTGGAGCTGTGGATGCACAGACATTTGGAGCCTGCGTTTGCCCATCACAATGAACACACACCGATCTCCCACAGAAAATATGGAATAAAAACCTGTTATCAGAGAATTACAAGACAGTTGTTATACCCGTCTTCATCCTCATACTTTTGCGTGAGAATATTTGCACTGGTATAGAGCTGCACTTGAAGGCTGACAGAGGAATCAATGGTAGTCCTCCTTTCCCAAAGTCCTTAAGAAAGTTTGCTGCCTTTGAAACTGTGTATTTTGTTAATTCTGTTACACAGCGCTCTAGCTGAGCTTTTGTTCAAAGAGAAAGGCAGGGTGTCTGACAAACTCAAGTACTTTTGACCTTGCAATCCTCCAAGCGCCTTATGTTATACCCAAGATCCAGACAAAACCACCCCTGCTGCTGTTTTGCACTGAGAAAATGTAACTGGACGATAACATAACAGCTTGGTCGAGTTCCCGCTGAAACTAGTGGGAGCTTTTTCTCTCACCTCCTTAGAAACGAAACCCCTCCACGTAATTCCAGCCACCTACTAGTCTGCTGTTCAGAAATCTTTTAAGCTGGAATTCATCAAAGCAACCCATAAAATTTAAGTGAATTTAATTTATTCTTAGGATCAAGCATACAGCCCTTTAAATCCCCCAGAATCTTACTTTATTTTCAACAAAATTAATTTTCAAAGCATTTAATAAGGTGAAAGTAAGTTCTTTCCAAGTATCTCTGCTTTGAAAAATTATGATGTATCATATTCATTAGCATCTGTCACATTACGCTGTGGGACAGAGTTTACTATGAGTGACAGAATATGGTACGTCAGTACATGCAGGTGTGGGAAAAATAAAATCAGTGTAATCATGAGGCTCAGAAAATTGTTTTTAATGTTATGTTTATACGTGTAATTCTGTTAAATTACCTGGGCAGGATACAGAAGGAATTTACTTTATACAAGTGCCTGGAAATCCTAAAATTGCATGTATAAAGGTGGAACTTCACTCACATTTTACTATAATGAAATAATGCAGAATGTAAAGATGTGTCAAGTAGCAAAGCAACATTCCAAATACTGGTAATAAAATGACATCCAGCTGTTTCAAGTCAACGGTGGGAAGAGCTTTTATATATACAATTAAGTAAAGAGTTGAGCAGGTGACTCTATTCTCTTGAAGGCAGGGACATATAAGTATTATTCAGATGAAAAATTTTACTCATCTAGACCCTTAAACTTTAATATAAAGATTTTCGGGATAGTTTGTGAGGAATTAGCTGTTTGACCTCTGTAAGAGCTACAGAAATCATCCCAAACCCCTTGCTAGGAGACTACAATGCCCGTTCTGAGACTCAGGAAGCTGGTAACAGGATACAGAGCGTTTCATTGCTTGGTCACTAGTTCAAATCTCACATAAACCAGTGATGGCCAGGAGTGATTACAAGGGGAACACAGTTTGGCTCCTGCTGTGAAAGGAGCTATGAATCTTCCCCTCCTCAGCAATGAGTCTTACCCATATCATAAACATCCCAACCACGTTTAGTGTTATGTGGCCCCCTTACTGGCAGTCACAGGGACATTTCAGGTTAATCTCTCCCCGTCACAGGACAGGGGGCTATTTTGTACCATTTCTGTTCTGTCTTCAGGCCAGGGAATAGAGCCTTCCAGCCCGTCACGTAGACAGTCTAGGACCTTTAGCAAATATTTTAAAAACATCATATTTGTAACTGAAAATAAAATGCCATTTCATTTGGTGGCTGTGTAATAGTGATTTTATACAGCGCCATTAAAAGTAAAATTCAGATAAGAGGAAATGCTGACTGCTGCTAAACTGCAGAATTTTTAAGTTCTTTGAGGCAAGAATATGTCAATCTTTTATATGTCTGCAAAATGCCATGAACATCTATGGCACTCTATAAATCATAAAGGGAACGATACAAGCAAACAGGAGTTATGGGATCTTATCTTTCTGGCAGATTTTGCCCTATGGATAAGGTAGCTTACAAAGCAATAATGAAATATTATCAGCAAAATAAAGTTTTAGTGGCTTTTTATTCTTAACGGCATTTTGCTAGCACCATGTCAATAGAAGCAGAGCTTCATCTGGGACCAAAGAGTTCTGATTTGCATATGTTATCATGCAAAATGAGAATTTATTCTACCCTTGCCTTCAGAAACACTGAGCCATGCATAAGATCAGATCACAAAATTAAAACAATTTATTGTACTGGAAGTCTCTTCTGTTAGTTTTGGCCAAGTTCCCAGTTCAAACGATTACTGAAATCACAGAAATACTAATTAGCAGTGCAGGGATCCTCAGAACTCACAGTGTTTGTGTTCATGGTGTATTAACAAGTACACTGACCATGCTCATCTGAAAATTATTGTCTGCTCCATCATTAATTGTCAAGACAGGAAATCAGATGACCACTGTCAGAAGACAGATAACTTATGCCCGAAAATGTGGAAGTCCTCCTTAGGACAGTCCATACTGTTCCTAGTGCAAGGGGCTCTAAGAGCAGCCCTCCTCTGCATCACCAACATGCAAAAATCACATATCAGAGCCTGCACATTCATAAGTTCATCCTAAAAATTCCTAAAGTTTAAATGTTCTTCTTTTGCTTTCTCATCTTTTGAGTCTCATGAAATTTTCTAGATTTTTCATCAGTCACAACAAACAGAATCTCACTTTTGCATTTAAATGCAAGTGCAATCCTTTTTCAAAATCACTTGACTCCAGAAGTCAGTGACTTGGAATGTAAATATTTGGAAAGACGTGATAAAAATTGCAAGACTTGTCAATAAGTAACACCATCACTACTTACTAAAACTCGTCTCTACGTATGAGTACCATCATTGTCCTAGTATTTTATGGTAAATAAGTAGAACTACAGCTTAAATTAACCTTGATCCTGTAATCCACAAAGAGCCTATGTATCACATGTAATTCCTCTATAGCATTTTGAAAACTTTAAACTGAGGAATTTAACCAGTTGCCCGCGAGCCAGGTGCAGATCAGGGAATAATTCAATCCTGACAGACCCCAGGGTCTGGGCTTCTGAACAGCCTTCATTATACAAGATACCATTTTGCACCTGGGCAGAAGTGAACATAAGTGTTCATCCAGAGACCCAATTAAACCTCTATTTAAAACAAAATTAAGACTCAGGTACAGTATGTGCAAATGAGTAAAAGTAAGCTGCCCTAGCCTTTTGGGGCACAATCAGTCTCCAATGTTACATGCCATCCAGCACCAAGCATATTATTTGCAAATATTAACAACCAAATAAAGCTTTGAACAGCAAGAAATCAGGTGATTAGCTATGAAGGGAAACAGGTCTGTCCTCATCAGATGAAGAGTTGTTTCCTGGCTTTTGTCAAAAATTAGCTGCTGGTATATATCCAGGGGTTACACTCCTGATCTCCCAAAATCAAGTGGTACTACATACATTAGGAAAGCCCTGTAACAGGAGACGTCAGGAGAGAACACTTTCCACTTGCAAAAACTGCTCAGAAAATTACAATCTAATTGGCAGCTCTATAGAAAATATCCAAAAAGCTAATTAAAAGGCTCCTCCTAGACCGGACCCTAACCCTGCCATATCCCAACTGCAACACACACTTCATATTCCAGCAGGCATCTCCCACATAATTGTTTAGCAACCTACACTGTTGCCAGGAATAGAAAAGTACATCAGACTTAAGCAATTAAGTTTTTCTGTGCTATATAAGCTGGAGAAGAACCACACAAAGAGAATAGCAGCACCGAAAATGAACAGGATGGATTACAGGCATCAGCATTAACAGATAAAAGAATAGGCTCTTTCTTTCATTCAATAATATATTTGGAGGAATAAAGCTTGTGCTGACAAAGAAAAATGTAACAAATGGGACTACAAATAAACTTGCAGTTAGCATTTATTTTGTCAGAGAGAGTTAACAATTGAATTTAAGATTCACATTTTGTATGAAATTTCTACCTAGGTCACACACTTATCCTACAATTTAGGGTCAACATGAACCTTTAAATTGAATTTCATTTGGAAAGGGAGAACAGATGGAATAAAGGAAGGTCAGACATGCCAAAAAACATTTTAGTTTTGTATTTAAGCATGAGGTATTTGTGGAAAAAGAGAATAAAGAATAAACTGGGACTTTTGTGTGTTACTGTGCTTTGTTAAAAAAAAAAATCCTTACGTATAGAATAAAAGGTATTAGAATCTAATCAACTATTCACAGCAGGAATCCTGAAGTACCACTTACAGTGTGCAGCAGACTGACATATAATCATGGCTGAAACAGAATTACAGCTCACATTGCCACATCAGTTCTGTTGATCTCCGCTGGAGCTTGAGAGTGGAGGAAGAGGAGGAAGATGGAGAGGGAAGAAGTCCAGCAGATATCTCCTCATCAAAAAAGTAAAACTTAAGGACTAACCAAGTCATCCCAAAAGCTTCACAAATTCACTGAACCACAAGAGGCAAAAGCATAAATTGTCCCACTGCAGGTGATCAACTTCTTGTTCTATTCAACTGGTTGAAAGAAATTCTGCTCCCACCCATCCAGTTCTCCAGCTCTTTATGATACTTAATGTTATTATATACTTTAGGGGAAAAAAAAAATATCAGAGAATGTGTTCTGTTAAACGCAAAGAATGGAGCCCTATGGTGTTTTTAAACACTTGTGCAAAGAATAAAGGTACAAATGCCTGGGCATCTCCAAATCAACAAAAATCTGCTGGTATTTTCCACTTCTAAGAACATATTTGACTTTCTTTTCCCTCCACCATAGTCTTTTCAGAACATGCATATGTTCACCTGGCTTGGGGCAATAATAAAAGTAAAACTTGAGTAATTGGAAAAATTGAGCTAATTGTGGATTGGCAAACAAGAAGGGAGCTTCAGCCCTGCACTTGACCCATTCTGCTCTGCTGCTGCACTTCAAAACGAACGGGCAGTTCCTCCAGCCATGCAAGTCTGGCCACAACTGCTCTCTCCTATGCTGTGATTTGAACCACCTTTATCCAGCTGGAGTGAATATTCTGAGAAACTTGGGAAGGTGAAAGGAGGGATGTGCTGTTGGTTGCAACCACCAACAGTAAAAGTATTTTTTATATTTGTCTATGACAGCCTTCTTCCCAGAGGCCAAGGACTAGTATTACCCTGACGATAGCATCATTTCACAAAGCATTGGACACACTTGATAGAAATGCTATTGTGGGATGGAGAATATGCTGTGATGAGAGCTTGAACTTCTCCTCCCCTGTCTCTTTGTTGAATAGATGTTCTAGGTTGTGTAGTGAGGAACAGAGCTCTTGTGTGTGGCTAAATCTGATGCTGGACTGGGACAGTCAGGTGCTAGTTCATGCAAGTAAATAAGTGGCAAGTTTTCAATGTTCCTGAACTCCAAACAACTTTCAGCCTAATATCTAGATTACTGGCCACATTGCAGAGGAGCTTAGCACTCCATTAAAAAAAAAAACAAAACCACAACAAATCAAACAACTAAATAAAGGCATACAAAACAGAGCAGACAGCTGCTCCTTGGCTTTGTGAACTTCAGCTGAGGCTCTGTAATGAGCTCTCTGAAAGCCTGGCCCTGAACCAAGTACAAGGCTACTGAGACCTTCTGAAGACAACGTCCTACACGTGCACTCAGCGCCTAACAGAGATGCCAGAGACAGAAAAGAATTTTTGGAATACTGTAGTATTGATTAATAAACCATTCATAAACCATTCATAAACAACAGTAATAAGATGACAAGTAAGCAAATTAAAATGTTCAGTATATGTCAGAAGTGAAGGGACAATAAGGATGGAAACAATTTTCCTTTAAAAACTGTTTTTAAGAGATACATTCTTTTCACTTCAGGTAAAAGTCTTGTCTTTCTGAAAACTGCAGGATTACACGAACCATCTTCCCAACAGCCCAGGCATCAAGGCATTCACCCATAATGTGGGAAAATCAGCTACGAACCTACCTACGAACTACCCAAGTCACTATTTTTCCATTGTTACACCAGCACTAAGTTCATATAGAGGCAAAAGGAAAACCCAATTAATGCATTTTCAGCAGCTGGGGGTAGGTTAATAAGGTCAAAACTCATCAAAACAGTGTCAATATTTGCCAGGGGCCATCATTGGCTAAGCCATGTCTTGAACCAAGGGAAAGGCTGTTATATCCCAGGTAACTGTCCCAGCTGAGGAATGCCACAAATTATTAACTCCTTAATGGTATCAAGAGGGAAGCAAAAATTTCCAAGAAACAAAGGCTTAGATTAACCTCACTCCATTTAGTATTTCTCTAATTTGGATACATCCACCTAGCTAGCCCAGTAGCATCCCTGGATGTTCTGTGCAGAGAAAAAGCAATCTTATTGCACAATTATTGGGGACTGGTTTAGGTCCCTCCCTTGAAATAAGTCATACCTGGAAGCACTGCACCTGAGCACAGGCAGGTCAGACCCAGGCATCTCCAACTGCAGGCACCCAAATGCCTCTTCCAGTGTAGACATGTGATTCCCACCCAAAACAGCTAAGTATATACTGTGGCAAATCCAATTTCATGCTAGTATGCTGCTATGATTTAGAATTAATATCTGCCACAAGAAAAGTTGTGAAATACAGAGAAAACAAAAATGCCCCATTTCTCATCCTACACCCTTTTTGGAAGGCTCTTGAAAGAAGTTATTTTCTCCTGAAATGTGTTGGTCAGAAGGGAGTCCCCAAGGTATTGTTCACTGAATAAATAACAGTATTCATTATTAAGGCGTTCACAGTCAACATGTTCCGTACTCATCATTACCATTTTTACTTTTTTAAAAAATATACTATCTACTCTTCTTTTATGGCAAAGCTTGGGAGTGACAGATGATCCATCAGCTTATCTGCTGATTTTTAATGACAGCATTTTGCATTCATTATTCCCTACTTAAATCACTCTTTTTAAAGGAGGAATAACTTATTTCTTCCTCTTGTCACTAGAGAAATTAAATGGTACGCCATTAAGAAGAGTGCTTGTCTGACAAAAAGATGTAACAGTCACAGATACAGAAAACCAGAATGGACTAAAATTGCTTAAAAGGGAGAGTGAAAACTGTAACCCTGTTTCCAAATACCTTCACTATCCACTCACTGCTGAGGTCAATAACTTCTGGAGTTAAATCTCTGCACTGAAAACTCCCAAGAGAAAAGGCCAAATAATTCTTTTTGATTGTGCAATGCTGAGCACTCCCTTGACTGAAGAGCTAAAATGTGTTAAGTGTGCAGGTGATGCAAGGCAGCCACATCCCTGGCTGCCACTAACATGGACATTTCCCTGGAGGAGCCTGGCTGTCTCAGTCTCACCCCAACAGTCGTGGGAGCACCATGAATTAGGGTATTTGAGAGAATGCAACCCTGTCAGCCCTGCTATTGCACACCAGCCTAATGCAACCTCGGCAAACATCAGGGAGGACCTGTGTTTGCCTGTCCCTGGTTCAGGGCTGCTCACAGTCCAGGCACAGGCTAAGAACCAAAAACTGCAGCGCCTAGATGACACCTGCAGAAGAGCACTCCCCAACAGCAAAGCTCTTCATGAGACTTGTAAGTGCCATGTCTTTCCAAGCTTTTGAGCCCAGCAAGTCCAAGAATTTCTGAAAAATCAAACCTGTTCATTAATTATACCAATATAAAAAAAGGAATTTTTGTGAGATCAGGCTATTGGCAGTTGGTTTTAAGGAAAGCTTTTTTGCTAAAGGTTTAGCAATTTGCCTTAATGACTGCAATATTTCACAGCAAGACCCTTAACAAGTATCCTGGGAAAATCTACATAGGCCAACATGTATAGAAAGAACAAACACAGTTAGCTTTCAAGTACCTGTGTGCAAGTTCCCAAAGGCAGTATGTCCAAGTTTATAATGAAATGGCGTCCTATATTTTCAGCCAGATGACAAGGGGGACATAACTCTTCTTCTATTACAGGCTAAGTGAGATGCACCGCTAAACAGTCCTGAGGCAAGCAGTTTCATCTAACAGGAAAGCTACCGTGGTCAAATGTGCTCCCCAGTAATTTGCCTCTTGCCACTGAGCTTTCCTAACTACCAGTGCACCTGGGAAGGTTTGTTTTATCTCTGGACTTTCTATAGTGGCAACAGCTGCCCTCTGCAGTGGATTAACCTCTGCACAGTTATCCTTTGGACACTCTGAAAGACCAGAGATCTTGCAGAAGTGCCCAAGTCTCAGTTTACAGATTCATGACACAAATGAATGTGCAAAGGCTCTTGGCTTGACTCTAACTTAACATTCTTCTCAAGGAAACAGTGAGGTTTAAAAGAAACGAACAAAAATCATATGCTGACACTGACAGAAGCATCAGCTAATTTTTACTTTGTCATTTTAAAAGAGTTTATAACTTTTAAACTTATAAACACCAGTGAGGAAAATCAATGGCAAAATGAGTGAAAAAATTCTAACAAAGCAAAAACTAATTTATGCAAATTTAATGCTGGAATGTTTTATAATGTATTTGGCACAGAAGATTGAAATAAATCAACAAACTTAATATTTGCCTGTCTAGCAACAGCACCTCCTAACAATAAAATGAGTTTAAATTTTGGCTAAAAGCCTAATAAATTAGTTGTTAGCTTTTGTACTTTAATGCACTGGTTTTTAAGTAAGCAAGTGAACACACCTTGAATGGAATTCAAATGTGTGCGGTACGTTCTGCTACAAGTCAAACTCATAAATTGGTAAAGGTGAGAATTAAACATACCTCAAATACCAGCTCCCCAATTTCACATTCATTCAGTAATCTTTTCAGACCCATTATATCAAAGAACAATCCAATTATGGTACTTAAATCTCTGTGTACTATTGCCAAAAATAAATTCCTTAGCAACAGTTTCAATATACTCAGAAAGGTTTCTGTGCTACAGAATATTTCAGTTTCTGATTTCCACAACATTTTCAGGTGTGACACACTAATGCCTCTCGTTATATGTAACACGGCTTACCATCAAGACTTAAATCTTCCATGTATTGCTGCATCTAATTGCTGACTATCTCATTTATCATTATACCTGCCATCAACAGAACCAAGGTAGGTACTTAAAACCAAGTACATACTTAAGTGGAACCCTACATAAAGGTGCTCTTCTGAATCTAGACTTACGTTTGCCAAAAGAAAAGTTTTTTAAACTGGGACTATATGAGCAACTACAGTATTTACAGAAGGATCACATAATGCTTCTGTGGCATAATGGTTTTGATCATGTCTTCTCCCTCTGTAATCTTCGTAAATCTCATTGAAGCTCTCCCATCAGTAAAGTGATGATAGGTATCTAAAAGTGCTGCAGATACCTGAATATGTTTAGACCCCGCATTTATATGATGAATTGTGACTAAGAATCGTATTTTCTGGATATTCAGATCATCATACACCTTCTTCAAGTTTAAGTTATCAAGGGAGGAAAAAAAAAAGGTGACTAAATCATAAAACAAACCCTAAAAATCCATCACACATTTGCTTTTGTTCCTTGAGTCAGAACATCTGTTATGAGAGTGATGAGTTCAGCAGCTATGCTTACTTGGGCTTTATCACTCAGTCTTAAGTTATCAATTAAGCACGGCTAGAATGTGCATACATATCTCTGCAAAGCTTTAGAAATTTTCCAGAATTGTACAGATTTTTGTCAGGGACCTCCTGTGGTAACTCATGTGCAATCACCCACATGACCATTAGAACATACGGCCTAGAAAATAACAGACTGGAAACCAGTAGAGACTGGTTGAGAAGCCCATTGACTCTTGAATATGTCATCACTCCCTTTGGCATCCAATATGGAAAAAGCACCAATGGACGAATAACTATTTGAACAGTCATTCACTTATCAGCATGCATTGGAAATTTGCTCCCAGCCTCCCTGCTATATTCTTGCAGTCTAATTATGCAGACTACCCTACCCTGAAATTAAACTTTCCCAACTGTTACATCAATATTAAGATTCACATCTAGGAATGATATACCCAAAATGAAGCTAATTAGGTCAAATTAAAAAAACAAGACTCATTTCAGAATTATTTGGCTCATTCTTCAAAAGAAATGTCACTCAGAATGGGCTTTGGATCAGGTTCTGTGGGCCACACTTGTGAAGAATTTATTGAAGCCACTTCTTTGCATGTTCATTGGTGCATCAAGGAAGAGGACAAAGGACCAGGCAGTTTCAATGAATTTTTCTTTTCTTTTTTTTTATTTTTGCTCTTTATCCTCACATTATATACAAAAGCAAAGTCAGGTATTAAAAAATGGCTTCCATTTTCTTTATACCACCTAAACTGCCGATACAGAAAAAGGAAATCAAAACTGCAAGGGCTTAAAAGATAAGCTAAAAATGTGCCTTTCGAATCACTTCTAGAAGTGGGAATCACTTCTGCACTTCTGGAAGAAAGTCTTCAGTCACAAACACAACTGGCAAACAACTGCCTGATCTATCAAGCAAGTTGGCCAGACCAAGGAATCAGAATTGGCATTTTTTGAGTCAAATATCAAAACTGGGCATGAACGTGACCAGTTGGTCAAACCGGTATGTTCCTCTCATGACAAATCTGCTATTTGTAATAATTTTCTTCCCATTGCTACCAAAAAAATAGAGGATGGGATGCAAGAAGGGACTTGCTCCTTCTCAGCACAGATCTTTCTACAGCCAAGGAATTTTCTCTTTTCCTCAGTCTGTCTTCTAATTCCTCAGGCCCCTGCTCACCAGGATACACATAGCCCAAATTTGAAGCTTCTCGTGGAACATGATACCCACCCTATACAAAAGCAGTTTGTAATCGCAGGCTATTCTACCTAGCAGGGTAGGTAGAAATATTTTTTGAGGCATAAGCAAACCTTGTAAGCAAGATGCAAGTTTTAGAAGATAAAAAAAAAAAATGTAATTTTCCTGTTCACTGTCTGCCAATTAAAAAACATTGTTGGAAAGAATCTTCTGCATCTGTCTCTGGATTTACACAAAGCCTTCTACTAGTTTGGCAAATTAAGAGGTCTTTATCAAACATTCATTTTCTAAGTAATTTTCATGCCTCTGTAATATATCAGCTTACTCCACTGAAGACAGGTGAATACTCTTGTGTTCTTCCAACAAGACATTCCTCATTTTCCAAATTTTCAAGAGAACTGTATATTTACTTCATTGGGGTTCCCTGCTGCACTGCACAACAGGTTTTTCCAACTACTAAAGGTATATTTGTTCAAAAAATATATCCTTGGGTCAGAATAAAGATAGAATACCAGCACAGCAAGGGTGGAATAAGAAGAGTCACTAAGTCATTACCTTCTTGGACTAGTGAACTGGGGCCACAAAGCAATTATCTGACTACCAGTCAGTAATCCCTCTGACCCATCCCTGCTGGAGTCTTTACCAGAGCAGCAATGAGCCTAACTAAGAAAGAGGAAGAAACAGTCATCCGATAAAGCTGGCTGGCCAGGAGAGAATTCATGTGGTTACCAGGTTATTAGGCTCCCAACAGGAGATAGACAGACAATCTCATTGTTCTTGGCCTTGAATGAAATCAATAAATAACATTTTTAAAAATTTAAAAAAAAATGAGAGAGAAAAGAAATATCCCTCCAGAAATTATACTTTCCTATTTGATCCTATAACAACAGCTTTCTACAATAAGTTGTCCTTCCTACCGCTGCTAATTTGTCTATTAATTTTTAGTCCTCTTAAGTCCTCTCTAAGCTACTGTCAGTTATCAGTACTTTTATCTTACAGAAACATTTCCAAACAGGCTTGGGTTCTTTTATACAGAAAAGCATAGATGTAAAGAATAAAGGTTAGTTAAAATTCTTATAATTCAGGTTTTCTTTGTGACTCTATTGAGTCATTTATGTTTGAAAATGTGTGTGGGTGCTTCTCACTGGAACAGTCTTTACACAAAGCAGAACAGACTCCATCACTCATAATAGAGGTCACAACCTTAAAACTGGTGCATTAAAGATAAAATCTTCTTCATCAATGGCTCAAGAGACAGTGCTGTCTTAGGGTCTGTCTAAAGGCCAGAGAATGAACTCCTGCAGGATCTGTAGGCCATGCACACTCTACAGTCAAAGCACATTTCTTTGCCCATGACACCTCTGACCCAAGGAAAGCAGCAAGTGCATATGAATAGGAGGGAAACACTCAAGCCAGTACACGGCACCACATAGTCTATGACTTCTTTCCACACCTTAAGGTCCTCTATTTTCTAACTCAAAACCTTGCTTTTCAAAGTAGCTGAAGTATGGCTTCACAGAAGCATGGCTTTCATGGTGGAGAGAAGCCCTAAGGTAGTCTGACTACTTCACCTACATCACATCAGCCTTGCGGGGGATGAAAGCCGTCAGCTTTCCCTTCCCCATCAACACGGATTTTTTTCCTCAATTCTTCCCTATCCTTTCCTGTCAGCTTTACACATCTCCTTGTGTTTATTTCCTCCCTCTGCTCTTCTTACTCATTCACTTTAGTACTACGTGAACTTAATGGCATCCAGCCCACTGCCTTTGCACGGGCCTAAAATAAGACAGAGGCTTACAGGCTCGCTCTCTGTACCAGTTACTGCTCTTTTGTGTAAAGCACCACATGCAATTGATCTTCTGTCAGCCAACTGTTGTTGCTGATGGCTTTTTACATGCTCAGTGTCCTGGGGCCAAGCAAGTTCCTTTGGCAATAAACACATCAGTAAGTGTTTCACTGTAAGTCCCGATGCCTTCCCCAGCATGGTTAACAGCACACTGCTGTGTGCTACAGCAGACTGCACCCACCCATCTTTAAAGGCTCATCTTTATAGGCTTATTTATCTTACAGAAGCAACCAAACTCCTTGTTGTTGTTTTGGTATGCCCTGTGCTGGACACACCAGGAGCACAGACACTCCAGACACAACCAAGCTGCATCCTTGGGAAGGCCAAGCCGCTGCAGTAAATCAGCTCAAACAGTCAGGATCACAGGAGGCTCTGCTACTGAGACAGTGGGAATTTCTGCACCAACACTGCCATTTCTTGATAGCATATGAGTTTGGAGGCAACACAGGAACCAAGTATGGCATTCTGGAGCAGAATGGTGGGGAATTCTATGCAGAAACACCTCCAAACAGCTGTGAAAGACAGCTCAAACCTGGCAGAGCCAATGCCTAGTACAGCTGGGAAGTCTCATAGCACCCAGGGGGCCTCTCTGCTTACTGCCCTCAGCAAAGGGGGACTGGAATATGTAGTGGAGAAAATGGTATTTCCCACAATAAAGAGATAAGAATCTCGAGGCTGTTTGTCAGAGTGAGGAGAGAGAGGACAGAACCTCAGCTCTTATTTTCAAGACGTATCCCCAGCTTTAAAAACAAAACCAAATAATAAAACATGTTTGCTTAGTTGATCGTGGGCTCCAGTAACACATATTTACTTTAAATAAATATATGCACATATCTTAACTGGCAGCCAAATTTACATCTTCCTTTTGAGTGATATTTCTGTTTCAGAGGGTATTCCCAAGCACAGAAAAAGAAGTGAATTATCGCAAACCTATAAATATATGAAATAACAGCTTTTCCTGATTTAAAGAGATACATACACACCCCACAATTATAATTTTATAAAGTCATTTAGATTATTTGAATTCTGTGAACATCTTTTAAAATGGTAAAGAAATTGAACGATCATTGGTAGAATCTTAATTTTTTATTCAAGTTTAAAGATAGATGATGTCAAATGCCAGACAGGTGAGCTGGTCTGCATCAATTAAAAAAATATAAATTTCCAGGCAACTGAATAAATACTTCTGAGGACAACTGAAAAAAAAAATCCCTCTGAAGATTTCACCCTCCCTATTTCTGCATTCTGAGTCTCCCTCATGCAAGTTTAATTTACGCTGTGATGGATATCCTGAGAGATGGAAGCTGTATTATAGACATGGAGATAAAATAATCCCTAAGTGAGAAGAACCAGTTTGGTCTCAATAACACTATACTCATCATTGCAGGTAAAATCAATTTCATTAACTTTGCTAGTTAGCATAAATATTAACTTTGCCAGTTAGCATAAACATAACATTTCTGATTAAAGTACTAGTTTGTCAGAGAATCAGTCTCTCCTCACCTGGGTAATAATCCAATACAATGTAATGATAGTTTTCCCAAGGAAGGAAAATGATCTCTTCATATACTCCCTTCCAAAGCAGAGCTGCAACTCTCTGGCCTAAGTTTTTGTGTTTGTGCCAGCTCATCTTTCCTGAAGCAAAGGCCAGGTCACCTTAAGATTTTGTTCTTCAGCTTTCCAGCAAGGAGACACAGAACACTATGAAATACGTCATATTGTGGGACCTTTCAAATGAGACCATGGAAACTCAGCTCCTGTTCCCCAATTATCTGAAATAACCTAATCCTATAAAATGCTAAATCATCTGGCAAAGTTCCTGAAATCCCATTCCTCAGGATTTTAGCACTAAGTTATGAGGTACCATAGCTTGCCAAAGACAGATCATGCTCTCAGGGCACCTTTTCAAGCCCTCTTGCCCTAGTCCTACTGCAGCCTAATTTGTGGCATGTTCCTGAGATGGTTCCAGAAAATTCTAAGGTGCAAAGGACAGAAGAATTGCAAGGCACAATCCATCTTTTGGCAAATACAGTGGAAAGAGCCTGCATGGTCTTTACAAAAACAGGATCAATTTTCCAGAAACAATGAAGGATTCGTGTCTGGTAGACTTCCAAATTTTGGCCTTGTATTTCAAAAGCATTTTTTGCAATAATTCAACATGTAGCTCTACACAACAGCGTAAGATCCCAGTCCTTCACAAACACAGCTATTCTGCATGGGAGGCTGAAAGCACCAAATTTTTATCTAGACCCACCAGCCCTGACTTCCTCTATTCCTCACAAGATGCACTCTGCTCTCAGTGCAGAAATCCATAAAGATTCTTTCCTATGGAATGGAAGTGGTGGGTCCAGCTGCAGACATAATGCACGAGTATTTGTGCTTGAAGTTGAAACTGTGCCTTTTTGAAACAAAGCACATTGCTGCTTCAACTAACCCTACCAAAACGAGATTCACAGAGTTCTGCCTCAAGGAGAGAATATAAGGGAGAATAAATGCAGATGACAACAATCAATCTCCTTGCTCAATGAGCTACCAAAAACGTCCTTTGAGATGGCAGCAATAAGGGCAAAGCAGGGCTCTACAGATATCAAAATAGATGTGTGCATATATACGTGTGTGTGTGTATTTAAAATAAATTTCTTCTTTTTATGCTCTTTGTTCAACTACATTATCAAAAAGAGGTTTTAAATACAAGCTTATGGGACTACTAAAGAGGTGAATTTATGAATGTATTCCTAACAAAACACACTCTGGAAAGCTTTAATCTATGAATTGTGACAACCTTGGACAAAATGGATTTTTAATAGAATATAATGTAAACTGCCTGAAACATTGTGATAAGGAATATTTTTAAAGTAATGCACAGACAAGGCATGATGCACTCTGCATGAAAGGAGGAAAGGTCTTAATTTAAAGCATTTTAATGAACACTCAATTTGCGTAGGGAAATGTGAGAAATGGAGATGAAAAACTCACGATAACGATAACACCGCAGAGGGGAGAAGGAGAAAGATTAGAAAAGTAAGCAAATTTGAAAAGGCTCCAGCCGATAATGCTGGCTAAAAGGAATGCAGACTGGATTACGAACATGTCACAGTCCAAAGCCACTGTTCTCCTTGCAGGCAGTGTCTGTCGGCGGCTCTTATCAGAGTTGCACACTGGGGAAGAAAGAGCAACCGAAGTGCAAAGCAGTGGAGAACAGACCTCTCTCTGAGCTAAGGGCATCAAGGAAAGTCAGAGATTTCAGCAAATGCAGCTGGGACTTGCTGGAGTTTCTCACTTTAACCTCCCAGAGCTGTGTCAGCCCAGCTGGCTTGCAGGGCTGTGGGGCTTTCTGTCCCCTTGCAAAGCCCAAGGGACATTGCAAAACCACAGCACACCCAGTGATCTCTTCCTTGGAGAAAACTAGCTGGGCTCAGGGGCTTGGTCCTGGCTTTTCCACTTCGCTGCTAGCAGTGGAATGCCGGGCAAGTCAGCAGAACTGAAATTATTTCCAAGAGAGAAAAAACTCCCCCAAGGTAGTTACGATTCTGTTTACTAATAGCTTCTGCTCTGCAATGAAAGAGATTGATCCTGCACTCTCATTCATACATAAACTGCCTTTAATGAAGCTCCTTGAATTACTAAAAGGGGGAACAGATGAATCAGGTCTAGTGACAGTTTTGCCACATTGACCTTTATCGAAGTAAGTTCAGCTCTCTGCTTATTTAAATGAAACAGCAGAACCCCCACATAAAGACTTCACATTCTTCAAAAGAAACAAGAGGGCCACCATTATGACCAAAATCACAAATTAAAATAAAGATCAAAGTTAAATATTTACTCTAAGCACTACAACATTTGCAAATCAGGAAATGATCTTTCAAGCAGTTTCTATTTGCATACTTTAATTAATCCAAAAATATTAAACTAATCTCACAAAGGAAAGGGTCAAAGTATTAATTAACTTGAGATTCGATGCTTTTGTGCAATTTAACAGTTCAACACAAAGAAAAAATCAGTTTTAATAAAAACTAAGTTACTGTGACAGGTATAATTTCATGGATTAGTGAAATCACGTACAAGGCAATAAGTTCCACTGTTCATCCTATTTTTTGTCTAACTTTAAAAATGGTAGTTTCATTTCAATAGAGAGATTCCTCTGTAACACCAAATTAAGTTAAGTTTTTCTTTAACCTCAGCATTTCACTTTCAAACGGATGGCTTTCCACCTTGCTCTGAACAGAACAGAGGTCACCATTGTTTCAGCAAAAACCCTGACTGCAAGGTTCAGCAGAGAGCAGGTACTGCACAACCCCCCAGGATCAGCCACCTGAGCTAATTCAGGTTGAGATCTCCCTGATGGAGCCATTGTGTATCATCGAGCAGCTCCAGAACAAGCACAAAGGTTCCCCTCTGAGCCAGTGTCTCTGCTGGCCGAGCTCTCCCCAAACCAAAGGGGCTTGCTGGCTTCTTTAACAGCTTTTGGAGGGACTAGGAAATCTTGCCCGAAGACAAAGGATTTGGAGACAAAGCATAAAGTACCAAATCCAGCTGGCCAGAGCTGTGCTTTGTCAGTACAATAGCCCTTGAAACCCCAGAAAAATAATGATGGAAGGTGGCTGGAATTTCCTTCATCACAACCTCAGAACTGTGATTTTGACAAATGTGCTTAGGAAACAAGAGGGGACTCCCCCCACCCCCTTTTGTTTGGTTGGTTTGTTTTTTTTTTTTTAAATGGGGAGCAATTGCATGGAACAACTAATGAACTGAAAGATTTGCCTGGCATTTCATGCCAGAAAACTCTGTAGCACTTGACTTAACCCGAGATACGGAGCGGGGAATCACCTCCCCTCACTTCACACGTTTACAATGCAAATCTCTGCGTCCCACTCAGTCACCTCCACTCTGCAGCTTTACTGGAGAGAAACAGGCACTTTTCGCCTGCTATTGATCAGGTCTGTTTTACACATCCAAGAGGACTCTCATCCTAACAGTGCCTATTTATCGCTGTTGCTAAAAAGCAAACCCATAGATAAATAGCTTTCACCTCAACATTTGTATGGCAGGTACCCAGAACTAGATGGGATTCATTTGTTCCTCAAATATAATTTCAGAAACTAAACAGAGTAGAAACTCTCTTTGCACTTCAAACATCTAGCAACAATATTCCTAGGTCTAAATAATTATAAACAACCATTTTTTTCCTTTGCAGAAGCTTTCAGAAAAGGATGGATGCAAAAAACTCCTCATAAAAATTTTGACATGAAATTTTGTGATTTCCTAATTATGATACAATTTCAAGCTAAATTTATGCACAGTGTACTTTAAGTGTAGAGAAACTCCATGATAATAGAGAGAAATTGTTTGTATTGTAAAATACATATTTCTGGCTAACAATGTAAATTTCTCATTACTTTTGATATAGCTTATGGGAGCATTACCATAACAAACGCACACAGCATTGATGAAACAGTTCATAGACACTCATAGGTGTTTTGCAGCAATAAAGAATAACACTTAATAGCTATTACTTTCATAGCTTTTCAAATAAAGAAGACAACATTGTCCTATATTGTTCTCAATTATTCTTCATATTTCTCTATTTTAATCCATTTCTTTCCATTAGGTCTTTGGCCACAGGAATTTTCCGGCTGCCCCCAAGGTGCATGAAAAACAAACATAAGCCTGCACTAGCTGGTTGCCTTCAGTTTAATTAAATCATCCACTTCCAAAACTCAGAAGTGAAACAAAAGGAAAAAAAGCTCTCAACAGATCACCTAGAGCTTTTCCAAGGAGGCTGAGGAGAAAAAGTGCTGCTATTAAAAGAGCAATATGACCCATTAAAGAAGCTATTGTATGTCTCAGCATTTTAGCAAGGGTTAATGCACAAGAGTGCTTGGGGGCTTACCGGTTCTCTGCGCTGGGGTCGTTGTGCATACACGTGATGGTGGCAGTGGACTTCGCGCTGTCCGTCTCTTCTTGGACCCCCCACTGGTCTGCGTCACTGACTCTGATGTCCATGATCTTCACACCTGGGGCTGTCCTAATTCTGTTGGGGAACAACAGGGATTGCTTTAGTTACAGATCTCCTTAAATAAATCCAAAGAGGTAAACAAGGAAGATGAAAGAGGAAATATTCCATTAGTAACAGACTGATACATTGCAACTGTAAGTCACTGTGCTTTAAAAATATAAAACAGGTCCAATCATTTTAAAGAGATGAAGTATGAGTTTCATTATGTGCAAAGCCAGTTAATTTTCAGCTTGAACAATGTGGAGAGAATAAAAATGCTTTCTGCTTCAGCGGCACCAGTTTGATACAAATGAAACAGATGTGACTAAACCTAAATTGATTTAATCTGTTGTGTCTGTCCTGCAGTTTAAGATGGAGAATCAGAGCCCTGTGATATAAAATACATCCGCCTGCTTGCAAACCTTTGGGAGCAAGGTGCCTTCTAATATTAGAATGATCTACCTGGAAAAAACGTCTTTCACTGCTCAAAGACCACAATGAAGAAAGGAGAGAAAAGGAATAAGTTATCCTAGATCCAGGACTGAGGGATGAAAATAATTATGCCACTGTACTGGGATCTATCAAACTGGGCCCATCAAACTCTTGCTGCTGAAAATAATATGATGCTGACCTGGAAGACCTTGATTTCCTAAGCATGGTTAGACTCTGAAAGCAGTTCAGAAGTCGGTAAATGTCATTATTCTCTGGCTTAAAAAAATTTGCTAAAAAATAAGTCCATGCTCCAGTGGGGCTCAGTGCTAGGAACAGATTTGCCAAGGAATAGGAAACAAACTGCTTTTAATAGCAGGGACTTCATTTGTGCAGCTTGACTCCTAAAACAAGCCTGGGATTTCGACAGGAGCACTGCAAATACGCCTGGAGAACAATTAGGCAGAAAGCAAATGCTGTAGTGCCACGTTCACCACTACTGTGACTTAATTAATTAAAAGCAAAGCCAAGAGGGACCCCTTAGTTGTATGGTGGAATGCAACAGCACTGCTGAGACTTGAAGCGTTACTTAACAGAGAATGGTGATGGATTTGCCCCGATGCCTCGTGGCGCTTATGTTACACTATTAAGAATTTCCTTTAAGTTCTAGGTGAGTTCATGGGTTTGGATCAAAGTAACTTCAAGACTCAATGGGTGGTCTTTTCCTCTGAGAATGAATTAATTCATTCTGCTTTTATGATGTCCATATTTTTGCCTTTAAGGCTTTACTGACTTGATGGACCAAATTCATGCCTGGCATAACCAACTTCAAAAATGTTTCCTGTAAGGAGAGAAGTTCACTTGCTATTTTTCTAATTGTATCCTTCATGTCTCTCCACAGACATTCATATCTCCAAACAACATGCCTCAAAGCTTATGTGCCCCTTTCTTATCATCTCCTCTTCTTTTTTCAGAGGAACATTCATTTATTCTGTAGTAATTACATGGGCCCAAATCATTCCTGCAAGACACCTACATGGCTTCATTTCAGACTGACTTGTAATTTACATGAGATAGAGAATTAGGCCTTCAGCAATGGATTCAATATTTTTTTTTCTTTAGACTTAGTTCACCACTCTTGAAAAAAAATCGTTAGGGCCTGACAAAAAACCAAACAAACTAACAAACAAAAACCCAATCACCACTTTTAAAATTTTCTCTTTCCCAGCCAAAATTATATTGTTTTAACAAATTCACCTACCCACCACCCCCTCAACTTCCCATGTTTTTTCTTCACAACATGTCTGGAAACCTCTAACCTGATTTTCCACACAAGTCAAAGCCCTGCTTAATTAAAAACTAATTGAATGGCAGGAAATGCTGGGCAGGGAGAGGGGGGAAGGAGGGCAGGACAGCTGGATTTCACCCATGATTTCAAGATTCATCAGCCTTTTTCCATCTGTCAGAAGCTTGTTATGTCCTCCTACACAGCTTTTGCACTACGGATATCTTCACTCTGCAGCATTTACTTTTTTCTACTCTGATCCAAATCAAGCATGTTGGTTTACCCCATCAAGGATGGAAAGGAACATGGCACAATTCCATGCCACACCTGAGCAGGCTTTAACCATGCAGGAACTCTGTGCAGCTCCCTCTTCATGGAAGCTGAAGCTGCTGCTCCTCTTCACCCTCATCACTGGACCCCACACAGCATAGGGGTAAGGATGCAAGATCCTCAAATATCCACATCTATCTACACTTCTGGTGTTCCAACCTCTCCAGACATGCTGCACCCCAAAACACTGGCATGCCTCTTAGGCAGGGAGCTTTGCTGTTTCTTCTCTTGTGCCTGAATACAACTATGGGATGCTCTTTGCCTGTCTCAACTGCAGATGAGACTCTCCCGATGCCTGTCCTCTTGGCTCACCACTTGGCTTCCCCTTCAGAGCACTGTCCCTTAACAGGAGGTCTTCTGGTTTTTGACAATGCTGTCTGGTTGAGGGCACCTACACCTTTTGCTTGCTTGGTGAGCATCAAGTGAACATCACATACCCTGCTCCCCAGCTACATTTTCCAAAAACGTCTCAGGACGCTGCATTTTAGGAAAATTTCCAGTCTAATCCCCTGCAATGCATCTGCTCCGGTGGGCTGAGACAAGATGTCATTTTGCATTTTTGGATATCAGTAGAGCCAGAAAGGTTGAAAAAAGGAAGAAACTGAATTCATCTTCTCACTTAAGAAAAGTCAAGAAATTCAAATTAAACCAGCCTACATATGGGAGGTTTGAGCCTACTATTCTTCAGATAAGTGATTCATATCTTTAAATCTGCCCCCAAACTCCACAGGCACAAAAATTGTTGTAAGTGTTGGGGACTGAGGCTTTGAAAAGAGTAAGATATTCTTATCAGAGCTGACATTAACTGGAGAAAGGATGGGGAATGGCCAGTGTATGAGCCCAGGAGCTGGGTTTCTTGCCCTGCTCTGTGCCAGGCTTCAATTATAAGCTTGGGTGGATCATTTAATTTTCTTATCACTCACTTCCCCACATATAAAATACTGGGAAGGGCTGCTCTTCCAACTCCAAGGGAGCTGTAAGGATAAATAGAATTACTCGAGAAATATCTGATGTCCTTTAAATTTATCACCTGTCAAAAATTCTGCCATCTCTGGGCTTGAAAATGTGGAAATTACCTACTAAAGTATTTCACAGAAGCATCATCCAAGAAGTAACTGTTACCATTAAGATGGCTTAATTCCTTTTTTATAGAGATGATTGTGACATGAAAAGGGAAAAAATGGAAAAAAGGAACAAAACATGACAGCCAATTGGAAATTCGGCAAAACTGACATTGCAATTCCATTAAATACTTGCTTTCTGAAAAGCAGAATTTTCAGACAGAAAACTCTCCTGTTAAAAAGCACATGACCAGCTTTAAAAGATTACAACTTACGTGGCATTTTGATAACAATTAGCAGAGGATACTGTGAGAATACGAGACAGGAATATTGAAGGAGCTCACCAGAAGTTAGCCTGTAACAGGGCCCCCACATTACAGTCTATACCCACAGCCTGTATCATAAATGAGGTGATCACTATTCATGATATTCTCTTATTTAGGGGTGGAGGAGATCCAACAGAAACGTGACACCCTCGAGCACTGCCTTTCATGACACTTGGTACCATAAGATCTTAAGAAGAGGTATGGGGGGAAGAAGCACCAAAGCTATTCAGAACAGGGAATCAATGAAACAACTGTTTCATGAGTGAATTTAGCCCTCTTCTCCAGCTATAAATGCAGAATAGAGGAAACTGCTTTCAATTTAGACTACAGAATACATTTGGTATCCCTGGCGGTGTTTTTTCCCTGAACAGAGTGTCCTCCATTTACTGTGGAATATAAAGATGGAAACATGATAGACTGGAGCGGGCAAGCAGAAGAGTCCCCAGCCTGCCAACTTGGAACACCCAGAAACTATTTTAAAATGCAATCCCAGCCTTAAATGGATGTGACCCTGTGAATTTGGCTGCTCTAAACCTCTTCTTTCAGTTATTACAACAGAAGGAAAGGAGAAGGTACAAGTAATCAGCAGGCCTGGAAAGTAACTTAAGGGCTGCAAGAGGGATTTAAACAGTCGAGCACTTAGCGGTAGTGGGGCAGGGACTTCCACTGCCTCCCAGTCAATTAACGGCAAAATCTGAAAGGTAAATGCTCACTTGCAATACACCCCCAGCAACGCTCCCGGCAGCAGTAATTGGGAAGTAAAATCTTGGCAAAAGGAATTTTAAAATAGAAACAGAAGGAAAAGATATTTAGGAAATAAAAGAGGAATGTGCTCAGAGCAGATGGAAAACGCTCAAAATGATGAGAAAAAAAGACTTTTTCAGAGCTATTTTAGAAATCCTCTTAACGCTCTTCTCCCTCCCCCCCCCCATTATGGGGGAAAACATGATCTGAGCTAAATTCACTCTCAATTACGTACTAATAATAACGGTTATGATAACAAATTTCATTTGTAATTTGCAACCATTTCTATATTCAGCCTTTCAACATACATGTTTAGCCCAATTAAAAATAAAATCATTATCCTTCCCCTACAGGAAATCCAAGCTGTAGGCCAGTTTATTTAACTTGCCTAAAATTATACTGTCTCTCCAGAGCCAGAATGAGGGTCGATACATCCTGATTCCCAGGCTTACACTTTGGCTAGACACCCCTAACCATCTTTAAGACCTAACCAGAGCACGGCTGAGTAATTCTGAGCCTTCACAGAGCATTTTATATATTTGAAGAATTGCACAAACAGCAGGCAATTAGTTCTGAACAAAGTCCCTGGGGAGTTTCTAGTTAAAATACATGTGTTTTAAGATACATTAAGCCAAGCACTATAAATTAAAATAATCACTGAATTTCAGACACAACATCTGGGGACTTTTAGGGTGTGGGCGAGATGGGCAATGTTTCAATATAGGAAGGAATAGAAGCATCCCTGTGTAGGAGGAGGAAGCAAGTGGAGTTTGCTGAGAGATATAAGGAGGAGAGGGTATGTGATGCTTAGTTGCCACATCCAAGTGCATTCCATGGCATTTGGGAGGGAGCCATAACCAGGAGTTTGTTGGTGTGAGCTTCTAAAAGAAAAAACATTTGGGAAGCACGGGTATAGCAGATGGAGGGCTGAGGTGGGACCAGAGCTCCCCTCAAGAGAGGCACCATCCCTCTCTTTTGTGTCTTCCTGAGCTTCCTGACCAAAATTCTCTATGGGTAATCCAGAAATATGAGGAAAATGAGGTGATGCAAAGTCATCCAGAAAACACATGTCAGAACCAGAAATTACACCTAGAGCTGCCAAGGAATATTTTGATATCTTCACCATAAACCCACCCAGCTCTCCTGCTCCCACTGTACACTCACTAGTAACAGACAGTATGTCCTGCAATGCCCATGTGAGATCAGCCTGTGGGCAAATATGCTTTCTGCAGCTGTGGGCTTGAAGTATGTGTGAAATGAGAGCGCCCCACTCAGCAGATAATCATCCTGCACATCTTCGCCTTGTATAGAAGTCAGATTTACAGCAACTCGGGGGATCAGGTTCTAAATCCTCATAAGCTAAGCAACTGTTTATTTTCTAAAGTATTTTACCAAGAACTTCATTCCTTTTTTCTTTTATATTTTAAAAGACTTGTTACAGATTTATGTTCAAACTACTTCCCCATCAAATTGCTTTAAAATAGCAACACTAGGCCAGCTGTGTTTGTTTCCGTGATTCCATATTAGTGTCACTGTAAGTAAAACTATCTTTCTAAGTATGTGAAATACATATCAAAATACACAAAGATCCTGCAAAGATCCAAGCCCTCTCCAAAAGGTCACAAGTGTAGAGGCACAAATATTATGCTGCTTTATGATAAAGTAAAACAAGCAGCCTGTAAGGACCTGTGGAGAGGTAGATGGTAGTCAGATGGCAATGTGGAACAGGGGGCAACTCAACATATCAAACAAAAGGAAACCTCAAGAAAAAGGGTTTAAGAAATGGTATTAGGGGATAAAAAAACTCCATGTAGCCCTGGCAGTGGCCAGTGGCACTAGGTGTTACCAGTGAAATAAGGTGGGAACTCACAGTGGGACTGGAAAAAAAAAAAAAAAGCATATTTGCCCTTCGGGATAAAGACACCTTAATGCTTAGAGATAGAAGCAGCAACTGCCAAAGTCAACTAGAGTTTTACTTAAGATTTGACCTCCTCATGTCATCCATGCTAAAAACTGCTCCAGTGACTGCCCTTTCATTGCAAGACCAATGCATAATTGGCCCAAATTTGTTTTCAAAATAAGACATGGATCTGCTGTGCTCTGCCTGGCCTCTTTTCCCCTCAAAATGCTTCCCCACTGCAGGGCCAAAGGCCTCTCAGCTGCCACTTACCCCGTGGAAAAGCCCTTTCTGCATCTTGTGACCTCAGCACACTCTCACCTTTACACTGTATCAGGAAATTTGCCTTTCCCTCCCTCTGGTATACCTCAACTTCTTTCTGCATCTGCTATTTTTATATAACCTTTTGTAGCTGTCTTATGTAACCCTGTCAAGTATTTGGGGATGCAGTTTTTATCAAAGCAGTTATTACTGTCGTTTATCAGAATATCTCTATCCCAACATGTGCTCAAGGAAGAAGGTCAATGCCAAAGCACCGGTAGGACAAAGCAGACAAAAGAGGTTCAGTGACCAATGCAAGGCAGGAACAAAGTTGCTCAATGGACATGGTGGGTGAGGTGAAAAAAGCCTAACAACCCCAGAGAACAGAAAACCATTTGAAATCGTGGAGGGGATCAATGCTAACGATTTAGAATGATACAATTACCACTCTTCTACCCCAAAAGGTGAAGTTATCAACCTGTTTTTTTTCAGCCCACCAAATGTTTCAAAATATGCTAAGCATCAAGCTCACTAGCATATTGGATTTTGAATAATGAAAAGAGTAAACAGGATTTTAATTTGGATTCTGACAGTAAAGTGCTTTCCATGTGATAAATTAACTATTAGGGAAGACAAATTAACACAACCTACCCTTGAGTATGATGGCTTATGATTTTGAGGAAGCTTTTACAAAAGCATGAAGAAAATAAGGCAGGATGAAAAATAGGAGATGATGATGGGGGGAGTATCTTATCAAAATCCTCCCTCTTCCTTTTCATCAAACTGTACGTATAACCTCTAAAAAAGTGTAGCAGATTTTCTCAAGAGCCACCCATTTTTCCTAAGAATGTCTAAATCTTTTAGGAGAGACCCTCCGGTAGTCTAAACCACAAAAGATTTATTAATTTTATAGCAATTGTTTAATATTGAAAATTTAAACATCACATCAGTGAAGCAAGGTCAGAAAAAAAGGAGTCAGAGCTAATGATTTTTTTGGAATGGGAAGGTGTCTCAGAAACATTTTCTAGATACAAGTCTATGCTCATAAAATCATCAAAGAGTATGAGGACATCTTCAAAGAAGTCTAACATCATGTTATATTTCCCATATCCAATAGAAAATTCCCAATTTTTGGCCAGTTTTTTTAAAGGAAAGAAGACATTTTAAGATTTCATCTTCATATTTCAGCAGAAACTCTATTTTTCAATCTGCTCCCTCTCTCCCTCAGGTAAGCCAACAGAGATTTAAAAACCATCAGAAAGACTTTGTAATTGACTTGAAATTAAAGCTATTAATTTTTATTCTTATTTATTCCTGTCATAAACCAGACCTGTTTATATGGGTTTCTAACACTGGTATGGAAACCTGAGAGGTTCTGAAGTCTTTATGTAATATGAGATGAAAACACCATCTCCCACAGTGAACACTGTTTTCCTTGAAATATGTCAACAATGGAATTTTGTCTCTCTAGGAGAAAAAGGGTTTCCAGGCACAGGGGCAGGAGACATTGGGTCCAATTCTATCAACTCAAGGTAGTTTATTAACCATTTAACTGTCTGGGCAACCTCAAAAGGGGAATAAGGATGTTTACCTTTGCTTGGAACTTCATCCAAGGGGAGAAAAAAAACCCCATTTCTATGAAGACAGTATGCATTTGTACACTTAAATATTGTGAGATATTCTATTTCAATATATTTCGGTAACTTCCCCTTAGGTACTTAAAACTGTGGGTGAAAGAGTTCTGTAGTAATTGGCATTTTCTTAATAAAACTAAAAGCTAAAATTTGAGTTCACCTGAAAACATTGTTGTACCCTTTGACATAAAAATTACTTTAATCATAGAGTAAGCAAATGTGGCTCTAGATTGTGCTGAAAGCTCTTAAATTCCAGCAAACTCTTCATACCAGGAGAACAGGTCTCATGTTTAGGTTGCCAACCCTGGCATCCCACTAGCATGCCCCCAGCGGTTCCCACTACACTAATGTGGGCAAGCAGATCAGGGTCCTCTGTCGTTTGGCTGCCTGGAGGGCAGGAAACACTGCCCATAATTTGCCATTAAATACACAATTCCTAAATCTTGCTTGACACATTATACTTTCAAATTACCCAATAAACAGGAACTAACCATTATTACTATTGACTAAAAGGAGATAGCAGGTCTTTTTACAAGTCTAAATGATACTTTGTGCTACCAAACAACTCATAACATCCCTTTCTCATTAGGATGCAGCACCAGCTCACACCACAGCCTCCCCAGAAAGAGGAGAGATATTTTCCTTTCTTCCACTGTCTCTGTTCAGTTAACTGAGTGATGATGTGTTGATCATTATTCAAAGAGCTCAAGAGCACCTGCTGTCATGTGCCCTTAGACATCTCCAAGAATTGAAGCATGTGCCCTCTTCTCTCCAACACAACAGTCTGTGGTGTATCTTCTCTGTAGAGAGAAGAGGTAAAATGCTGGAGTGGTTTTCTGTAACACATGTCTACAGAAGAAAAATCAAAGCCCACTCAGTCTCTTCAACCTTTCTCTGAAAGATCTAAAACACTCAGACTATGTCCTTTACCTTGAGCCCAATGCAATGTTATAATAGATGAAACTCTTCCTTAAAGTACAGGAGAAAATGTATTACCAAGTCTTAAGGTGTCCAAAGTATTTGAACTTGAAATTCTTGCAATCATGCAGAAACACAGCTTTGAAAACTATAATGAAAAAATCAAAGTAAGTCAGAGGTTTCCTCCTGCAAAGACAAAGATACTTACAGGTTTCCTTTTATCGAAAGGCTTCTTTCAAAAATCAGCACTGCAAAAATGTTTGCAGCCTGAATAGAGCTCAATCCTCCTGGGAGACAAAGAATTTTTATAAAGGGGTATTTTTCTACCTCTACAAGTGAAAAAAAGCCCTGAAGGTCACGGTTTCTGGAAGCACCTAAACAACAACAAAGTAGAAACTTTCCATTCCTCTTCCTGCAAAACTAGATAATGAGCACCATAGCATTGTCTTGGTCAGCACTGGATGGGGGTTTACAGCATTTAAAATACTCCATCAACGTGGCAAAGTTTGCTCGCCACTTTGGAGAGTCATACATTTCCTGTTAAGGAAGAAGTTTATTAAATACGATTAAAACTAATATAATCAATTATCTTTTACCAGACATCAATGCATGTGACTTAGATCAGAAAAACTTTCCCGGGTTGCTGCTGAGTACTACAGTCAACTCTGAAGCCTGTTGTATTTGTCAGTTTGTGGTACAATCCCTCAGCGCAGGGCAGGTTGTAACTGCAAGTCCCCTGACTGGCAGATGCCCAGAGGAGGCCAGTGGTACCCGGTCTGTGGCTAGTCTTGAGATAATATGTGCAGTCTAGCCCAGAAAAGTACATAAGGGAGGCAGTATGCAGGCGCTGAATGGGGTCTGGCCCTGACCTTCACACCACTAATACACCTCTTTCAACAGTTCAAGAAGTACAAGGGAGACGACCAGCAATGTGGTTGATGGGACACCAATACACTGGTATGTCTCCTCCTCTTAGGGAACGAGGCTAAAAGCAATGGTCATTTTTACCTAAAAGATTACTTAAAACTGTGCTAGTAAAAAAGTTAACAAAAGAAAAAACCAAAACACTAAAAAGAGCAGGTTTTTTGAAACATGTATACAGGTCTAATTTTTACTGAAACCCGACCCAACCCTCAGCACATCCAACAATTGCTTAACAGCATGAAGTGGTCTTTAAGGGGTCTACCATACGTTTTTCCACGCTTGCTCAATAATCTTCATAAAAAAGCAGCACAGGAAGGGTTGTTATTAGGAACTCCACTTAGGCTGTGGCAAGGAGACATTGACCTAAGCACAAGGTAGACGAAAGAGGGTAAAAAGCACAGCAATGAAAATCCTTCCAGAATTAAAAAGGCCACAAGAATTTTGCCTGAACTAGTAGTTGTTGTTTTTATTGGATTATTTTATGGGGTTTTATGTTGTTTAATCGAAGAAAGAAAATGGATGCCATAAAATATGCAGAGCTAACTGGGGCTGCAGAGTACATTGCTGAATACTGCTAGTAATGCCATTTCCCCTTCACTGTCAAAAAATAAAAATATCATTCTTTATATCCCTGTCACATGGAACAGCGGTCCTCTCGCGCTTGCCAATCAATCATCCCGGAGTGCACCTTTACCTTGAGTAGTATGTGCTAGGACGGTGAATAAGGAAAGCTCATGAAATAATCTCCCTTTCCACAAGATAGAATTCAATTTCCAGTATAGCTCAGACCAGTACTTTTCTTGAAAAGGTGGCACCATATATTACAGCAAAAAAGCATTTTTCTGCTGGTAGTGAAAACTTTAGTGAGCATTATGATTATGTGGTTTGTACTCCAGGCACCAATGACCACCAAGCAGACTAATAATGTGCGAATTCTGATGAGAACCAGCCCTCCAGCTGGGATAAAACATCACATGCTTCCCCGCCCCGTTTTTCTTCCATTCTCCATTCTGCTTTCTTTACCATAAAAATTTTTTTCTAGCTGCAGACAACAATTTTCCAAGATTCTCCTAGAGAGTAAGAACTTCACAGTGAAATAACCCCACTCTGGTGCTCAGGTAGCCCTAGTTAGCCCTTTGGTCACTGTCCCAACTGGCTTTTATCTTTGACAGCCCCAGGTTGCTTTCTTAGGGTAGTGCTCCTCAGAAGCTTCTTGAAGACTCTCTGCAGGTAGATTGAGCTTTCACCCCTAACTCTTTGAGTCGCCCTTTGGATTTGCAGATTTGGCAAGGATTTTGCAAGTCCTAAGCTTTTTCTCTCCTCTGAAAACATCTGAGAAAGCTTGTGCAGCAGAGGTTGGCTGTGTCCAGAATCTACCGTAATAAAGTCCAGAGAAAGCCCCACGAATGGATGGTTTCAAAGCACTGGCTCGCTGGATTTGCCTGCAATATTTCTAACTGTGAAAAGAAGGAGACAGTTTTTCCCTTCTAGGTGCCCTAAAGCTCCAAGTCCCAGTTTTTGCTCTGCAGATCTGGCCAAAATACCATTCTGTGAGCTGGTGCCTGACAGACAGACCCCAGCAGCCCCAGAGCCTGAGATGGGCAAAGAGGACCGGAGGATTCAGCCCCAAAATCTGTTACTCACAGTGGTGCCGCAGCTCAGAAAGCTTATACAGCCTTGCAAAGCTGTCAGGAAAATTTACCAGCCACTGCACAAAAATTGCTTGCCGTTTACCACAGTGATTGATGGTAATGCAAGAAACTAATGGCATTTTACTTGCCTGTCGAAAGAAATTACTGACCCTGGGCCAGCAGGATTGGGGAAGGATCCTTTAATCCTTGCAGCAATTTTTAAATTAAACTCTAGTGTTTGCAGGGCTGTAGACCAGTCACAGACAGCTGCCTGCTTCAGGATGGATTCAAACATGATAGAGCACATGGGCAGATAGGTCCGGCACGGCAATAAAACAGAGTGAAAGGCAGCACTTCTGATCTTTTTTTTAAAGTTTACAGATTTCAGGGGACCAAATCCATTTCCAGATCATAAATCTCTAACAAAAACCTAGGTCCTAGCACTGTGGATGTAACAAAAATTTGAGGGAATAACAGAACAAAAAGGCCATAATCAAAATTGGAAGACAACTGATGCAAGTGGTACAGGAAGGTACTCCCATTTGGTTGATACGTGCAGAAGAGTATAGCAGTCTGGCGGTCAAGTCACTTCCTAAATCACTAGAGTTGATAGGATCATTCCCTCTGTGGCTTTACCTTTCCTTCCTAAAACCAGTATTAAAACTTCCTTTATCCTTTAGCATTTTCCTTTTATCATTGCAACTGGTCTGTTTGCCACCAGGATGGCTCTCACATGGTTTTACCTGCAGTACTGGCATTCCCTCTGTATGGATGGCAGATTCTCCATCATGGTTCAGTCACATCATCCTTGTTAAATGAGCTACTTCAACAGTTTGGGGGCAGGGAACACTCATTCACTACTGGCAGGTCAGAAGTCCTTTACTGATTCTTACAAGCAGTAGCACAGGGACTCCAACACCAAGTACCACCCCTGGGGAATTTCAGTTAAGACAAATAGCAGGGGACATCACACAGTGTTTTCGGGGATAGGAATGAGCCTCTCTCACAGTTGTGATTTTGGTTTGCCTCTGTTTTCTTGACCAGCTTCTTGATTCAAGCTTCTATACATCCTCAGAAAACCACTGAAAAATTCTTTCTGCAAAAGGTCACAAACAAAAAAAGGAGGAGCAGGAACAATTCAAATTTCATGGAGGCTACGCATACCTAGGTGATAGCTACTAAAAAGTCACTTAAATTTTCAGCATTTCAAAGCATACACTGTGTAATAACAAACACTCTAAAAACAGGCTTTCCCACTGCGGGAACTGGGGGGCACTGAATCAACTACTTATAAAAATGGCTACAATCCTTTATAATATATTCAGTGGTTTTCTGTGAAAAACACTCACAGTGAGATACTGTACCCCACTGAGCATTAAGCACTTCCCATTCCTGTTCTGCTTTTTCATTTCTAACTAGTCCCTAACCCTGTTAGTCATGAATTTGCGATTAATGAGCCTTGTTTAGAGGATGTGAATACTGAAATTGTTCTGATACACGGGCTCTAACCACAGAAAGACGATCTAATTCAGCGAGGGAATCTGCTGTGCTTAGGGGGGATTCCAAACCTTCAATGAAGGAAATCAGCTGTTAAGCCATTTAACAAGGGGCAGCATGCTGTGCTCTCAGCTCCACGGTGCCACACAACAGTCTCACAGCTTGGCATCTGGGGACAAAATCATCTTCATGTGTTAAGGATGCTTAACATCTGCTTGTAAATCTGGGGCTGGTCAAAAATGGCTGTGACTGTGAAGCTGTGAGGATGGTGCAAGTGTGGGTTTCCACCAGAATTCTTAACTATGAGAAACATGCAAACATTCACACACAATCTTTGGATCTAATACAGCAAAGGACCAATAACCCAGGGATAAACTAATTATGAGTAGTTATGCTTGAGCAGGAAAACAGCAGCACCTCCTCTCCTGCTTCAAGGAGACAAGAAAAACAAGTGCCTTCATGGTTCTTCTTCCTGGTGCCTGGAAGGGAAGAACTGTCCCTTGAGTCTTCCTCTCCCAGAGTGTCCAGAGGAGCAGATTTCCCCCTCAGCTGGGGACATGGGGACAAGCAGGACAGCTCTCCACTCCAGGCCTGACAGAAGGGCTAGAGTACACCCTGTATGCAACCTCCTCAGCCCAGCCTTCTTGTTGAGTCTAACAGAAAATATATTTCCCAGGCCATGAAAAATTGGATAAAACAGTGAAAAACAAAAAGATAGTATTTTTAATGAAATAAAGACATCCACCATGTGCCCATCAATACCCAGAAATAATTGCAGAATTGCCGGAGGGCTGGGGGTGGGCACAAAGGGGCTCAATTATTCTTGAAATGGTTTATAAAATGCACCAAGATGGAATAAGTGTTCCTTGTTCTGCTACAGCAGTCACTTTCAGACATATTTCAGGAGGCTAATCCTGGAGACCAGGAGATTAATTCCTGGAGACAAGCCCTTTTTCCCCTCTGGCTCCTCCCCAGCTCTTCAGAGAAAATGACCTGGTCTGATCTTAACACATCTTGAAGAAGACAGAAAGATTAATTATGCTCCTCCCTATTTCATCTTCATGGCACATCTGAGCAGCTTCTACAGCTGCGAAACCTTTATTTCCAGGGTTCTTTTGATTGTACTGCTGAGATATTCAAAGACTCATTAAACCTAAGGGAAGTCCCATTCACCCAGCCTTAATGTGGGAAGGAGGTGGGGGAGGGAGGCTTAAAGTTATCTTGTGCTTAAGTTAAAGAGACAGTTGGAGAAGATTTATTCATAAATCAAACTTTCCACCCTCAAAGAATCACCTAGCCCTGCAGCGCTCTGCACACAGTAGATGCTGCTGGGACTAAAGGGCTGAGATATGCAGCCTGCTCCGATGACTAGGTGACTCTGCTTGTTCCTACAGAAGGACCAAGGGATGAAGAAGAGAAAGTAAGAAATTTGCCTTATATTTTTGTAGACAGAATTTTGCACCTGATTGTTTTGTAATTGCAACACTAACATCAAGTTAGAGCTCAGCTTTCAGACCAGTCTCCCGCAAAAGTGGTGTTTGTCGGTGTATCTATGTTGATAATTGTAATTATTTCCTCCAGCAATTACTGTCACTATATCTGACCTTATCCTAAAGTCAAGTACTGAGGCAATAAAGTGACAACATCTTCTGTGCAAGTAATTGCTGATACAAAACCTTATTCTCAATTACTAACGTCAGTAGCTTGTGGATATTAAAAGCGAAGTCAGTATATTACTGGGACTGAGATTGCTTTCTAATCTGATAGTTAGGCTATAAATTATCAGATTCACTGACGAAGGGCTAAAATTACAAAGGCAACATTCAAAAAAAAAAAAAAAAAGAAAAATCACTAAATATATAGATGACTTCCTTTGATTTTCAATGGCATTGAGAAAGTGCTCAGTTCTTTCCTGGTGGTGTTCCCTTCCTGACTTGAATCTTCACCGTCAAGTCATCATCCTCAATTAACTTCAAGCACAACTATTTTCAGGTATAACACTCTGCCTGCCAGGATAGCTGTAGGCTTCAAAAGCGGGCCTCCAAGCTATAGTATAAAGCTCATCTATCAGAAATATCAATATTATCCTTCTTTCTTACTTTTTAGAATTGTGAAACCTCATCAGTACAGTTACAATAAGGCTGTATTTACTCCTGGGAACAATTTATCTTATATTCACATGGGGAAACCCTTTACATACCATTTCTGCAGTTAAGATCTCTCTCTGCAATTTTACATGAAATTAAGTAGCTAATGTCATACACATGGTGCTGCAAAGACTAAATCATGACATTAAGGGAAGTCAAGGTTCAATTTCCCTGCGAGCAGCAGGTGAGATATATGCATTGGAAAAGTCTAGATTTGGAAAATGTAATAAACAGTCACAGGTGAATATAAAATATAAATGCAAAATGCATTTCTTCATATTTATTGCATCTTTTACATCTAAATCAGGCAGATTTCATTCCACAGATTGAGACTGATCTGAAGTAATTCAGTGGGAGGCTGGTAGTTGAAACACATAATCACATTTCTTGAACAATGTAATTACATTGAATTTAATGTGATTTCCTGCCACTGGTTTAAAAGTGCAGCCTCCTCCACATTCTCGATTTACACTGAACATGACACTTAATGTAAGATTAGTTTCATGTAGCCAGGTAAGGCACGGCATAAGGGGGAAAAGTACGTACAACTCCTTGAATTTCCCAAGACCATCAAGCAAAGATGTCAGTCATAAAGTACCAGCAAGTTCAAATTTTAAATTTCTAGGAAGAAGCTGTCTCAGCAAATGACCATTGATTTTAGATTTAATTTTCATTAAATGTCCCACAAGGAGCAATTTTGCTGACCTTAGGAATTTATGCACAAGTCAGCTCTGCTCTATGGGACAAAGGAATTGGAAGGGAAATTTACTCTCTTGAGAAGAGTTTTCAGGGTTTTGTATGTTATATATGCTTCTGAGAGTGCTATATTAATGACATTTTATAAAGAATAGGCTAATAAGTGGACACAACAGGTCATACCCATCAAGAATAGCTAGAAAATACTGGGGGGAAAAGTAATTGCAATCTGAATGAAGACAAAGAATTTGAATTTTAAACACAAGGAAAAAGACCTGGAAATTTACCAAAGTTAGGAATAAAACAGCACAGACACTAATATTCATTTAATTCCTACAAATCAGTTAAAATCTGATCTGGAGAGAGACAGCGTGTGAGCCAATGCGTCAGGAGAGCCTGTGCTGCCAGTCAAAGCGTACTACATAAACAGAAGAGTTACTCTCAAAAAAATATACCACTAAGCTTACAGCTGATCAGGTGAAATCCTGCAAGCCCACCTGGTATGATACAATTCAGGTAATCTCTGTGCAGAGTCATTTCAAATAGACACCAAAGTTGTAAAAATCGAGACCTATTTACAACTGATTTGCAAACAGAAGGAAAAATTATTAAATTGATCAAAACCGCTATTTGCTGCTGGCAGTTCATTTAGCTTTCTGCAGAATGTTTCCACATTCATATTCCTTCATTGAAATAAATAAATATTGAAATATAATGCATAATGAAACAGAGGCTAAAAGACAATAAAAGTGCATAGGATTATTTTTTTTTCAGCAGACCAACATCACTTTGAAAGAAATAAAAGTTTAAAAGAAGGTTTTAAAGCTAGGGACTTTTATGAAAAGTAAACGAACAATAGACTTAAAGCAGTATAATTATCGATGAATCACAACACTATGGAAATGGCCTTGAAGAGCTCCAAATGCATTACAAACTGCAGAGAGGGAGAGTGAACAAAGTAGGAAAAAGCCCCTAAAAGAAGCCAACGCTACAGCCCTCGCACACATAAACCACCCTGCATTTATATAGCAAAGTCGGCTGCATTTAGGTTATAAAGCTAAATCCTAAGATTCTTCCTTCCGTGGAAGTTTTCTTTGGCGTGGACAAAATTAGGAAAAATCTCAGGATACGCAGGCTGGCAACAAGCCAAAGAGGAGACCTCAGCACCTTCAACGTGCTTTTCGACACTGTTGGCGTCGAGCGCTGCTGAGCAAAGCGCTATGTTGCGAAAGGCTCACGCAGCCAGGCGCTGCTACGCACAAGTGGCAGCAACGAATGCAAACGTGTTACAAAAACCAAAGACCAGAAACGCTTCATCTGGGAAACGACGGTGTGTATTATTGATGGCTCAGCAGCCAGAAGACTTCAGCACATGGAGAGGATAATGGGTTTGTCATCTCCCTGCCAGAGGCAGCGTTTCAGCTCGGTGCCCACCCTGTGACCTCGGTGCGGGGTCCCGTGGTGCACAGCAGGGAAAGCAGCACCAGCTCAGCCGTGCCGTCACATCCGCCTGCCACAGCTGACCCCAATACGCTCAACCCCACTCCGCATCCAACACACCCTATCTGTCAGTCCTTTCTTCCTGAGCTGGACAAGCTTCCCAACAGCCTCAGCTTTCCTACATGTCACATCCTTAACAGAGTTTCTTCACCAAGCAAATACATTTGCAGGAATTAATTTCTGGCTGCAGCTTCTTATAAGGTACCCATTTCTACTTTAGGCAGATTAGCAGCAGAGCCTGCTAGAAGCTACAGTCTTAATCAAAACCAGAAATGTACTAAGCAGATTTTCCCTTTTGTTTACTGAAAAGCCTACTGTCTTCAAGGTCACTCAAGACAAGAGGCAGCTTGCTTAAACAGTAAGAGATTTGCTGGGTGAAAGAAGGCCCCCTTTCATCCCTGATCACCTTCTGCAGCTCAGGAAAAGAATCCTGCAAAGAATACATGGAAATACAGCAGGGGAGTCAGGACCCTTATTAGGTTAAATCATGCAATTGCAAAACAGGACCACCCAGACAGAAATACCATGACTCAAACTTGGACAAATATGGTTAGAAATTAGACACAATTTGGCTATGGTAGGATTACCACTACATTAGCTGGGATGTCCACCCAACTATTCAGGACTTTCACTATGGAGCAAAAGGACTGTGAAAGTCTCTGTTCCCCCAGTCACCACTACAACAGTTACATATTCAGATTTCTTTCTGGAACAAGAGCAAATTTGCTTTGATTGACTGACATTTCATCACTTAATACATTCATAGCATGTCAAGGGAAAACTTGCCTGAATTCACAATGCTGTACTGATTGAGTTCCTAATAGGAACAGTTGTCAGAAGGACTTGTAAGGATAACTTTCAAAATCACATTTGCTAGTTGGTAACGGACTTTCTGCATCCAAGAGCCTCTCCACATATGTGCAGGACTTTCTGGGACACAGAGCTGGACAGCCCCTCTCTCCCCAGTTGCCATCAGCCCGTGACATTGCAGCTGGCTGCAGCCATACCAATGGCTGCACAATACTTTTTCTCCAAAGTCTTGCATTTGAGACGTACAGTTGTAGAATCACAAAAAGCTTTGCTGGAGACTCACGAACAAACTGTGGAAGAGAAGCTGGAGACCAAGTGAAGGGTAAAGCTCTTCCTCACCCCTTCTACCCAAAAAGTCCCCTGAGTACAAACTACCCATCCACAGATCTTGAGGATGAACAGAAGACACAGGAGGTAGCATAGCTGGAGGTCAGTGCCTACCCTCACTGAAAATGGGGGAAGATGACAAGAAAAACAAGCACAAGAAGAAATTCAATTCAAGTTTGAGCCCCTGACTAGCACACCAGCCCCAGTGCAATGGGCACCTTCCTGCTGCTTTCAATCCCTGCCTATGAACGGAAAAAACACCACACTGCAGAGTTTCCCCTGTGCTCCTGATCCCTCCTCTGAAATTTTCACTTTTCTTTAGAAAGGTCTTCAAGATATGGCTTTCAAATGAACCTAAGCATTTCAAAATTCTTTTCCTTTTCTGTAGAGACCTCTAAGACCCTTAAATGACCTACCTTCAGCATTCATGACGTGGGTAAACAGGATCCCTGGCTGCCTTCACCCTGTTTTAATTAGACAAAGAGTGGGAAAAAGCAGTGCTCTTCAATACTTAAAACCAACCAGTTTCAAATAAATATTTAAAGTTGTCCTGATTGTTAGATAAGCAGCTTCTGCAAAGTAGTTGCAAATGTTGCAATTGTCTTGCCATACAGTCACCAGCAGCTGGAAGCTCCAAGATACCCATTTCAATCAGAAATTTTCCATTTCAAATGCATTTGATAGTTTGTTCATGGTTAGAAGTGCTTCTGCTTCTCAACACATGAGCTTTCAGAAGACTGCAAGGAGCGAAGCACAGGTGGTTTTTCTAAAAGCCCAGGTCAAAGCACAGCTTTCTGTAAACACTCCTTTTTGTAAGTAAATAAATAAGAAAAGGCGCTGTGCCATACCTTCTGCACTGCTATTAGGCAGCCGAGAGGCTCCTGCTAGACCAGACAAAGCCTTCAGTCAGTCCCACAGAATATTCACAAACAAATGAAAAGAACAGTGGGAGGAATTGACTTAAAAGTGCATTCATTGTACTTTTAAGAGTAATAATATGCAACGGCTCCTTGTGGTGTTGAACGGACAATACTATTAACTCTTCTTTCATTCCAGCACTTACACATTCTTCCACCTAATCACTACCTAGCTGCTGTTAAAATCCATCATGCGCTATGGGCCAAATCTTGAGGTCCCCACTCAAAACCGCCCTTAAATGAGTTCTTAGTACGATTTTTGCATGATTAAGCATCACAGATCATATTTTTTCCTAACTGATACCTGAATAAAGAACACAGGAATGGTCCCTGATCATTACCATAATGCTTTCATGTTTTCCACAATGCCACTCAAAAGCCTAAAAATATGGCATAGAAGCCCTGCAGGGAATTAACGCAAAATGTCTGCATTTGTATCAGGAACCAATTACTGAGAGAAAGACAAAGGCTATTTGAAATAAACCTGGAGGATGCATTAGCAGAAGCACTTCTGAGCAACTTGCCATTTAAAGCACGCACGGGACAAATTCATCTCAAGAGTCACTTCAAAGGGAATGGTCCATAATCAAAATTAATCACAATTAATTTGGCCCTAGGTTTCTACCACTGAGAGGCAGGCTCCCACAGTCAGAGCTGTGGGCAGCGGATGGCAGAAATCACAACATCCACAGCATCCACCTCTGCTGATATTGCCAATTCTTCTGCTATGCTGGTGCCATCGTAAAATGCTGCAACAGGATTCAGGCCAAATTTGCTTATCGGCTCCAAACCATGAGGCCAGCCAGTGCTGAATGGCTCTCTTTTTGAGGATGTCATCTTTCTATTTATATTACCTAATTCTTCTTCTCCAACTCCCCTTGGCAAACCAACAGTTGAAATCATACAGTATAAGCTAATAGGGTTATATAAGTGTCCATTTGCTGTACATATGCTTTTCCCCCTAAGGCGAGCGATCACCACGACTCTGTAGCAGGAGAGGTACACCTTCCATTTCTGATGTCTAAACACCTAAGAGGTACTTTGGAGGGCGTCTCTAACCCTTGTTGGAGGAGGATGCATGGGGAGCTGAGCGAGAAGCAGGCAGCAGAGAATGGTCATAAAGGCAGAATCAAACACAAACAAGAGATGCTTTGTCTCCTGCCCCATCTCCCTCATGAAACAAAGCTACTCTAAAACAAGACAGAGGATTCCAGCTACGTACGTGGCAACTTTCAAGGTACTGTTGAACACATACAAGACTCAAACTTTTTGCCCAGATTTAATTCCTTGATCTGCCTGCACAAAAGCAAAAAAAAAAAATAACCCTTGATATAGAAAGAACAGTTCCCTCCTGTGTCTCCTGATGCTTCTCAGTCTCCACCAGCAAGATTTGCATTTTCAAGCTAATTCTACTCTCTATCCTCTTCTGGTTTCCCAGTATCACTCTCCAACTCCATTTTTGTGACACGAAGGCAAGATAATTTACATAACTAACTAAACTGTTTTAAAATAAACTGGGTGTATGGACACGGATACTTCCTTTATTTCAAATACATTTGCCTTGCCTACTTACACTGAAAAGAAAGAATATTGACTCCTGTAATTATTAATTCCTGTATCCTTCACTCCAAGGTATATAAAAATGGCATAGGCCCTGTAACATGATGGACTTTTGGCCCCACATCTCTTGCTCTCTGGAAGCATTCAGTGTTTAAAATCTCAGAAAACATGTTGAGGAAATCTAAAGACATATGACATGAAGTTTAAAGTATGCATTTTACTTATGTACATCTGCATTTTTTTGTTTGCTATGATCTCAAATTCAGAAAGACTCATCTCTAGATACAGTTTGAACCTTTCTCCAGAACGGTAAGAATACACAACCCAGTAGTGGTGGGGGCTTTGGTCTTTTACACATATGCCTACTGTACATACATAGCTTCTTATTTTACCCACTTCGTAAGATTGTTGCTGTCCCTCCTTGGCAGTTTGGAGGCCACAGATGCTCTGAGCTCTCAGGGAGACTCACACAGACAGCAGTGCCATTTCCCAAACTGGCTACTCCCTTCAGTTTTCTGGCCAAGTCCATTAATCAGGCCTGATCCGGGGAGTCTGCATGTGCATGTACTGTAAAATCCCCTTACAGGGCACTGTTTTCCTTCGAAACAATCCTTTGCCAAGCTCCCCCATGGCACGCCAGTCACGAAAAGCAGACAGCAAAAGCTAATGGGGCCCCACACGAGTCCATTTGCCACACATATGCTATGTATACTCTCAGGAGTGGGTTCCCACTTCATCATGTGACCAAAGGGAAAGGACAGCTTCCCAGTTTTTCACAGACCCTGTGCTGCACGCACAAATAGAATTGCTTTCAAATGCCTTTGCGCTGCAGTGTTGCATTTCTGTGCATTTCTGTCCATTCCTATCCCTGGCAGACTCGGCAGCCTTCCCAGAGAATTGCTTTTTTCTGTGTGCTTCCTCCCAGCAGTCACATCAAACAGATGTGTATTACCTGCCTTGGAAACTTCTGCTTTTATCCTCCAACTGAAGAATTGAAGTACTTAGCATGCATACATTTCTGAATGGTCTTCAGTGAGAAAATGCAATGTTCCTGTTCCAGGGCATAAAATAATTATTTTATTTTTTATGCTTTTCAAACTTCCTGTTTTTCAAGCTGACAAAAGCTGCTGTTACAAGTGATAGACAATTTTTAGACTGAAACAGACCTCCCAGTTCTCAACTACACTTTGCAGTGGTTTTGAATATTGTTTGTACCACCATTTCCCTCGCTGATCTGCCATCGATGACAACATCTCCAGTACGGTCCGCAGACAGTTCCAGTTCCCCCAGCAAACACAAGCCTCCCATCTGGAGTGTAACATGGTACTTCTCTTCCTTCTCCCACTGCAAGCGAAGCCAGGGCACCTGGCTACGATTTTTCTTAAGCAGCAAACTTGAAGCAGCACCAGCTTCAAAGCAGCTACATCCTATTACTGCTGATATATGTGAGACCTTTTAAAAGGCCTGGGGAAGACATATTTCACTTTGTTGAGATAAATTCAGACACCAGAAAGTATAAAGAAGAGGGAATCCAATAAACTATCATTTATCTTTCTTCTTCATTTGAATAAAGCTCACCAATATATACCACTATGATTTTACCCTCATGCTAAAATCTGCAAATTCAGTTTGTCTAGGTGTTTAGTTATGAGGACAAAATTGGTTCACACTGTCCCTTCTCCCATATTGAATGTGTATTCCGGGAGGGGAATCTTCCCAGAATATAGTATTATCACTCTAAAAACCCTCCAAGTTTTTGCATCTAAGTTCAAGTGACATGTACTCAAGATACATGAAATTCAGCAACAGCAACTGGAAATGTTGGAATCTTTTCTGTGGAGCACTGACTGCCTCCTGCCAGCAGACAGTCTTTACTGAACTCAATGAAAACAATACAAGCCTGTGTCAGGCTCCAACATCGCAGAAAAAGAATGAGCCATCACAGCAAATGAGGAATATGTCATTTTCTCCGTCTTTTCTTGGATGGTGAAACAGAAGCACAAGTAAAACAAGCAAATCACTCAAGGCCACACCAAGAATAGCACCAAAATCCCCAACCATAGGACATGCTACATATTTGTAGTAACAAAAATATATCTGTCATTGCATGTCACACAAGCTCATTCAAACTAAAAATTTATCACTTGCTTCAGACTCCAGCCAGGTGACAGAAAATATATCATGGAGCTGTCAACGATCTGCTAATCTTGGCTGTGAAGTGTAGAAATACAAGAAGCTTAAAAACATACTGGTCCTTCAGAAACCATAAATTTTGCTGGCTCTTTCTCACATACCACTGGGTAATAGGACTGCTCCAGCTATTTCACTCCCACCTCCTGCAGTTAAACGGTTTCATTTTGCATGTCTATTTAGAGCGTGACAATGAGACATATGAGGGAGCAGAAATCACTATGGGTTTACAGATAAAGAGACAAAGACCTTCTCTAGCTCCTCGAATGAGAAGAGTTACCAATGGCAGAGTTAACTTCTGGGATTTCTGCACAGACTTTGAACACACACAACTGAATTTTCAGACCCTCCACAGATACAGCTGGAATAACATCTCTGTCCATCTGGAAACCTGGTCTGTTGTGCTCTTTTGAGCAGAGAAGAAAGCAAAGAGAAGTGAATGATGACCTTTCATACTCCATCCAAAGCCAAACTGTGTCTATGCTTGCACCTGCTGAGACGGACCCATAGCATAGTGCCAAGTAGTGACTTCAGTTTCTCCTAGCACATATATTTGGACAAAAATTTAAATCAGGGTAGGGGGAAGATCTTTGATTATAAACACAGTAGAAGTTTCAAAGGATACTTCCCCACAAAAAGGGTGCTGTTCATGACGTTTCACACTGGGCATATTTTAGGGAGACTATAAATAAAAAGCGAATCTCCTTGTTCAAGTTGTGGTGCTTTATGGTCAGCGAGCTCACTAAGGACTACATTAGCCTGCTTAACGTAAACACTGCTATCACTACAGCTGTGTGACACGGCCTGGCTGTAGAAGGCAGATTAACTCACTGTTATTTGTACAAATACAGTTCTTTAAATGAATTTCTCTTATGCCAAATTGCTTGGTGTACCTGCCATTCTTCATTTCCTGCTCCGGCCACAAACTTCAATTTTCTCTCCATAGCCCTTAAGTGGTACATAATTACAACTAATTATTGATCACTGAGGGATTACTAGTTGACAAATCCAATTTTCACACTGTTATCAAGCATGACTGACTCTGGACCAGAGAGGATAAAAGGTACCTGCACTGTCCTAGAAACCTGCAGGTCTTTAAGCTGGGTGAGACCAGCGTCACCGTCACCATTATTAAAGCCATCAGACCGCAGTGGCACCTGAAGGCCAATGTGTTTAGGGACCTATTATGTAAGATGCTGTAAATCTACACAAAGTGACAGTCCTCACCCCAAAGAGTTTTGCAAGCCTAAAAAAAGCCGAGCCTTTTACATCTGTAAATTTATTCAATTTGGCTGCGTTTGTACCACTTTTGCATTCCATTTCTGCAAGTATTCTCCCAAGCAAGCTAGCTGGTGGCGATATTCAGAGAAACAGCTCATTTCAGAGAAAAACTCTACTCAATTTTCCTCAAAGCAAATTTTAAATTTGCATGCTTTAGTGCACCTGCTGATCTCAACAAATTGGATCAATGAAGGAAAGGAGAGCACTGTGCAGCCCTGGTGCCCTGGGAAAGCGGCACACACCCAGCCCATTAATGTTATTCGTTAGCTGCAGCAGTGCCATTACCCCGAAATCAGGAGGCTGCTGTCCCATGGTCCGCGTAGGGTACAATCGAGGCACTGTGCAAAGAGGGTATTTAAGAAAAGAAAAAAAAAATCTGAGAGAAAAATACATGAAGCTGCTCAAACATTGCCGAATGGGCAATGTTTTCATAGTAAGTCACATGATGAATTTTTCCCAGTTGTATTTCAATGGAGTTATTCATATAACTCAAGTAGACAAATCCCAGTGTGAAAGTATCTGTTCTCTTTTAGCCCAGTGGCAGCCCTTCCAGCATGACTTATAACAAAACACCGAAAAAGTCCACTCTTGTAGTATACACAAATTGGTTTATTATTAGAACTCATCCAGGACCATTATTTTCTGACAGAAAATGTGTTTTTAACAGAATTGAAATTTCTGTGAAGAAAATTTTTCTTGCAAATGTTTAACTTTTCTTTTGGGAAAAAACACATTTTTGTTTCGTGTCTGCCTAAGATACATTTCCCTTTCCATTCTGCTCCAAAGGAAGCACGACAATTTAGAAAATGCTGCACTAAATCTCCCTGGCTCCTAAAATAAAAAGCTGAGAATGAGCATCACATAAAGAAAGATTGCAAGTGCCTTACTAAGGACTTTATTCATTAAAAAAGACTCAACTCTATTCTGCTTCTTGTCTATGGAAGTGAAATATGATTTTATTAAATGAAGCCCTTAATATGTTTGCTAAGACTCTGTCAGGCTGAACATTAACTACATTGCCATTGTTTTTCAAGTCCAAAAAGAAAGTTGCTCTGCAAAGAGGCAAATTCACTTAAAGATTTCTAACCTACAGACCAGTGGAGAAGTTGCTTTATTAAGCACATTTGCAATGTCTGGTACACACAAGGAGCACAGTGCATTCATAAAAAAGCATAAAATGCATAGCTTTCAAAAAATCATTTAAGGAAGGGAAGGAAAGGGGAAAAAAAAGGAAAAAAACATGTTACATGTATTCCAATTTTGGGTAGCAAGGTTGTATACATGAGCACGCAGCAGTCATCTACTGCCCAGGTGCACCCTAGGATGTGTGGCAGACCCCCCAGCAGAGATCTGCTCCTCCTCAGTAGGAAATAATACCTGGGGGAGCCTTCTGGGCTGCCAGGTCTCTGGCCCTTTGCAGAGGGCTTGCACCACTGGGTGAACAAGTTGCGGAATCTCCCCCCATAGAGGCATTTCTGATGTGATGCTTTGAGTCCACACAGGAGGTTCACGGCTGGTGAAGTAGCTTCCCACCCCAGCCAGGGCACCTGCAGCAGCATGAGGCCACATCCTTGCCCAAAATTATTCCCCTCCCAACCTGCTGCTGACTTTCGCCTGGGTTTTCTGCTTCAGACACAAGCCAGACACAAGTCCACTCTGCCCTCTCCTGGCCTGCACACAGATCCAAGTCTGTGCAGCTGTCCCTAATCCCCCCTGTACAGAGGCTGGGGATGGAGGGGATGCAGGTGGGCTGGGAAGAGTCCGTGTCTCTGTTGGGCAGCCAAAGGGGCAGAGCCCCAGGGAAGATGGACTGGGCATTGCTGTTTGGGGGGGGAGGGAGGGGGGCAGCACGGGATGCACACACAGGATGGCACCTTCCTGCCCACCAAACTCACCACCATTCTGTTGGGAACTCTTTTCACCATCCCAAATACTTTAACCCTCATAAGAGAGCTAAAAGAAATGGCAGGAACATTCCCTCAGCCCCTGCAAAAAACAACAGTCTGGGAGTAGAAGGGGCATTGCCTTCTGTCCTTTTGTAAAGCATCTCGTATTAGACGTGCATCACTGGAATGTGAGCAATAAAAACAGTAATTTGTAAAATTAAAGCAATGACAGACGTTTCTTGTAAAAACACTGTAAGACGTTACAGATAAAATAACGTTACATAAATAGGCTAAGCATTAGAACTATTATCATCAACAGCACTGGGGACACAGCAGTTTAGCAAAGGAAGTGAAAAATAGAGAACGTGGTTTAAGAGGCAGAGAGAATCTGCGCTGGCAAGTCGTAATTACTGAAGCTGAAACCCAGCCAGGATCCTGGTTGACTGCCTCTGGGCTTGTGAAATGCAATTCAGAATCTTTAAATGACCAAATAATTGGGACCAGGGTTTCATGTCACCAACAAGACACCACCATCACATGGCCACACCAGGACAGCTATCCAGCACTGACATAGAGAGGGATCAACCATAAACACACCCTCCACAGTACTTATGATTTCAGACATCTACAACCAAACATTGACCTGAAGCAGATCTGGTTTGATTGGACTTCTTCTTTCCAAGCTGGTACAGCTGCAAGTTTCCTTCAACCATTCTTCAAATCCAGCATCCTGTAAGCATCTAATGTCTAGTCAAAAGCCATCATTCATCCATTTTATGGTTCCCAGAATGCAAAGATATCTACCCAATTTCCTAAGAAACATTAATATTAAGTATAGCTTTCTCAGCCCAAATCATGCAAGCTGAACAAAGTTCTCCTGACGTTTTATGACAAGGTGATTAATAATACCAAGAAGAATGAAAAGATACCAGATTATAAACTATTGTAAATCTCTCAGTCATCCCAGGAATAATGAATGTAGATTTCTTAGGAGAGCAGTACAGATTTAAAAAGAATCATTTTAGTTTTCTTGTCAATCACAATGCTATTTATATAATAGCAGAAACAGACAATGAACTCACTTAATCTTAAAATGAGCGTGTAGCAAGTTCAAGACAAGGGTTACAGGCACTTCTTTAACATCTTAAAAAAAAAAAAAAATTAAAAAAGCCATCCTTAAAAAATTAAGAAAAGCCATCCCAAGTTATAATTTCCAAAATTCTTGATGAAAACATTCCATCTTAACCATCATTTCTGATCAGTGATCTTCTCCTCTCCAAGCAAGAGCCATCACAACAAGAAGTTCAGCATTCAAGTTGCACAAAATTAGTTGTACTTAGAAAGCCTAAGCTGATGTGTCCTCCCCTTTTTTTAAATACTTAAGTAAAAAAGTGTAAGAGTATGGTCAAGAGTATGGCCTAAGTATCCACTGGGCCAAAACGCCCCATGCTTCTTTGGCATGTGTTATCGAGTCAAGCAAAAAGCAAATGCAAACTCTTTACAAGTTCTTCTAGAAACACTGTTAAGCCTTCAACCCGCACCCTGAGACAAGGGTTATGGCCTTGTTCTGCTTCTGGCTGCGTGGGGGAACTCTGTGCTCTCTGACCCCTTGAGGCAGGCTGTCCTAGACGTTACCTCAATGCAATAATTAATAAATAATAATACTGAATTTGAGCTCATGCAACTCATACAGGCTAAATGTTCCAAAGAAAAATGAATAATGCATACAGAAGAGATTCATTTGGGAAAAAAAAAACCTTAACTTCAGTTTGAAATAAAGCCCTGGTTGCCTTGGCAAAGAGGATTTAATTGCTGTAATCACTATATCTCACATAAGGTCGCTGTTTGAGGGAGTCCGCAGTACTGCTATTCATTCTGTATCTGCTCCATAGCAAATAAAAGACTACTGGTCCCAACAGCATCAGTGAAATACTTCTGAAAAGGTTTAAATTATTTTCAAAGGGTTATTAGCTTTGGCAAATGAGTCAAAAGTCATCCTAGCTGAAGAGTATAGGTACTTATGCCACATTATGGACATAACAGTAGGAAATGTCTTCATTAAGACTGTACTACAAGTGTTACTGTGTGTCATTAAAAACAGTCCCCAAAACATGACCACTCCCTATCCATCTGTGTCCTATCTACCCACCCACCCAGGGTTACTACTGACCCTAACAAATTTCATAGTAATTATCAGAAATACGAAGCCAGGACACTGGCACACACACGTGCCTTCCACACAACCAAATTCAAATAGTTTTACTGGCGCAAATCCTAAGCAACTCTACGGAAGTCAATTAAATCACCCCTCTTTTCTGTGTAAGAGAGAGAAGACTCTGGCCAGGCAAATTAAATTAGAGATGGGCCAGAGCCAATCCCCCAGATCCAAAGCAACCCAAAACTCACAATGCATTTGGATCCTGGTCCAGATTCTCACAGTCTGCTACTGCTTCTCTCTCACCCTCTGCCACTTCCCAGGATGGGACAAACTTTTCAGACTGTCCCCAAGCATCACTTGGTGCATTTTATTACCATCTTCCATCAGGGATCTACATCAAAGTGCTCATACGTGTGCTTCCTGTGGCCGCTTGGCACATTTATTGCCCAGACCCTCATTAACTTGAGCAGATGCTTAGAAAGCCCATGAACAAGGCACCGTCTATCCCACACTTCTGCTTCTCTTCCTTTCCCACTTGCTGTCTTCTGGGACTGGCACAATTAGAGATGGGGATTCAGTGAAAATGCATTTGAGGACTCCTTCATTAATACCACAAAAGCTTGGGCCACACAGTGAGAAAAAAGTAACCGAGAAAGTTCACTTGGCAAGAAAATTTTAAAAAGGATGTAATGGGGAGTAGAAGGTGTATGTTGGTTCTAGTGAGGAACAAAAGCATGGCAGGAGCAGAGAGAGACCTGCTGAAGCCACACCTGATGGCTCAGAATGATAAGGGTAGAAAATCTGCCCTAGAAACGAGGGGTTACTTTGAATACAGCCCTCCCAACGGCACCCTCTTCATTGGGATACCCCTGGAAATACTGCTGCTCCGACCAATTCCTCCTCTGCTGGGAATATCCACAGCAGCTCTGCAGGGATCCTAAGGAGAATATATTTTAGAGACGTTTTCCTCTTATGTAGTCATATATAACTGTCAATACAGGGTGAAGTACTGCTCCACCTAGGGCACTGACACCCAGCACTGTTCAGGGCAGGGGGCTCTTAAGTGGCCAGCTGAAAGCTGAGGGGAGATGACAGATGAACCCAGCCATGCAGGAGCGGCTCCCTTGGGATCTGGGAAGCTCAGGAAGAGCTGCCACTGCCATACCCCCATGCAAAGTAACACTGGCCCCCCTGCAGGGGTGGAGGGGGTCTTCTGCAACACTGCCAGCATGCAGCATCACCTTCCTCGTGCTGCCTCCCTCCTCGCTGCCCACACAGCATTGGAGGGCTTGCAGCCGAATGGTGCAAGAAGTGAAATAGCTTTAACTGTAAGCACCATTTGCTGTGCCTCAGGATGGCAGACTCATTTGTCACTGTTTTCTTCTCCTGCAGCTCTTTTGATTCATCTGGGATCCAATAACTTTGTTAATATGATTTCTTTCATACCCTTGTGGAGTACAGCACCCGAGGCACAAATGGCAGCCATCTGAAGCATTAAATACCTCACACAAAACACAGGTCCCTGCTATATTTTGTCCAAAACCAGATTTTCGTACAAGTCCTTTATTGACATAAATTGCAGGGGGGGCAGGAGGAGCACCCAACACAAGATACGTTGACAATTTTCTTGCATTATTCTGTCTCCTGATCATTCTGAAAGTCCTCCCTCCACAAAGCTGTCAGCTAACCATCACACTGGCCTTTTTGTATCAGACCATGCAAAAACTTATGGGTAAACACAAGGATGAAAGCAACTCTCTGTTGCATCAGTGGGAATATGAAGAAATTGAGATCAATGGGCTCACTCAAAGCAATACTTCATCAGCTTCATGGGATAGCAATCTGTTTTTTTACTAGGATAAAATGAGAGCAATGCAGAGCCTAAAACATTTAACTCAGGAAGAAAGTAAATTTCAAAGTAGACACATTTTTATGCTTTTCTTTTAATAGTATTCATCAAACACTAGAAATAACTGCATCAAGGACCAAATCACTGTTGTGTCTGACTTGTTTAAACAAGACTATGATTTACTGCACTGCCAGCTAATGAAGAGCTGTACAAGAAGCTGATCAATGCCATCATTGTCTGGCAGCACAAAGCAGGGACCACTCAGCATACTGTCCAAAACAAAGACCTCCCTCTAAGCTCCCTGCCAAGGACTTGCTCCCTAGGACACACAGTTCGCAAAGAGCCACAGTGCATCCCTGAACTGACCGCTTGAAATTCCCTTGAAATTGACCACTCAAAGACAGAAACCTTTTCTGATCTGTATTCCCAACCTGAGTACAAGGTAAAAATAATAAAGAAATAAATATATAAATAAATAAATAAACAAACAAAAAACCCACAAAAAAACCCTCACAAAAAACTCAAACAAAAAAAAAACACCTGGACAAAGAAAACGTTTATCTCGCCACTGTCTTCCTTAAATTACCCTTTGTGACACTGTGTATTTAAACATTTTTGTCACCTGAAGGCAACTTTATGTTCATTAATGGAGATATCTAAACTCAGAGCCAGGTGCTCACAGGCAAAACTAAATTCTAATTCCATCTTTGGCTTTCCCTTCCCATTTCATATCTGTACCGATGTTAATCACAGCAGGGGTAAATCACCTGTCTCATCCTGCAAGGCAATAACTACAGACAGGATAGACCCTGGCAAAAGAAGGATTTGGAGAAGGGTGGTGATGATGCCCTGTGCAGACTGGAGAGGCTGAACATTTGGCAGACCCTTGGACGCAGCTCCTCATCCAAAAGGGATCACCACCCAGCACATATTCACGTCACTTAGAGGGAGTCCAAGCATATGCAACAAGCCAAGGGTGTCCTTTTAGCAGTGGTCGCCTCTAAAATCCCCTTGCCTCCTTCCCAGGCACGCTCTGCATCACAAGGATTTTAACCATGGCTCATACCCTGCTTTCAGCACGACTGTGCCACATCTGCTGACAGTGTTCTGCAGATCCGCACCCGGCCCCGAAGCAAGCACTGAGTTATGCAGGAGCTGCCTAGAGTTAATTAGCAGGAGCTGTCATGTCAAAGCTTTGGGAGATGGGGATCAGCCAAGGAACAAACTTGTAGAACCTGAACCATTTAAAAATGTAAAATCTCTTTCCATTACCATTAACAAGGCTGAGTTTATGTCAAGTCATATGGTGTATTGGCACCTTCCAAATCCACAGGAAATGCTTTTCACATCATCTCCGTTTGCAGAGTATAGCAGTGTCTGCTCTAACATGCTGGCAGACAAGAGGTTGTCGGGGCTCCTATTATAAACCTTATTTGTCACACACGTGCCTGTAACGATCTGATGTGTCAAACAGGATGCACTGCCACTAGTTACACACAGCACTGCTTACCCACTTGTCATTCAGTACTCCAAAGACAAGATGCCTGCTCACACACCAACTGACTTAAAATCCACAACTAACTCTTTTTTTTTTTTGTTTCCACTTTATGGCTCTGAATGTGAGATACAACATAAAATTCTCACATCCCTTAGTGTTCATAGATGCAGATCGAGAACGAGAACGAGAGCTGTGCTGCTAGCAGGACTAAGAAGAAAAAATGGGGTTTCAAGGCAAATCAAACACCTTTTCCAATCAAAAGTGGGTCCTTGTTTCATTCCAGTTGTATTCAAGGTCCCCCCACCATAAACATGAAATATTCCCAAACTGTCAAAACTAAAAGTAACTAGCAGTCAAACTATTCCCCTTCTTAGCAAAAACCACCCTGCTGAAACACACACAGGCTAAATGTTTTTAATTAATCTAATTCTGCATTTTAGACAACTCCTCCCCTCCAATTCTTATGAACATTCCCCGCACCCATGGGGGAAGTGAGTATCCCTAAGCCAGCACTGCCAAGGGCAAGGGAAGAGGCGGACAGCAGGGACGCTTGCCACAGTCACCCAAATTCAGAACCACAGCCTCTCATGGCGGTCTCATTCTCTACCTTAACACCACTTTAATAATGCCCCAGTAACAAACAGCTGTGTTTCTGGATAAAGTCGACCCCTTTGCAGGGCAACAGAAGTCACTATCAGAAAATGTCTCAATATAATAAAATAAAATAAAAAGAGTGTTTATCACCATGACACTGCAATCCTGTTTGGAAGTGCTTCAAAGCCGATATCCAACAACTAACAAGAGCTTCTTGCTGTCACATGGGGCTGCTGCTCTGCCTGGTTTATTCCTATGAAGAGTGATCGCGGACGGCTGATTATTGTAGCAGATAGTTGACCTTTATCTAAAATTCCATTAAAAAGCTTTATTGACTGTAGTCTTGCGGGGTCTTTTAGGATTCACTGGGTCATTTGTTCACTGTCGGACATTCATCGCTTTTTAAGCTTTAGGACTGCTCAAGCCCTAGGAAGGAGCTATTTTTTTTGTCATTTTTAACTGTTTTTAAGACCGTATGAGGGGCTGGTTTCTTTTCTTCTGCCTCTCCAGTGTGGCTAGAGCAGAGAAGGTTATCTTAAAGCGCATGAAAAGGAGAGAAAAGTTAGCAGTGCGGTATGACTACTTCCAGGGCAGGTTGGCTCGTGCACGTGGGTGCAGCACAGCCATGCACTGCCTGCAGGTACCCCGGCAGGAACTGGAGGATGCCTTTTTCACTTCAATCAACACAGATTCAGGTCTAACTACTTCATACAACATCCTTCTGAAATTCATAACTCCATACCACCATGCCAGGCTTTCATCAGGTGAAGCACCTTTTTCTGGGCCAAATGCCGGTCTCAAATAGAAATTAGAAAAATAAAAGAAAGGTTCAACCCTTTCTGAAAGACAATTTGTAGAAATGCTTTATTCCAAGCTAAAAAAAAATAATTCTGGTGACGGCTCCTCCAGGCTTCACAGAAATGTCCTGAAAGGATGTTACTCTCTTTCCCGTTCAGCGGGAAATAGTGGGAGGAAGACCATGCATTGAATGAAGCAGGAGATCTGAAAAAAAAGTAGTGTGGATTTGTCTTTGAGGAATAAGTTATAATGCATATATACATGGGGACTGAGTTACGGTCACAAAGACATCTCTGGCGTTTCCAGACTTCGCAATGCTTGATATTTTTTATTAATATTACATATTACTATTTCATATTTTACATTTAGTTCAATGTGCATTCAGAGAAAAAAGAGAAATAACACATTTAAACATTATTCTGGATTTATTAAACCCTTTGGGTAAAAAACAAATATTCCCAAGTGGCCAGTAATGGTTTAATTCTGTAATTATTCCTAAATCTGAACTAGCATTTCTGATTAATTTCAGAAGTATCTTTTTTCATATATTATTATTTCTCAGTATATTATTTCTCAATACTTTCACTTCTGCTGAATTTTCATCCTAAAATGATGCCTCGGTTAATCATTTATTTCTCTAGCCAGTAATAATCCTGCCATGCTTCCCCATTCATACAAGCTTGGTTACAAGCGATGAAGGCCACACAGAGCCTACTCCTCAAGCTGCATTCCCCATAGCATGTATTCTCTAATTTTCTATGCATTTCCAGATCTAAAACCTTCTGTTTCTTTCCCTTGTTTGCTCTTGGCAGCTATTGGCAGGAGACATCCTCTTAATGATCTTTTTCTGGCCTTCTAGATGACTGCTCAGACTTCTACAGATCTTTCATTATTAACACAGAAGCCTTGTAAGTCAGTTTTAATGGCCTGTGCAATTTTTATTCCTTAGCAGGAGACATAACCTCCTCCATATGGATATATGTTTATTAATATAAATCCTTAATATCATTTTTCCTAGTGAGAATAATCAGTAAAAGCCAACCGGTGTGTATTACACCTTGTACTGGTTCATCCAAAAATCAAAAAGTAATCTTTGCCCTGCAATATGTGGAGCATGGCAGGGAGAAGCGGATAATCCTTTTCCCTGAGGTTGCCTAGGCACCGAATGACAGCAAGGTTTCTTTGCATGGTCCCACCATTCCCCTCCAGACAGAGCACCACATCCCGCCCGCAGCCGCTTTCATTTCCCTAGTGTGGGATTCATTACCTGGTTTCAGCCCCTATTATTCCTGGAATATCTCCAATCTCTGTTTCTATTCTGATCGGGGATAAAAGAAGGATGGGTCGCTCGTGTTAGGGACGTGTAACGAATGCTGACAAGCCCACTTTTTGTCTGCGACTCGACAAATTGCTATTAGTGCTCAGCCTTCATTACCAGCACATCCTCGCATTACAGTTTAAATGGGGAGACTCGGTTAACGGGACAAAACTGCCGTTTAGTTATAAAGAGAGTGTCCTGGTTTCTTTCCTATAACCAAGGGGTGATTGTCCGTTTATTCCATTTAACGTTTTCCTGCTCCACAAAACAACTCCCATTTTTCTTTTAAATACACCCTTTGAGTCTCAAGATGGAGTTAAATAATAACATACACCACAAAAGAAATTCCCAATGCTACTGGATGAGATTTCCGTTGCTTGCTTCCAGTTAAGCAAGAATTGTTTTCTCCTGCCTCTTTTATAACTCCTCCATGTATATCAGGAGACTTCTTCTGTTTAGTAAATAGCACAAAAGTTGGTGTTACCCCTTCTTTAGTCACAATTTCTATCTTTCCTCATTGTTTCATCTAAGTTTGTCAGTAGAGAATATAACAGATACTCCTGTGCAAAGGTAAAAAGGGCCTGAAAATTTGTGACACTGGTGAGTGTATTAGTCCTCCTGGAATCTCAAAGCTGTGCATCATTTTTCCTTTTTTTTTTTTTTTAAATAGGTAGCTCATTAAAGAGGTTAATCATGGTAACATAGCCCATTTCAACTATCTTTATGGTTAAACAATGTTCAGTGGCAACCCACCTAACATAGTGAGCAAAATTCATGTTCACAGATAATAAATTTTACAGAGCAGAATAGCAAGGCCACAAATTAATCTCCAGTGTCATAAGAACTTAATTACACACATGTATAGATCATCTGTCAGCAAAGCAAGCAATACAACTGTCAGGCACAGCAAAAGCATGAAATGCAGGCTTAGCCTCCAAATTCTGCCCCTTGACATATCTGGGTCCTTTGGTTACACCAAGCCACACTGGCTAGGGATTACAGTATGAAAAGAACCAAATTCCCCAGACCACAGCACAACTAGAGCTCCAACTCACTCTTAAATTCTAGTTATTGAATGAAAACAACCAACCAAGACTTAGCTTAAGCAGAGCAAAACCAGTTTGGACTGATGAAAGTGACTGGAAGGATAGCTGGAGCTTCACTTAAAACCTACAGCTTCCCCCTGCAAGTGACATTACTGGAAGGACAGGTGTTTAACAAGTGAGTATCTTTCAACACAGCCCATTGCTGTTTCCAATTGCTTTTCAGTTTCCAAGCTTATTTAAGAATCCCAAATTTTACCAAAATGAGGAAGAATCTGCTCTCATATGAGAACTGAAGTCAGTTTTGCTAGAATAAAACCCAACGTAAAATAAAATACTACACAACACAGCATGAAATAGTAAAGAGGCACATAAAATTGAGCATATGTCTTCTTTTGCATGCTATCAGAACTCAAGGTCAGCATCAAATGCTGTGTTGAGAATGACTTGATTTTGATCTATTGTCTCATATGAGCCAGACTGCAATTCACCCCACTACACTTATAACAGATATGATTAAAAACAATCAGTTATATTAGGCAAAAATATATTTCCCAAGGCAAGCATTCACTTCAATGTATTTTTCTCTGGCTATAACACACAGAAATTCTATGTATATAAAAACCTTCAGGGTTTTTATGGACTTTAGCATTGAGCTGGAAAAACAGGAATGCCTGTAAGGAAAACTGCATAAATTAGATGCAGGCGCTACAGTGATTGTATTTCCCTCAGCGTAATTCCCTGCCTACTGTGTAAACTTCAGCTGAATAATCTCTCCATGGGTCCCACATATGTCATTCGAAATCATCATAGCAACAGTTGCTGATGCTTTCCATCCTGGAGGATGGCTGAACCATCAACGGAATTGCATGTTGCTTCTTACTTTCGGCATTCAACTGAAGGTTAAATAAAAATACTTGCAGTTTCTCTGATGAAAAGCACAATGCAAGCAAAGAAAGCCAAATAAAAGACCAGACAGGCTAGACTACATAGAGCCGACAGTGAATTTTCCAAGGAAATATTTCTGAGCACGTAAAACATGCTGATTTATTGTAACAGAAACATCTCCTGGAGATGAACTGATTCCACGCACTTTTCAAAGGAGGAAATCCCCATGGAAACCTGACTGCATTCCCAGCAGCTTAGAAGCACCGAGATGAACACTCTGCGTGCTGGGAGAGCGCTGAGAAGTGACTCCTGCCAAACAGCTGGAGACATGCGAGTCACAGAGGCTCAGGGGAGAAGCTTGTGGCTCATCCTGGGTCTCATCAGTTTGGAGGCTCAGTTTCTGCTTTCTTGAAACCCCAGTTTAGTTACTGTGCTCAGCACTTCCAGAAACAATTTTGCTTTTGAAAGACAGCATTTCAAAACTATCTCTGTAAGTAGCTTTGGTGCTTTCCTGGCCAGCAGAAATATCAAAACTCTACCTCTGTTCCATTTGTTACAAGGTGAATGTTATTTTAGAAATTAAAATGGAAAGAAAGCATCCTCATCTTCGGCGGTCTCCTAGGGAGTTTTATCTGTGGTGTGGCAAAGAGAACAAAAAACTGAGAATGAAGAGCTGATGTTGAATCCTTGCAGAGCTTTAGGCAACTTCCATAATCTCTCTGCTATGGCACTGAGGATCAAAACACAACTGCCAAAACCTGACTGTTCTATGTGGTTGGTCCATCTATGGACAGTGGATGCTGTCCAAAACCATATTTAATGAAGAAAAGCCAGAAAAGCCAGGTAAAGCCCAGAATAATTTGGGTTTATAGGAAGACGCTTCTGGTCCCAAATCCTTTAAAGTCTGGTTAAATCCTATAGTTCTCACACATTTGTCCCCAACCCTGAGCAGATGGAAGTGCTTGGGATATTGTGGACCATTTCTTTCCCTCTGCCTGTGCACTGTGTTATGAACCACTTGTCCTTACTCACACAGCAATCCATTAGTTTATTAATATGCATGTGCTATTTCACAAGCATTCAGTGATTTGAAAGTGCTGCATAAGATTTGCTGTCTGTTTTCTCAGCATCTGTCCCCAACGTGCACTTCTGTCATGTTTTGCTCCCATCTTTCTCAGATCAAGAAGTTAGAAGTAAGGCACGAATCCATTTTGAGGTTTGCTAGCGCAGGCTGCAACTCCTTCTTTCCCAAGCGTCTCGCATTCTCACAGCATATGACACTTTCCAATTACCTTTTGGCCCTTTTATTCCCCCAGTCTGGCTCACATTTCTCTCTGAATTTGGTGTCTATGCAGCTCTGAACCCACAGTCTGACAGCTAAGGACATAACAAATATGCAGCACCAACCCTCGGGGTGGTTAGAAATGCCTGAATTCTCCTGTTACAGGCAGATTCACAAGTAAAGGTCACCAGAAAGTCTGAAAACTTAAAACGAAAATGGGCCACACAACAAGCAGTCAAAAGCTTGAGGAGGCAGGATGGGCTGTCCCACAGAAAACCCAAAGACAACTTGCAAAGTTTGGATCCAAATCCCAGCTCTGCCAAAGACTCCCTGCGCAAGCTGAGACACACCTCATTTTCTCACCTCAGCTTCCCTCTGTACAATGCAACAAAATAGTTCCTCACTACATATGACCTTTGTGTCTTGCACCATATGTGCAAGATGTATTGCATGCACTTCGGAAAGACGATAAGAAAATTGATAAAAAAGAGAGGAAGCTTCACCAAAGAAATGGAAAACCTACTTGCAAACTGCCTAACAAAATGGATCACAGCAGTTACCCCGGTTGATTTACAGAGGCGTAGTTTAAGAGGCAGAATTATGACTAGAAGCAAACAGAATTAAAACAAAAAATAATCATACAAACATTTATAGCTCATACTTTAGGATCAATTCCCATGTTCTAAAAAGTGTCATCCACAGAGATAATTCAGGACTATTTATAGTTTTCTCTGCTTGGAGAGGAAATGCTTAAGTTATCTCAGGAAAACACTGAATGTAACCAAAGAAATTACACCTGACATCAATTAGTTCCTATTTGTAGACTGTTTAGCATACAGGACTTTAAAAATTCACTTACCTTAATACAAACTGGTCTGCTAGAGAGTCATCAGCCAGGGAAACATGAAAGGTCACAACATCACCTTCTCTGACCGGGTTGAGTGGTAAGCGAATAACGATATTTTCATCTAGTCTCAGTAAAGACTGTTTTAATTTGTCTTGATTTGGGTAAACAATGATGCTACCAATCCTCTCCATAGCTGACAAAGCCTTGTGTTCATTATCTTGACCTGCATGGATATTATTTTCCCATTTTGCATCCTCTGGAGAACATTCCCCATCTGCTGTATAAATCTTATAGAAGAGCTCCACAGTAATCCCTTCCAGGGAGGCTGTTTCCTCTGAAACCAGGGGTGAAGGGGAGCTGAACCAGGTAGGAGATAATTCCAGCTCTGCAACACATAATCCTAGATGACCTGTCAATCTACAGCTGGCCACAACTTCTCTAGACTCCAGGAAAGCAAACATCTTCACACAAGGCAAACTCTCCGCAGAATTATAGTCATCCCAGTCCTTTCCCGCAATATAGAACAAGGTTTGTATTTTAGGTTTGTTGGAATAGATTGAGCTGTCGATTACGTGAGATTTTAATTTCCAATTAAAAGTGAATTTATCTGTGAAACCAAAAGATGCAGAAGTCAGCATGAGGTCCAAGGGAACAGCCTGTTCAACAGAAAAGGGTCCATATGTGGCATTTAGGACAGGTGGCAGTTTGGCTTTGTATACAAAGAAGGAATCCACCCTAGACTGCAAACTGGAGTTCCTCATGATATCCTGGTTCGCTTCTTTGAGGAAGAAGAAAATATCAGCATTTGAGATGTGATAGCTCACGGGGAGATATGTTGGCAGGTTTGAAAATCTCTGTATGCTGTCCATGATCCCTCCTCGGCTCTCCACCACTGCAGGCCAAAGATAAAAGGAAACAGAAAGACAACTCTAATGTTTGCTTAGCATGCCCCTCAGTTTTTCTCAAAAGCAAAGCATTACCAAAGATCAATACTGTTAGCCACAATTACAAAACAATCTGACACAGATACCATGGAATAACACTGTTGGCTCAAAGCTCATAGGCTGAAAACATCCCATTGCATCAGTTGTACAGCTCCCTTTCCACCTTCCCCAATCTAATATCTACTTGAAAGCCATTAATCAAGTACTGGATAAAAACAAGGAGGAGACTGGCCAGACCCCAATCTAAGTTCCAAAACTTTTTACTGGTTGGTTGTTGTTATTTTATTGCCAGATTAAACTTACAACTTTTTCTCATCCATGTTTCAATTTAAGTAAGAAATTGACATACTGAATATTAGTAAGCAGTAAAATAGAACATTTCTTTTAGTCTAACATCGTTAACACACAATGTGATGGGGATTGCAAATCTGCATCACTCCCAATCCACTTTTGCCAGGTCAGCAATTTGGAAGTTAGTGGCAAACTGATAAAAGCTTTGTATTCTTGAAACCAAAACTTTTCACACAAAAAAAATATGGGGTTTGATAGAGGTCTCGGTGGGATAGATTTATAGGCAACAGTGAACTTGAGAGAAGGAGAAAAATCCTTTACATGCAGAAGGTTCGCAGCCTCTTAGAAGGATTTTTTGGTTTAATTCCAGAGGAGAATGAAACACATTTGGAAACCACAAAAGTTTCTCTACATCACAATGGTCAATCCTCCAGCCAGCACTGAGCAATTTTTCCCAGGCAAGAAAAGATTCCAGAGGGAGGGAGGGATCAAACGGACATCTTTGGTTTGGGCCGATCTCTAATTAACAGTGAGATATATTCAATCCAGGCTGTGATTCTACCAGAAAGAAATGTTGGGTCTTTCAAGCTAACAATTCATACGCTCCAACAAAAAGCTGGTGAATGCAAGCTCATGGGACTGCCTCAAGAAATAAACAGAAACCAAATGAATTAAAATGAAGCGGTTCCATAATGCGCAGAGATAACAAAGGAACAATGACAGATCCTAAGGTCAAAGCTCTTGTTGTCTCTCACTGAAGCTTAGCAGAGATTTTACTGTTTTCAGGACTGGGGAGAGCAGATACGTAACGCAACAACCACACAAACAATTACACCTGTTACAAGCCAGATGACTCAGATACTTGCAGCCACAATTTAGCACAGATAAAAGCTCTAATATTTAAGCTATTTTTTCAGGTTGTACATTTTTAAAACCTACACTTATCGAAGACAGATTCTAGGGCATATCTCATGCATTTGACTTTGCTTCACTCCTGTTCTCAGTTGAAATTCTGCTCATTTATTTTCAATGGCTTGATAGAATCTACACTTGTTTAAATGCTTTTGCGAATCTCGTTCCATCACAATACTTCTGCCTTTACTTTTGCACTATATTTAATTGTGCCAAGGTTTTTCTTTAGCCATTGGAACATTCTTTGTGGAAATGAGTAAACAGGCGAAAAACCACAAAGGCATAAAACATTTCTCAGCAGCATCAACAGTCTCTTCTCTCACTACTCCACACAGGGATCAGATCAGGGTTTCCTCTTAGCTCAACAAGCAAATGCAATTGCCGAGCAGCTGCCATGCAATTGCCCCACTTGAGTGTACTCTCATTTCTTATGGCCACGCATAAACATTTCAACCCATCTCTCATAACACACCAGTGCAGCCAATACCTTCCCACAGCTGCATGCAGTCATGGACCTGGGCACCCATCTGAAATGCAGGAACCCAGATGATGAGAAACTTTCTCCTCCCTTGCCTACCTGAGAACTAACCTGGGCCAACTTGCTATGGTATCATAGCTCACATAGGGGAGAGCCAATTTTCTAGTGGACAAAATTCACTTTAGCCCTTCCCTTCCATTTCTCTTGCCATTCTAATGTGAATGAAGTTCAGCTGGCACACTCCCTGCAGCATGCAGAAAATGGAGACCCTAGTTCTCTATGGGAAGCCTCTATAGGTTGTGAGTTTGGGAAGAAGGCAGTGGTAGTCTCTCCAGGCCAAGAGGCTAAACCAAGCTACAAGTGGTACAAGAGGTCGGAGACAGATACCACAGAAAGCAACAGAGATGGGCACCACTGCCCATGAGCACCGGGCAGAGGAGGCTGTGCAAGGCAAGGAACCTCCAGCACTCTACGACAGGGATGGAGGCAAAGAGCAGAGACTGGTGACCACCATTTAGCAGTGGTCAGCCAATGCCCCACTACCGTCTTCTGTGCTGCTCTGTGGGAGCCCCAATGCTTTTATCCCACCACTGAATAACAGAGTGCTTGGGAAATACACTGCTGGTCAAACCTCGTCCTGCTCATAGCAGAAGGAGAAGGGGGAAAGGAGAAATCAATGCCAATTCTAGAACTAATATCACCAAGGGATGTTTTAGCAGCTCCATTACTGCTCTGTTATTTATAGAAGACCTTGTCATGGTATGGCTTCCCATGCCATTGTGCAATCGCACAACTCAGTCTCTGAAAGTGAACTTTGCTCCAGTGAAAGCCAAGGCAGCAAGGGGAGGAAAGGTGTTGTTTCTTCACTGAGAAGACAAATACAGACAAGGACCTTTTTTGCCTTTCCTCCATTTCATTACAGTGGCAACATTCAGTGCCTCTTCTCAGAACTAGTACGAGGCCCAGGATATCAGCCTGCTGTAACTCAAACAAAATGAGACACAAATTTTGTCTGAAAGCTTATATGGGAAGCCATAAACACCAGTAGACAGGGCTGGGCTTTGTCCTAGAACCAGCCTGCAACAAAATATGATATCTGAATTTAGCAGCATTTTATGATGCTGTAGGAACACCTAAAAAGAAATACTTCATACGATGGCAGGCCAACACCCCACCTTTTTAATTCAGCACGTCAGCACCACAGCATCAATCTCCTTACAGTAACAATCAGAAACAGGACACTTTTCCAGCTTTCTGGTGTGCCACAAAGCATCTAATAAATCACATACTCCTTTAATAAGCACTCAAACAAGATTCAAAAAATGGCAGAACGTCAGATCAGAAGGTGGGTTAGTCCTCATTATGTAACAAAAAAGAGCAAGAGTTGAAGAAAAGTAAACAGAGGCCAAATAAACACCCCCAGAGCCCAGTGCTATCTCAAAGGCTGAATACAGTCTGTTTTTTTGACTACTGTGGCATTGGGCGCATTGAAGGAAGACATATGGAAGTAACATGTTGTTGGACATGACTTGAGATATTTAGCTTGAATTTCTAGAGTAACTTTTACCTTGTAACAGTTTTTCAACAGGTGCTTTGTCCCTTTTTAAAGCACTTTTTTGGACTAGCCAAACAGCAAGACCACTATAGCAACAGGTCAACTTGTAAAATCTCACCGCTCCCATTTCATGCCAAAACCTCTCCCTCTCCAAAGTTGGGCAATAGCCTCATAGCTCAGTTCATCCTGTAAACTCTAAGAATGCAGATGGAAAAGAAACACCCTTCTGATGTTTCCGAAGAGCTGAGAGAGGAAGCCACGGTACACATAACCAACCATGCAATGCTGGCATTAGGGAGACGCCCCTTCCTGGTCTTTATTCTGACCAACTCAAATGAAGATTCATTTCTGTTGTCTTGATAATTTTTTACTTAACCATAAAATTATCCATCACTTCTGTTTTTAATCTCATTTGACCCTGAACTGATGCCACAAATAAAAGCACAGGACTAAGGTACATGCAAAGCCATAGCTGCGTGTCACAGTGTGCAATAAAAATCCACCATTCAGGTAACTCAAGATTTCATCCAAGCTACATTTCTTAGATTTCATATATTTTAATAAGAAGTAAAACAAGTATCCTACTAGAAGGTAGTGGTGGCAGTGACAAGTCAGCATTAAAAACGAATGCATCTGTGTTAAGGTGTAGTAAGAGGAAAGTCTTTAAAATTCATCTTTTTGTAACTAAAAATGAAAATAACTCCTGTTAGAGCATAAATCCAGATTTCACATCTAAATCGTCCCTCTACTTTAGCTAACTACTTAACAGGAGCCAAGTCTTCTATAAACCCTCAGTTAATTCTGAAGTTGGAGGTAAGAAGAACAAGAAGTGTTTAAAATTGCAACCTTTTCAATATCCTTTTCTTTGAAAACAAAGAAGAATGCCAATCCTGCACCTGTGGAAAAACTGTGAAAATGTTAAAATTCAGCTTTTCTACAGCATCATCAGAATGGTAGCATGAGATCATACAGACACTCCTCTTTGTAAAAGAAGAATAATTTCAAATAATGTGGTGCCAGTAAGTACTATGATGTTATCCATGACTCATACAGAGGCAATCAATGGCTTGTCTGTATGGGAGAAAAATCACCAGCCCTTCCCACCAGCCCTTACTAAAGACCATAAAGACCAAACTACACATGTACATTATTCCACCATAAAAATGGCTCTATTCATAATAATTATTTTGCTCTGGAAATGCAGGCATTATCTTGAATAAAAACACGCTGTATCCCACAAAAGGGTGTCTACACAAGGAAAGCTATTCTAGAACTAATAAATTATAGGAGAATAATTAATTCTAGACCAGCTATATAGGTCACTTTCTCTCATACATGCAAGGGGTAAGACCTGATATTCTTTAAGGACCCCAGCCATGAAAGGTTATGCAAGGTGCTTTGGCCTGGCTACAGCTGAGGAAACTCTGACTCTTAATCCTGGCAGCAGGAAAATGAGGACGATTAGAGTGTGAAAATCTACCACGAATTTAGACCTCATTTGAGCACTATGAGTAGGATAAGTTTGGGCTGTGTGAGGATTTAAGGAGCCTAGATGAACACCTGCCTCATGCTCTCCCTGACTCATTCAAAATTTAATTAAATAACCATCAAAGGAGGATGTCACTGTTTACTTCCCACATTCAGAGTCCATCCTGTGACTCATCTCCTCAGTTTTACATTAGGGAGGAAAAGGAGGAGAAAAACCCTCGACAGTCCCACTGAAGACTCACCTACCATTCAAAAACAAGCCTTCCTCCCTTTTAGTACTTGAGGCAGTTATACAGTGAACCACACTGCCACAGAAAATAAAAACCATAAAAACAGTCTTCTCAACTGTAATAGAATAATGTGAAGATAAAAATGACACTGCAAGAAAGAGCTAAGAAGACTTCCCAGCAGTTTTTTAACATTAAAGTCAGCCCAGAAGCTGTCAACATATAAAAAATTGTAGCATGAGAAAAGATTATAGGATACCTTTAAGCTTTTCTCATTCTTTCTTCTAATCCTAGTTTGATGTAAGGATAGAACTTGATGTAGGGCTCACAACCAGTTTACAGTTCTTACGTCCAATCTTGATTATACATTTGTGGACACAGAGATTCACTTTGCAAAACATTGCTAGTCAGGCAGCTTGTTTTGAAAGACAAGAAAAAAGGATGCAATTTAAAAAAAAAATAAAAAGAAGTCTATTTAATCCAAACATCTAAAACTGAAGAGAGGTTAATTAACTTTTGTAGGCTTGGGACAATGTCTCACGTACTTATCTTCAAATGTCAAAGTCAAACTTCTGTTACCCAAGCTTCACTGCAGCTACACATTCTGGCCACCCTCCATGAAGTCAGCCCATCTCATTTTAGATAGGTATCTAAGCCCAGCACAGACTCCAGCCTCCCTTCAGTAAGCCACAGGGAAAGATATCTCAGAATGCATTCATCCTCTCCTAAACACTTATAAATTAGGGGTGATAAATCACACTTGGGAGGAGCCTATTTCTGTCTGTTGACTCAACTGCTAAAGGTGGTCAGTGCAGACCTGCATACACAAAGGAGTCCTGGGCTATCAGACGTGATGGCTCCCTCTTCACTAAAGCTTCTCTTCGCGCACCACATGCCTGTGTTTGCCCATCACTCTGCTTCCAAAAAGCTTGAAAGCATCATCTCAGACCTCATAAATCTTTTGTCCACTAAAATCCATTTTTCAGTGCAAAATTAAACCATACATATGAATGAAACCCCTCATCAAGCTGCAAGTTCAGTAATAAATTGTAGTATTGTGTTCCAAAGCAAGTCAAGTGCTTTGCCTGCTTACTGTTGCCAAAAAATTAAGTTGGATGTTGAAGTACTTACTACAGTTTTTAGCTTGCATGCATTTTGCACAGTCACCCATACTGAAAGACATACATACAGCAAGGCCACCTACAGATAGTAATAAAACCGTACTGTCTGAAAGGCTGCCTATAAATCTTATTAAAGTAATCCCTTCCCTGAACCCAGATTATTACATTCACCTTTATGGTAGAATAAAAATTAATTTTCTCAGCTATAATAAGTGTATGATAAGAAGGCATCACTTGGGACTAAATAAAGATTATAATTAACTCCAACTGAATAAATCTAAATTTAGCTTGGACTAGCAATTTGTTTTCATACATTTTCCTCTATGACAGAGTGAATAGGTATGGCAGGATTAGCATCCCGTGCCAGTTCCAGCACTGCTGGCACAGAAAGGAGTGAGGCAGAGTGTAATCCAATACCCAAAAGGCCTGAAGATTAATTCAGGGCTCTCTATCAGCAAAAGTTGGGAAAACTGGAATAAAACAAAATGGCTCAAAACTGCCATCACTCCAGCAAGAAAAGCATGTGAAGTGTTTGACTCCAGAGAGAATACTCCTCACTGCATTCCCTAAATCAGCGTTATGCAAAGACAGAACCTCTGCCATGGGCTGCTGAGAGCATGTTTAGGGAAGCATCCTCTGTGCTTGCCTGATCTTACTATGTCCTACCAAGTATCTGCTTTTGGGTGCTATCCGAAAAGGGCTGCTCTGCCAGATGGATCTGTGCTCTGACCTGGTAATTTGCAATGCCTCAGAGGTGATCCCTAAAGCAATTGGAAAATAAGATGACACAACATTATACAAGCACACAAACAAAAAGGGGTAAAGTTAATGCATCAAATACGCAAAGTTTACCCTGATTTTCTTACTTAGTTGAAAATAAAAACCCTTATAGCAGCACTATACCGAGCAGAGATATTTTTTTTCCAAAGAAAAATGAGACTCTACTTTAAAAAGAGTGAGGAACAGCCTTGTTAAGCCAGTACCTCATTATTTGCCATTCTCTGGGAAGATGATCGTTAACAACTTTATTACTGGGAAGGAGGAGTTCAGGCTTGTTTATCAAAATGGACCACATTATTTATCCTTGCCAGGGAATAGCACACAAACCAAGCAATAAAGCTACTCTGCTTCCTCCTCTGATTGCCATGCTAGCCCATACAAACATCAGATTTGCCTGCATAAGAGGATTTTATCAGGCATAAGCTACAGCTGAGCCATTATCATTACAGGAGAATGGTTCTCCAACCAGCTAGTTTTATTTCTGAAGATGAGAGTTCTTTTAGCTTAAAGGTGACACAGTCTGAAACCAAAAAAATTTTTATTTAGGACTAAATCAGAGTACATATGGATGAAATAAGTGTACGCATCTAAGGCACTACAGCATCATAACAACTTAAATTCATGTCTTGTGAGGGTTTGACTTTCCTAGAGAGGACACCCTTCTGTTGCCCCAGCAACATAATTTCTTTAAGAACTACCAGACTTGAGCACAATTTCTGCCCAAACATGAAATTGCCCAAAATTACGTTATCCAAATCCGAGGCATGCAAATTCCTCCTGAATCATTAACACGGGCTCTTATAGTTAAATTTTTCAAAGCTTCTAAGCCAAAGATACAGCATTTCTATAGGTTATTAAGTAGAAAATTTATTCTGCAATGGAGAAGAGAGATCCCCTTTTCTCCAAATGTAAAGGCCTGTAAGGACCTGAGATACAGGACATTAAACCTGTGACATCAGGAATTGTAGGAATGCTGTTTCAGGTAAGTTTTAGAGGCTTTTATTGCTCCCTCTGAACCCTGTACCCTAGGAAACATAGTAACTAAGATGCCTGGTTGTATGGGCTGGAGTAATAGAAAGAATAGTCACAATAAAAAAAAAATTTAAAACTCTCTAAACATCCCTAAAATAGCTTTTCTTGAAACACACTGGGATGGTTTCACCATCTGTAAGTAATATGCCCATCCCTATACCCCATAAAGTCTTTATGTCATCATGTATTCTATTTATTTATCTCTGCCTCACTCTCACACACATGCTTCTCACCAAAGTCTTCATTGTTAAAAACATTTATTCAAATGTATCAGATAGAAAAAAACAGAAGTCAGATAAAATATATTCCCATAGTACTATCCATACGTTGTGCAGAAGCACTGTGTGGTCCCATCCACAAACTGTACAAAGCACAGGATAACGGTGCTCCTAAAGCAAGTGTTCATGGCCTCCCAGGGCCAGTGAGTTCAAGACCAGATCTCTTGGGCATAAAATATTCTTTCCATGAAGATCATTCCAGTGGGTGAAGGACACAGAACAAATACTGAGGGAGAACCTACAGAGAAAAAGTGTGAGCATGGAGGAGAGCATGGGGACACTGAACACTCCCTCTCCAAAAAACAAACAGCAATGAGATGAGACATTCACACGGTTTCTCCTTCAAGTCTCCATCAGTTGACTCCAGCTCCTGCCTCATCTGACAGAGACAACACAGGTATTTGCAGAACTAAGGTTTTCCAGCCCAGACTAATTCCCTGAGTGCTAGATGGGAGTTTTCCTCCATATCACACTCAGCACAGCCAAGGCCACCTTGGTGCAGACAACTGACAAAGCTGCTTTAACTGCCTAAACCTCAGCACTGGGAGGTGAGTTTTCTCATTTAATGTGGCTGTTGCAATCGCTCAGGTTGCTCTGCTAGGTTGATTGCTGGCCTAACTTGCCATTTTAGGTTTGATCAGGGGTGTTGATGTGGCAGCTAAAAGTTACAGGCTGCTCTTGGTAAGTTTCTCTGCACCCCCTGTATAACAGAAATGGGGAATTGTCCTGCCAGTTACAATTAGAGGCATTAGCACAGTGGCCAAAGGTCACAAATTCATCAGCTGAAAGAACTGAATGAGAGAGTCACTACTGCAAGCTCAACTGAAGATTAAACACACCTGATTAACCAAGGAGAGTTTCTATTCTGGTTGTCTGGAGGGGAAAGATGGTCGCTAAGGCCACACACACATAGCTTTTGCACAACCTGCCGCTTGGTGGGCAGAAACCCCATAAACGCCACAGCCCACCTCCGAGTGACTCCGAGGTGTGCAGCATTAGGAATTTCCTAAAACCTCCTCCGTTCCAGACTCCTCTTATGTCTTCTCAGGTGCCAAAACCAATCCTGAAAATCAGAACACCACCACCCCAGGAAGGGAAATTTGCACACCCGGGCAGAACACATTTGCTATGGGGGGAGTCAAGAGGCACAGGCACCCCAGGTGAAGCTAAGCAAAGTGACAGTCCTAGGGGCTGTGGCAGGGCTGTTGGACCTCTCGCCCAGTTCTCCTGCACAGCATCAGTCCTGGCACTGCTCCTTACCCCACTGCAGAGTCAGTGCTTCCAGATGCCAGCATTGCAAACCCCTGTGCATCCCTTCTGAGACCTGATAAATAAGGTTTGTCACAGCTACTAGAGGTTCTCATTGCTAAAGAGGAGATTAGGAGAGGGCTCCCTACTACTGTTATCCGAAGCAAAACTCATTTTCCCTTAGTGATATTTCATAAACAACAGAAAATGAATACATGTGTAGAGTGTGTAGATATATTTTCCAAGCAACAGAAAGTCCTTACAAGGCAAATACATTCACTAAAGGCACCAGGTGATTGCAAAAGTAAATCTGTTAAATATATGCTCTAAACTATTAGCCACCTGTGAAATATTTGTATTCTGTGTCAAAATATCTATGTCACACAAAGCCAAGAGACTGACAGGAGAAAGCCCAGGATTTATGTTAGCTGGGGTCTATCTGTCATGGAGATAGGAAAGCTGAGAGAGAGTCCTTTTATTAAAATCACTCTCTTGCTGTAGATATTGATCTAAGCAGCTAAGGTTGAATAGCAAAGTGCATCCCCATCTCTCACAAAGTTACTCAATGGTACAGCAGTAGGGGACTGGGGCGACTACCCTCACAACCCCAGCAAATGACACCCCAAAAAGCAGAGAGACAGCAGCACTGGTATAAACAGCATCCCACAATGTCACAGCACAGCTGCCTTCCAGCAACCAGAAAGTCCCCCTCAACTCCACTTCCCAAATTTTCAGGAAGCTCATTTTGCTTTCCAAATTTTCAGGACGCCCATTTTATTCCCCAAATCACTAATGCAGGTTGCTGTTACTCCCAGACTGAGTTCACCATTGAATTAATACGGAGAAACACAGTGCTCACCACATTGCTTGCATTCCCATTTTAAGGAGCCAAAAAAAAATGCCACTTCAAGAGGGCCCTTCCCTAAATCTGCGTCAGCATATTCAATTTTTTCCTCTAACAAGTAGTAGCTTGGATCCAGTTTGGGCTGACCCCTCCATGGCAGTTCTCGTTCGGCCCCTGAAGGACCTGGGTCTTGGCTGCCTTTCTCCTTGCAAACCCCAGTTTGTGACTGCAGTCACTGCCCTTGAGTATAACACCTAAAGATTAAATGAAACAAAGTAACTTGAAGCTTGAAGACTTCCTGCATTCCAGCATCCACACTTACACAGGTAAGTCATTTTATAGCACTTCTGATTCTCCCCATGGAAGCTTCTGCCTTTGGTGATACTGAAAAATACCTTGCATGAGCCAGAAATTACAGGATATTAAAATGCTGGCAGCAGATTCTCCAAAGGCATTGGCAGAAGGACATAAGGTTGGTCCAAAGCCTTTCTCCCGAGCAACGGGCTTTCACTGGATTCTCCATCCCGTTGTCTTGAAACTCTTGGAGGAAACAAGCTCCACACCAATGGGCCCAAACAGCCACAGGAAAACACAAAAGCAGCTTACAATAAAATCCCTGTAAAGTTATTAAGAACACAGATATGTCTTGGATGCACAGAAAATCCTGTCTTACCAGCACTCATCCATATCCCACTGTGACTGTAATCCCAGGAAGAGTATATGCCATGCACAGCCCCATTGGGGGACCACATTAAAACAAAATAGGATGCAGAGACACGCAAAGGAAAATCCTGCGTCTAGCACCAGCCCCACAGCTCTGCATGAGCTCTGGGAGCAATTCTCATTTCATTCCCCATTACTGTTGGATTTCTCACCGGATAGCAACCCTGACTACACATGCTTATTTTGGGGACTTTTTGCAATGCAGATAGTTAAATTCCTGATTAAATATTTGCAGTGTCTAGGTCTGTGGGAAGAAATCAGCTTTCACTTAGGTCTCCCCACTGAACTCCAGAGATGCAGGATGTTGCCTCCAGCAAGATTTGTGTCCCCATCCTGCAAACACACATGCACATACAAAATTTCAAGTGTGTGTGCAGTCTCAGTCAGGGAGCCTTCCCACTGGGAAATTTAAGCACAAGCTGCAAAGTTTCAGGACAGAGACTTGAGAGGCCACCCAGCCTTTTAGCTGCTTTGGAAAAAGCTCCATGGCTTTACAGATTCACCACTATTAGTTCAGGGATATCTGTGCCTTTTTTCTCTGAACCCAATCTTTAACCTGCACTTTGCATTGCAACCAATATTACACTAACCAGACTCCCAAAGCAATATGTGCTCTCTGGCTCCCATAGGAGCGACCACACGGGCCTAGTTCTGCAGTTCAGACATCATTAAGTTATCAATTTATGTCTGCCTCTCAAGGAATAGCACAAAAAAAACATGAATCTTTCCTTTCTAAGGAAGCTTTTTTTTTCCCCTGCCCGAAATACCCAGAACAAAAGTTTCTGTTTTCTCTCAGATTCCTTCACTTAATTCAGCATTTTATTTTTGGAATGACAACAGCCTCAAGCAACTCCATTAATTTGTTATGGAGTAAAAGAGCTTTGCATTCCTAGGGTGATTGCTGACCTCCTCCCCTGCTCCCTTGCTTATTGAAACAGTCCTGCTCAAGCACATCCCGGTATCAGAACAAAGCATAATTTTTCACGCTTGAATGCATTGTTTTACGTTATGAATACACATTTGACATATTTTACAAATTCACGGCAGATGCTGTCAGAAAGGACAAAATAACCATCCCCCGGTACCGCTTTTCTTTTACTACAATGATCAAAGGTTGCAGCTTGTCATTCACACGTGGAGAACGGCTCCTCTTGGGGAGCGGAGAAGGAGCCTGCAGACTCACCCAGGACTTCTTGGGTGTTTGTTTCTCTGTCTGCTGCCGATTAGCAATTTAGAGTTCGATTTTCTAAGCACAAGGAAAATTCCCAATAGCTCTGGAGGAGTCAGTTCAAGGAGATCTTGTCAAAATATTGGTGTGTAAAGAAAGTGAAACCTTATTATGGCTTTCATACTGTGATGCACCAAATATGGTTATCTTGCTTGCAGATAATTATTAACTTACAGGCAAAGAATAAAAACTCTCAAGCCAAAAACAAAGTTGGATGAGGTCAAATTTGCTGTGTGGTTCACTTGTGTTAATATATTAAGGTAATAAAAGATAATGAGCATTAGCTGACAGCATTTTCAAACTCTTCAAGAGTCAAGAGAATTAAATTAGATCAGATTTGACATTGTCCGAGAAGGCAAAAAGCTGGATCAAATTCTTTTCTCAATGACAGGGCAATTAGAATTGAGAAAGAGTCCCAGACCATCACTATTATAGCCCAACCCAGCATACTAGCTAGGAAACTCCAGATCATAATCAGATGATTAGTTCAGGATGATGATTAGTTTATGATTAGTCTAGGCCAATGCCTTGACCAGAGAAAGTGCTCACCTACCAGAAAAAACTACCCCAAGGGTATGAATCAATGTGCACTAATTTATAGCAGTGTTTCCCAATTTGCCCTATTACCTCTGAATTGAAACAACTCACTGACAGTATCCTGTAGCATCTTGGGGAAAAGACTGAGGACTGAGATATCTGGAACATCTGGGAACAACCTTTCCACACCAGGAGTGTTTATGCATAGGGTTAACCTGTAGTAGTAGCAGTCAGCTATTTCAGGGAAAATGAGCCATTTAAGAAATCAGAACCTAATTTGGACCAGTGATAATTTACTGCCGAGGTTAGAAATACAAACAGCTGCCCCCTGCTTCTCTGGGCCACTTCTTACACTAACTCAAGTCTGCAGGCCCAGCTTCTGGCTGGAATAAGACCCTGTAAATCCAGCATGACCTCATCAACCCCAGTCTCATCTCTGTGCCTCTGAATGCATAGCCTGTTTCACTCCTGCCAAAGGCAGCAGCATTGCTCCCACCATAGACCTTGCAAACTCATACCTACAACTGCCAGGGCTCACCAGAGAGTCAGCCCAGGGTTTTGCACATGTATGACAGCCAGCAGTCACACATGGGCACGGCCCAGCATTTATGCATTCTGAGGATACAGCTCCATGAGAGCTTAATGTCAGCATCTGCCCGTATACAGCTGCTGTAACGGGCAGTGAGAGGGAGCAGCTAAAAAGCCATGTTTACCTTCTGCTTAGTGGCATCTCCTATAAGCCTTTGTGTGGAAACATCACAAGTGCAGTTCAAGTTTCAGTCAATTCAAGTTCAAGTCACACCTTATTACATCCAGTACTGCTCACCTACCCATAGCCTAGAGAATAAAATTCTGCAGGAACTCAGCATACAGGTCACTTCAGCACTGTTTTGTTTGGCTTTTTATAACTACAGCTGAACACATAATTCACACTGAACAATTTATCCATGGGATTTAGCCCATGGAACACCCCAAGCAGATGACAATTTCTTCATACTTATTTATTTTTTAGAAGATTCAGTCAACTTCTTCTCTGCTTCTTCTGAACACTGCAAAAGCATTATGAACCTCTGGCTATATTCTTCCAGGACTTGAGCTCTTGGCTAGCTGTGATCAGTCAGATTAATTCACCTCATTCAGTCTTCTACCTTCAACTACTCTTGTTTCCCAAGTGGAGGAAAATATGTGCAAGCACTAAGTCTCAAACATGCTATTCTAACATTTGGATTCCATTATCCTAGAGATAACATATAATCCTATAATGATATGTAATAAATTAACATTTTATCTCATATCAGAGAGTTCAAAGGGATCACAGCCAGCTGGTGCTAAAATAAGCATTTACTAGAGGCTGCAAGAGTGGGAGCTGAAGATGAGAAGTGAGTGAGATCTAAGCTGCTCTGACGCTTTAGCTTGGCAAGACTGGTTGGCAAGGAAAGGATCAAAGAAACCCCTGATATGAAGGGGAAGATCTCCAAAATCAAGCAACCTGTGCCCTTTCACTGTGAATGTTGTCCTTGGAGTCCATCCAGTGCAGAGGAAGGGAAGATTTTGCACCTCAGAGCTAACAAGCAGGGAAGGTCATTGACACACAGTATTGCACAGGGGACTTAATCCAGTGCTTGATTTGTCCACCATTTGTCAAGGTGCTGAGATCTGACGAGGCTGGGAACAAGCATCCAACTCGGGTTTCATATCTCTTCAACTTCATTCATTCCACCCTCTTTTTTTCACCCTGGTCCTACTTTATGCACATGCAGAACTCAAGAAAGGATGCACAGTTTCAACACAGAGAAGTCAAAAAATCATTTGTCATTTTGTTCCCCTTTCACACACCTTCATACATAGCACTAATACACCAACCACTGCACAATCTTCATTAATAACAACAGCTAATAATAAAGTTTGCTCTATAGAGGCTTCCTTACTAAATGCATCCTCTGGTGAGGATGATTCGTTTATCTTGAAAACAGACGCAATTAAAACCTTCAGCAGGAAGAATCAGCCTCACAAACTGTGCAAGGCAATAACAAACACTGAGGGCTGCTGACCCAAAGAACAGATGTGAATCCCTGACTTGCCAAAGCCCCACCAACTTCTACCAAGCCAAGATTTCACTGTTAGGGTGTGAGTAATCTGTAAGGGTAAGGGGATAAGAATTGTCATTATCTTCCCGTGTCCTGCCTCTGTTGTCCCAGCTACGTCCTATGGCATGGTATATTTTCTTCTGGAAATTTGCAGACCCCAGCACTTAATCTTTGTTCATGGGCAGCAGCAGCAAAAAAAACAATTGACATCAGTCAGATTCAGGTCCTTTCTCCGAATCCAAAGACACACTTCATTGCTCAAACTGGAATACACTTTGAAAAAAAAAGAAAACCTGTCAGATAGCCAAGAAAGCCAAGAATCCATCACAGACAGAGACAGTATTTATAAAAAAATACTGCCAAACCTCTTTGCTACTTTTCAGTGGAGACACATCAACCCTACTACCAAATTAGCTAGAAAGTAAAAGCAGTTAAAAAAACATCAAGAAAAAGGAAACAGAGAAACTTAGACAGGATAGCCAATAAAAATATAGAGTGAGCTGAATTTCACAACTCTGGACACTGACCACAGTTCTTTAAGTCAAGAAAACTTAATAAATAAAAATAACAAAAAAAAATCTGAAGTGTTATGGAGATATCTTTGCTCTAGCATAAAACACACATTTCTATTACCCTTTCTGGATTAGCCAAATGAAGATCAATGTATCTATAAAACTCAATGACATGTTAATGCAAACCTTAAAAAAGATAAAATGCCTTTTATCTCAGTCTTAGGAAAACCTAATAAAGAATTAACAGTCCATGAAGCCACAGAATTTCACTCAAGGCTTTACTTTATGCCAGGACTTCCTACTCCATTAATTTTTAACGGACAGGTTTCCCCAGGCTTTGGGACATGTCGGTACAATTGTACATCGTCATTAAAATTGGCCCTATATTTTCCTTCAGAGCTGGGAGAGGAGCCTTGTTGTAGTATGTGGACTTAAAATATAGACAACATCCACAATGGATCGCAACTGTAAATCTGGAACAACTGTTAAGGTAAATAAATATTAAAAAAGTGGTAGACAAATATTGATTTTGATAATGATCTGACAATTAATGAATTTATGAGCCAAAACTTTCACCTGCAGGGTAAGCACTTTGGATCAGAGCTCATTTGTAACATCAGCATTACAGATTTATATCAGAGGGAACTGCCAGGAATCTACTAAGGCAATGCTAGATGTTGAATCCTTGAAGGGGTGTAGTCAAATATTAGTCTAGGATTAGGTTCAAGATTAGTTCTCAGAATTAATGAGCCTCCAGTGACTGCCATGGGCCATACCAGGAGGCTGGTATCCATAAAGCCAAACGCCCTCAAGCTTGGTGGGAAACTGGTCTCATCCAAATTTCTAGCTGTATTTATTTCTACTGACAAACACAAGGCAGCAAGACCAGAAATTTCAAATGCCAAACCCAAATTAAATCCAATATTTAAAACCCAAATTAAACCAAATACTTTTGCACACATTTAAAATTTGCTTGCTCTCAAAAGGACCAGAATACCTACAGCCTCCACTGACATTAAAGGAAATGAACATGCTTCCCACTTCTCCTAATTGGGTGGGCTTGTCTTGGATGCCAAGGAAAGCACCCACTCCTTTTAGACACCCACAGGGTGAAGACTGAGGCCACAGTGCCCAGCTGCAGCAGGATGCTTTTCTAGGGGGAACGTGCCAATAGCAGGAGAGGCACAACACAGAGCCTGAGCTCATATACTCTGGAAGGCTGACAGGCTAGGGCTTGTGAATCAGCACAGGGAGAAAAGAGATGGCAGTAGGCATGGAAAACAGTCCCAAGGAAAAGCAGAGGGCACAAGTCTAGGAGAAAGCGACAGGAAGAGCAGTGAGCAAAGTGGAGGAAGCAGGAATAAAGCTTGACTATACAAAGATTGAAAACCTGCTGTTTTCATTTATAAATAAATAAATAAATAAATCATTGGTCCAAAAAGCTAAAAGCCACTTTGAAGCCTTTCCCTCCTCAGAGGGATGAAGATGTCTTGCCCTTAGCCCACCTGGGTCAGGTAGGGAGAAAGACTTACTTGCCTCAGAGGTCCTAACAGCACAGTGTCCTCCCCAGAAGGCTACAGCTCCTCAGACAGCACCGGTTTTCAGCACTACTTGGATCAGTTTACCTGGGACCATCCTCACCTCCCTTCCCTCCTATGCTTCTCCCCCTGCTTTGGGAGAACAGGTGCTTCTTCCGGAGACTCCGAGGTTAATTATTCTTGGTTCTGCTCCTGCACAGCGCCTTGATCTGGAAAATTTATTTAGATAACTTCCCAGGCAGCATATTTATCTGCTGGCCTCACATCTGCCTGACCATAAAAATCAACACCTGAATGATGATAAACATCATGCCAGTTGGGTAGAGACTGTCCTCCACAAACTTTGCCACTCTTACGGGCTTGGACCTCATGGAAAGAAGTCTGAATCTCTCCCCTGCTTCCCACTTGAGGGACAAGCACAGATCTCAGCTAGAGTAAGAAACCAGGCATGGAATAACAAGAGAAGGAGAGGACACCTCCCATTAGTACACAGGGACCATGCTATGTTCAGCCCCGAAGCACTAGCTCCGCCTGATCTATACCACTGCTCTACCAGCCAGCTGCATCAGCAAAGAGGTAAGACAGAAAGAGCTAATTCGGGACAAGAAGAAAGAGCACCAAACGCAGCAGGTAGTGAAGGCCACACCAAGACCCCCATTTCTACAGCCCCACCTCAAGCAGCCACCAAGGAGATGCAGGTACCCTCACCACCTGACAATCTTGTCTCTGCATTTATCTCAGGGTAATGAGTTAAATGATTCAGTTGTCCTGTTTTGAGAGTACGGAAATAATGCTTATGTACTGAGCCACAGGCATTTCTGCCTCTACATAAAAATGCTGGATGTGGAATAACAGCCCTGAATGCATCCTGCTCTGCAAATCCATTTGTTGGCAAAAAAACTTATTTTGCCATCTTTACTCACCTAGTATCTCATAAACACCAAGTACATTTGGATCACCAAGGTGGGATGTTAAATTAATCAACAGGAAGCACTGCCTCCCAAATGCAGCCTATTCTAGATCTATTTCTGGCTAGTCTTCCAGAAATGCTCTGCCACTCTTCTTACTCATACAGAAAATTTGCAAGAACTGCAAACAGAATAGTGCAGTGGGGTGCAGATCAGCTTCTCTTGTTGCCTGACATGGAAAAATCCACCAGCAGATCCCAAAATCTGCCAAGAGTCCCTTCTGAGAGCAACTACTTTCAAGAATTCTTATAAGAGCCTGCTACAAGCTTCGAAAAAGCAATCAAACAGTAGGAAAATATAGACTTACTTAATGAAAAGCAAAAATCCTAGCCCTTACTTTTCAAATGCACCCTTTGAACCTTACCATCTCCATTGAATTTTAGATGAAACTTAGAGCCAAATATTTATAGGCACCAGACTACAAATGAACCTCCCTTTTGATATCACCCTTCAAGCCTTCAGTTCAAGGCTGGGCAAGACAGAAACATGAAGATGGAGGGTGAATTAGCTCAAGAGGGGGAACTTGTCAATCAAAGCTGCTAATGCAAGACCACAACAAAACTCTGGCTTAACCTCAGCAGTGACCACCCGTCATAATGTGGCACTTTGACTGCTTGTCAGCAACCTGCTTTGAAGAACAAGGATGCTGCAGAAGTCTTTCTGAAACTCAGCAAGAAAAAATGCACCTGTCTTCTAGACATCCATCAAGGCTTCTTGGTCTGCAACCAAACGAATTCTCAGTAAGTTTCAAGTAAGTTTTGGAGAAGAAAAAGGCTCCACAATGCTCCCCTATGTGCCTTGCACATAATTTCTCCACTTTATACATACCCAAATCTGCATAGGGCACAAGGTTGCACATCTAGAGATCCCATGTTTTCCCTCATCCCAAACTCCAAGGACACTGGGCTTTTGAACACACTCTGAGACAGGATCTATAGCATGGTTGGGAAAGCATCAAATTTAAAGCAACTCCATACAGGAATGCAAGGTTCCCATGGCAGGGAGCTTGCCAGCACATGTCCACTGAAACTGGAGGCACCTGCAAAGGAATGAACGACAGCCCAGAAGAGGTGACCGTCCTCTTCTTCTTGGGTCACATCTGGATTTACCAGGTTTCCTTTCCTTGTACCAGGAAGGATGCAGATGTTCAACTGGATCCCTGACATGGACTGCAAGTAGGCTTTGTCTCAACCAATTTATTTACACCTTTACAGCCCTAGAGCTCACCCTGTTTTCCCCATAACAGGCCTTAGAGGCCTGTTGTCTGAACATAAGTAAGCGCAGGCTTCACAAGAGATTATCATATTTTAAACAGAATATGTTTGCAGTTTTCTTCAGGAGTATTAGTTTTCAGAAATGCAGTATATTTATTCATGCAGTTAATTGGCTAGATTGTAATAAAAACAAAAATAACCGTTTCTTCTCCTAAGTGTAGGAGTGAAAAGGAAAAATACAATTTTAACTGATCAACAGCCTTATCTTACTCTTTCCTGAATGTTTAATCACAATGTTTCCAGCATATACAGCGTGCAACAAAGATGCAAAGTAGTTAATTTTCAAAGCAAGAACCGTTACAAAACCTGTAAAGCAAGTAAGCCAATATTCACCTTCTGAATATAAGTCCCAGGAATTAAGTCCCAGGAAGTCTTGGCTCCTGACAGTCCTGCTATCGGGGCAAGCATCATGGTGCTGGGGCCGTAGGAGCAGCAGTGGGGAACAGAGGCAGCGAAGCTGAATTCCTGCCCTACCACAGACCTACACAATCCCCTGCTCTGGGACCCTGCCTGGGCAGTCTCCACAGCGTGGCCCACACCAGCATCAGATCTTGTCATTTTATCAATGAGAACCACAGTTGTGTGAAGACCAGCTTCCACTACACTTTATTATGTTTTTAGCATAAACTAAAAATCAATTGTGTCTTGTTAATAAAATTCCACCACAACAAGCCAATTAGTGAGACTCATTAATTTTTTATGCATGTTACTAATGCGCATCAAGCCAGCTGACCTTTCAGAGACTAGTGTAGCACACATTCATGTTTTCTGCCGCCTTCTGTTTGATTTACAGTAGTTGCAATGCATTTTACAAAAAGCAAAGCCCAGTTTTTTGGTGAAGCTCATAGCAGGCGTCTCCCTTCTGTCATGTAATTCCTGCTCACACCTGACTAGTCCAGTGGGGCCAGCGGATCACAGAAGCACAAAGATACCTCCAAGCTATTTCCACCTGCAGAACAGATGCAAGCAAAGCCTGGCCACATATGAGGGTATCTGGAAACACAGGGACTCAGTGGTCACCAGGAAAGACTCTTATTCCTGCAGGGACTGAGGACAGGCAATTCCTGTCCTGGTCACCCCTGAGATGATGACAGCTTCCATCCCACTCAGATACTCACAGCAGGGGACACTTTTTGATGGTTTCATAACAAATAGCCCACATGCTGGTCAGTCCACCCCAAAGCTGGTCTCAATGTGGCACAAAGCACAGGATGTGCTGCTAATGGGTGCATGTGGCCATTAAGTCAGTAAAGCAGAAATAAAAGAATTTAGGAATAAAATGAAACTTCTGCTTGAGTAAGGGCTTCTAGATCAGGCATTAAATCTGCCTGGTATCTCTCTCCAGTGTCACTGCACACCTATTTTCTCCTTGTAAAGCACAGTATTGATTTTTAAATGTTTTCATTCACACTTAGAAGCTTTCCAGTATTGGACTTTATTCTTCAATATTATCCACTGAACAGTGAAACACTGGAACAGATTGCCTGGGAGCACTACAGGGTCTTCATCATTGGGAGACCATAAGGACAGGCTATCTTCAAGGAACTTCACGGGTAGAGCTGAGCCTTCCTTGGAACAGAGACATGGACTAGAAGACCCTTCATGTTCCCTCCCAGCCCTATTTCTCTATGAGCAGTCAAGCACATGCTGCACCTGAAACAACCAAGAGAGTTAATCTGCCCTTTGAGACATCAGCAGCACCTCAGTGGTGGGGAAAATGACAGGTTATCCTACCTTATGTCATCCCTCTAAGATCTGGTTCTCTCAGAGCTTATCTGTAAATCATACTCTGAATTTCTCAGATCTCAACAGTCACCACAATATATCCTACAAAAAGAGCAGCAACTTTTCAGAACTGAACACACATCTACAACAGTATTTCCTGGGCCCAGTATATTCTCATCCTGGTACGGTTCTATTCACTAAAGACTAGAAATACATGTACACTTATTTACCCATGTGAAGTTATAAGACTATTACGACAAAATGAACAACTTCTAAAATTAGCTGCTAGAGTGTTATTAAACACAAGAGTCCAATGTGCAGTTATAGCATGCAACAACACTGCTGTTCCCTCACATGAGGGATAACGGGACAGAAGAAAATGGTGTAGTCTTTGCCTACAGGCAACGGGGGGAAAGTGTTGAGAGGAAGACTCGTGCCACCTGCAACTCCTGTGAGGTCAGTGTGGTTCACTGCGTGAATCAGTGCAGTGTGGCACACCAGCTGTCAAACTGCCTTCACTTTTAAAGGTTGGATTTACTGCAGGAAGGTCCTGCCTAATGACACTCCCATGACACTTCTCTTTTTCCCTAACCACTTTGACCACAACTGACCAAACCTGGAGTGCCTTCCAGATAACTTCAGCTACAGTCAAACATCCACAGGCAGAGAGAGAATATGGATACAACCCTCCTGGCCGCACAGAAGCAATAAACCCTGCTCTCCTCCAGTCAAGGCTCAGGTTGATTCAACATTTCACAAGACAGAGCTGAGCCTGCACCATTCAACCCCTCCACCATGGGACATCTTCCCTTCTGGTCACACACAAGCTGCCTTTTTTTAGGAGTTTGAGGTTTTTTTCCTAAACCTGACCCCTACGCTGCTACAACTTGACAAGTTTTGCATCAAAATTTCTCCCCTTGTTATTTTTCCAGTGCACAACACAGAAAAAGCGTCCTTGCCCTTTCAGCAGAATGCTCTGGGCAGAGTTTTGGTCCCAACTCTCTCCAACTGTATTCACCTTGAACTTGGTACTAATGCAGCTGCAAGTCAAATTTGGCCCTTGACACCAGATTTTTTTGGAATCCTTGCCCACACCCCAGGGAGGGGAACAAGTCTGGGCAGGTTTCCAAAATGGTGGCAGATGCAAGGGCTAAGGGCTCTCTGAAAAACAGTCCACAACTACCACAAAGGAGGGGACTAATTTAACAGCTTTTTGCCACCCATGGTGGGTACCAAGCACTTGAGAAACCCAACCCTTAGTCACTGTGGGTATCTATCATGTTTAGAGGGTTAATTTATTAAAATACAGCAAAGTGGCAAGTACTAAGAAGCATTAACCAAGTGACAAGTGCTTATGCATATTTTATGAAGCATCTTCAACCACGGCTCAATGTATCCAAGAATACTTCTGAAAAATGGCAGATTCTGGAGGGGATTTGGAGAGGAAATAACATATAGAATAGGAGGACAGATGTTGCTAATTTATGATGCAAAGGCCTTTACTGAAAAGTGCACATTTTGCTTAAGATTCTCTACAAACGCTATTTTAATGCTGATTTCCTCCTCTTTAGAATTTCACAAACTCTTCTCTGTAAGAACTTCAGCTTGGCTCAGAAGTTTAGCTTGGATCAAAAGCAGCATCTGTAACCAGCAATTAAACTGAGGCTTCAGTATTGTGTATGTTTTTAAAGCATATCCACTTTTTAACAACTCCACTTGAAAAAACATGGCTAAGCTGTATGTTGGGAATATGAGAGTGCATTTTGCCTTTCTGCTTTCCACTCTTGCCAGGGTTTTTGGGACTTTTTGTCCTGGGACTGAACTCAGAACAGCAACAGAGTGGGAGCTAATGAGCTCAGAAAACAGAAGCAAGATCATCTCTTGAAAAAATGAAAAAATAAAATAAAATAAAAAAGCCGGATATACTTTATCCGGCCCAAGTGCTTAATCAGTCACTCCCAATGCCTCATGCACCGTCACACAATCTTGTTTTTTCTATCAACATTGAAGAGCATTTTGAACATGAATCAGTTGGTTCTCCTCTCCTCCCTCCCTGCTCTACCCCAAAAAGTTTGAAATTAAAACAAGACAAGAGCCTCATGTCCCACATGCAGGAGCCTACACAATTTTTTTTTCTGCTTACCAGCCCCTCCACACAGACGTGTGGCTTGATTGCTCCTCTGCAGCTCTCCAAAAACAACACACACTACAGAGCAGATTATTTTCTGCAAGATTGCTACACCGCCAGGGGGGTCTGTGAAATCCTCCTTGTATGTAAATATCAGTTAAAAATAAAAAAGGAGAACCATGCACCGACTTCTCCTTCTGGCATTCATTTCAGACACTGCTGGATCATGCCAAAGTGCAAATCAATGGCAGACACAATCATGTACAGATGCTGCACCAAAAAGCCTGACATCAATCCAGGACTTTAACTCTATCACAGGGCGTCTTTTGCTCCTAAACTGTGGTGACATTATTATTTCAAACAAGGTGACATTAATAAAAAAAAAAATCTCCGCCACAAACAAACAAAAAAACCCAAAAGCCCAAAGCAACCTTACAGTTACATAATTCGGCAATCAAAAAAAATTCAATAATTAAGGTTCCCTGTACAACCACATTGGGGATGGGAGCACCAGGGATTGTCACAGCTCCAACAGGAGGATGTGGCCAAGGGCTGCACAGCTGCTTGGCTTCATATTATAATACACTCTAGTCATACTTTTGCCACCAGCCTTGTTAAAGGTGAGGCAAATTGGGTCCTCACTCATGGAACTGCAAGTCACTACTTCTCTCACTCCTTGCCCATCAATGCTCTGTTTCCAGGACATTGCTTGGGCTGCCCTGAGCACAAGGAGCTCATTTCTTCATTGCTTTTCATTCACCACATTGCATCCCAGCACTCAGCTAACCTCCTTGGATCTTCTCTACACAGCTCTGATAGATGTTTTTACTTAACCCCACAGCAGGAACAAGGCAAAAGCCTAAAACCTCACCCACAATCTCCAGCACATGATTTGAGGTACCTCAAACCCAGATCTTTACTTCCAATATGTAACAGCACATGCTCAAATCACAGCTGCTCTGTACTTCACTTCCAAGGATGCCCTTCAGCTCTCCTGCAAGTCAGGAATGCCAAAATGTGACCCCAGAGAGTAAGAAAAGGCATCCACAGATCCCCATGGCAGCGTGGGCTGCACCAACTTCCTTGGCACCACACATAAAATCTGTGATAAAGGCAGGAAGAGAAGTTTCATAATTTAGTGGCAATCTCTCCACCCATGGATCATTCCAGCCCAAATGATTAACAACCATCAGAGTAAAAAGCTGATGAAAACCAGATACTGAAAGACAGGTGGGGGTAGCAATGCTTATTACATGCAGTGCTAATGTCTGGGCTTACTGAAAGCAAAGGGGACTCCTGATTCTCCATTAGCACTTCCCAGGAGTGTGCACTGTCCATCACCACATCACAGACACATGGCCACAAACACATTTCTGTGCATGCCCTACACCCCATCAGCACCAGTTCAAACCAGTAGCTGCTGCCCTAGTCCCTGTGCTGGTATGGATCCTCCCCCAGTGGCAGATAGCCTTGGGGAGGGTTCTCAGTGCTCACAGGCACAGGGCTGCTGTGTGCTTAGCAATACTTCATGCTCACATACTCCCATGGCACTTTCAGAGGAGAGTGATTACCCTGCAGAACACTATCTCACCCATCCCAAGCAGAATTTATTTACTTTTTTTTTTTGTTTGTTTTAATCTGATAAGTTGCAATTTCAGTACACTTGTCTGCAAAAACACTGCATTACAAAGACATATAACAAATACCAATTGTTTATAGACTAGGTTATTTATTCCCAGTGTATCTTACTGCCTTTTACTGGCCACGTCTTTTATCAGCAATAACCAAGTACCTTTCAAGTTGACAACCTGCTTGGTTTACAGCAGGAAAATGCATCCAAGTGCCTTTCAAGCCTGTTCTTGCTGCATAGAATTCAAATAGCTCGATGAGCATCGTTCCTCAGTTTATTTTTGATGTGATTCACATTTTTGTTTTGTTTTCTGTTAATCAGTATTGTCTTAAGATGGGATTCTTAAGGCTAAGCAAACTTTTCAAAATCATCAGTGTCAGTGCCAGAACCAAGTCTCCCTGTCCACATATTGCCCAAAATCATAGTGTTTGAAAAGAATAATAATCATAATCAAGGTCCAAGTAATTTTGAGATGACAGGGCATTTCTAGTTAGCATTAAAAGGAGCTGGACTTCCAGGACATCAGCTAAAAAATAAATTAAAATAGAGGCTGACTTGGGGAGCAGCTTGCAGGGACACCCAGACTGCTGGGACACACATAAGATTTCAGGGCAAGAGGTTAAAGCCTGAAAAAACAGCAACCACATGTGTGCAAATGTAACAGAGGAGTCTGAACGCTCAGAGCTGGACCCCAGACCTGCCATGTCCATTGAACCACAAAGAAGATGGTTTCACTTACAGGTATAGACGAATTGCAGCAGAGTAGTGAGGCCAAGCAGGTCCATGGGGTGTGAGGCCTCCTCTCATCCCCGCTGCCCTCCTACACCCAGGCACCACTGGGGAGGAGTCTGCCCTCCTCCTCCTCCCTACCATCCCTCCATCTGCTTACCACCCGCTTACTCCACACATGGCTCTTCCCATCATTTATTTCCTTTTGAGAGAGCTGATTCACAAGCAATAATCAAGGCTGTTGTGTTTTAATGTTTTGATCATACTCGGTCCCCTGCTCTCCCCCAAGCCCCCCTCCAGGTTCACGGCAGTAACACCTTCCCTTCAGATTTCCTCTCCAAGAGCCTTCATTTCGCTCCCTAATTGAATTGTTGTCATGGAAATCATTCCTCCTCTCCATCTTACTGAAAGGCTTTAAAAAAAAAAAAAACCACCACAAACCACCAGCTCCCTGTTCTACCAGTTTTCCAGCAATCAACCCCCCCAGGTCTCTCCCCTGAGCAGGCCACAGCCCAGGCAGCTCCTTCTGCTGGGCAGGGAAAGCCCACCCCTACCCCCCCACTGCCCCCCGCCTAACAGCCCCAGCCTGACACCACCCCAGTATCTGGGCACCGCCACAATATATTGTCTTAATACATCATTAAGGTGATCTCCAGCTTTGCTACATTGCTTTCCTCCTCAGAGGTGCGATACCCCTACAGCTGAGGAGCCATTAGCTAACATATGCAGAGCGTAGCCACAGCCACCTGTTCCTCTCTGTCTAAATATATATATATACACACACATATACATGTAAACGTGAAGGGTTTAGGTATTATGTTTTTTGTCAAAAAAGTCTCTGCTTACATAACAGGCGGTAGTTCTGCAGTCAAGAAAGTCTGTTTGTTTTTCCAGGGTGGAAAGTTAATTCTAGGAAAAATCACCCGTGATGAACTTCCAAGATGAAGGCTACTGGCTCCAGAAACGGAGCAGGGCTGAGCTGGCTCCAAATAGAGGAAAAAAAAAAAAAAGAAAAGAAAAAAAAAAATGGTGTTCAAAATACAATCCATTAAAACCTGGTGCTGGGTGCCCAGGCTGGGCGCTGGCAGGGGCTGCAGAGGCCCAAGCTGTGAGGAGAGGCCGGTGCTGCCCTGCCCGGACACAGCCGGTTCCAGAAGGTTCCAGAAGGTTCCAGCGGGTTCCAGCAGAGGGCCCAGCCCCACAGCCTGCCCTTGGGGAAAACACAGCTATGGAAGGGCATAACTGGCACAGAATGAGGAAAAAAGTGTGAGAAACAGCCCTGTGAGCACCTAGGGGGAGCAGGAGGAGGTGCTGTGGGCCCTGCGGCCGTGAGGGAGAGAGCGTGGGGGAGCAGGGGAAGGGTGTGAGGAGGAAGGAGCAGCAGAGAGGAGCTGTTATGGACCGGCTGTTCAGCAGACTGAGGACATAGAGGAGTTGGGAATGAAGGAGTGAAGTGCAGGCAATAAAAGGTGAGGGCCAGCATTCACAGCCAGCATTCGAAGCAATGCCTGTGCCCAGACTTTGGGCATGACAAAGCTTGAACCATCCACAGCTCTACTCAACAAATACGAGAGCAGTCCTGTTTGCTGAAAAACTGGACCAAAGCTATAAAAAGAGGATATCAATGTCTCATCAATACATTATACTGGAGCATGCAAAGAGAAGCTGCTTTACTTATGTTCAGGAATCCCACCAGCAGCCCTAACGCATGGAGAGCAATCCCCACGCAGCCATGCTCACCCCAGCCCCACATTCTGCTGGAACACACATCCCCAGAACTCCAAATTCTGCACTTTCCTCCCTCCACCTGCACCTCCAGCCCAGTCCCAAACAAACCACCGGGAGAAGACTCCTCAGTTAAAGCAGAAAATCATTCAACCACTCTGATAGTGGTGACAGCACCAAACCCAGGCCACCTTCTTCAAGTTTATTTGACTCATAAAAAGGCAAAACCAGAGGTCAGCGTGAGGCCAAGGACAGCTTTCAGTACTTCAGAATAGACAGGGTCTGCACAGAGAACCGGGATTAAAATACCCTAAATCCCAGATAGGAAGACACAAGCAGGCATTCAGCCATGATTAATACCCCAAATATTCTCAAGACGGAAAACAAGAAATCTGCTCCACGATCATTCACTGACAGAGTCCCATAAAGCTACTAATTAGAATGGTGTTTACAGTCTATATTTCATTTCATTTGATGTTTTTACTCTGATTAGTTATTCTATCACCTGCAGAGAGCTAGTTAACTGAATGCAAAGATGTCATTGGACTTAATCAAGTAAAGTAGCATTTCATAGAGGAAATTCAGCTAGCTCTGTCCTGCTCAGTGCTGCTACCCTGTTAATAACTTTTTTAAAAATTAAAGTTGAAAGCTAAGAAGAGTCAAGCTAGGTCAGTGCTCAGAAGAAAGACACTTGCAAGAAAACAGGTGAGATATAAAAAAAAATTGTGTGTTACCGACCCTTTCTTCTGCATAAACACTCCAGCCAGACACCACGGCTTCTGGAAGAAATACAAAGCAGGGTTCAATGCTCCTGCGGTCCTGGATTATACGCTGCATCTCCTAGGAAGAGCAGTGCTCCTCCCAGGGTCTTCTCACACCAAGACACCTAGCCTACCTGAATTGCTTTGAGATTTCAAATAAGATTGGAAGGTTTTCTCTCCCTCCCAGCCAGGTCATCACCATCACAGTCTCTCATGCTGTGCCCCGCATCCTGCCAAGCTCTCCCCAGGGCTGCTGGAGCAGCAGCATCACTTCATGTGTCTTCCCTGCACACAGCCCTGCAGAGTGCCTTTTTATCACTACATGATAATGTGATGCTGATTTTTGTCCTGCTGATAGCCCACTGTAACCCCGGATCCTTTTCCTGAAGTGTTACCTAGCCTGCTATTTGCCATATGCAGCAATTTTTGCCCCGAGCTATCACTTGGCCCTTTTATCCTTTTTTCCAGATCACCATTTCAGTTTGCCCAGATTATTTTAAGGAAGTGCTCTGGTTCTTCTTCCCCAAGAATCTGCAGTCCCTCCCAACAACTTTATATCACCTGTCAGTTTAACAAACGCATTCTCCATTCCATTATCCAGATTGATAATGAAAATATTGAGCAGAGATGGACAGGAGCCAGCCCTGCAGAGCCTCACAGATTTTCTGGGAATCCAAGATAAATGGGCTGGTCCACAAAGCCCTGACTTTTCTTTCCCCTCTGTTTTAAACACTGGCACCACTTTTACTGTTATCTTTCTTCCAGGCAACTTCCACATCACAGCACTGTGATGCTGCAGCCAGGTCTCTGGGGCATCCGAACCTCCCCACATCCTGCTGAAAATACCTAAAATTGCAGTCGATGAGGAGGTCTCGCCTCCTTTAGAGGCACATGTGGGGCCCCCCACTCACAGTGCCCTTGCTGAGAAAGCATGGCACCTCTGGCCTTTTCCTGCTCAGCCCTCACAACCGATACCCTCGTTGGCAAAACATGCAAATATGCTTTTGCTTTACAACAAAAATTGATGCTTTTTTCCCCCCATTTAGCTTCCTAATCACAGCTAGCCAAGCTTGAAAGTGCTATCCTGAATTATGCAACAATTCACTGAGAACAGGGGGATTTTGCATAAACTGTGTGCTGTAATGAAAAGCATTTCCCCCTCACTCTGCTAGGGGGCAAAAAAAAAATAATAGCCACCCACAGAAAACAAACAAAACCTCTGTCCTCTAAAAGATGTTCACTTTTACCAGCTATTTGTTCCATTTTAGTCATTCACCTACTGACAATATTTATGACAAAAGCAGAGCAGAAACAATTTGCAAAGAGCTGGGATGTTTAAAAACCTCTACAAAAGCCATATACAGTTTTACCCCGAAATCCACTAAAAAACCACTAAAGGCTGCTTCTCCAACTGAGGGGCTGGGGTTTCTTTTTTTGAAGAGAAAAAAACATTATTTAGTTATTAGAGTGGAGAAATCTCTCTCTCTACAAGACACAGAGCACTGAAATGTTCTAAAATTAATACACTGATCTACTCAGTGCATTTTAAAATTAGAATTCATTTTTCAGAGAACCTGTATGCAAAGTTGCAGCCTGATGCAAATTTGAACAGTAATAAACACTTCAAAAACACGTTTATAATAGAAATGCTAACAAATCCTTAACTATAATGATAATGGCTTGCTAGGCAGCTCTATAATGTAAAATTAATCCTTAACATGTCTTAATTTTTTTTCCACTGGGTCATTTAATAATGTGATAACTCATTTCTTTCCTCTGCCTTCATCTCTCATATTACCATGGAGACAATTGTGAATCAGATATAAATAAAAATACTCTAACACTGTGGCACCACATGTTCTTTTGATCCGTTGCCAACACGATTTTAAAATTACAGGAATTCACAGGAGCTCAATAATTAACAATTCATTTGCTAAGAAATCACTTCTTTTTAGCGAGTTTCCTGGTGATTTGCTAACTCAGGACTGCTCACAAACACGAGCAAAAATTAAAAGTTCTGTATTTCCTTTCAAATACCTACCTTGCACTTCAACCAGCAACTCCAAGGCAAGCAATTATTTCAGGCCAGAGCCCAAAAGCCAGCACTGCATTTCCCTTTTTTGTCTCATCAGTCTTAGCGTGATTTCTAATGGGAATAAATTTTAAGGCAATTTTTAATTGTTTGAGCTCAGAACTTACTTCCAAGGAAGAATAACAGTACGCAGTGAACAAGTTTATTGCTGGCCTATATTATCAGAAGTGTTAAATTGAGCACATGGATCCCTGCTTCTGTATTAGTTTGTTAAGTACATACAGCAGTAGAAAGATTATGATTAATTATGCATTAATGATCTTGACACCCCTTAATTGCTACCCACTGATAGAGGCCATAATCCCTGATATTATCCATGTTCTCAGAAATCCTGATGCAAGACTCTCCCCTTTGACAATACCGCCATGGATTTGCACAGGGGCAGGTCTGGGTCAGTGGCTTTTTAGACCAGAGGGTGCTAAATTCGATCCTTGCCGAGGGGCACGTGGTCTCCAGCGACTCCAGCGCTCACAACACCTTGTCAATGTCACTGTGCGTAACCTGTAATAACTTGTAGCTCTGCGCTCACAGCACGAGGACAGTCCTAGCACTGCACAGTTCACAATTAAGGATTTCAGCTTATTAAAGAACTTGACTGTGTGCTTAAATCTTTGAAGTCATGGAAGAGCTCACCGTCTCGGGTTTTACAAAGGCTCTTATGCAACTCCAAAATTAGTATTTGCCGTTACATAAAATCCTCAGTTAAGCAGCGTTATTGTATCATTTACGTGGTATTCTGTTCAGCCTCACCAGGCTTTTCCAGCCCAGCATCCCAGGAGGAGATTTGTTTCTCTGCACAGCCTTTTCCGTCTTCCACTGTCTTAGAAGCAGAAGGGCCAGCGTGGGCTGACCAAGTTATTAATCATTGCCACGCCTCTTCCATTAAAACATATAGGCTACGACTCTACAAATGCCTCTGTGCGTCACAGGGAAATCTCACGCATACGAGGTCTTGTAAAAAAGCCCCCTGCTCTAATAACTATTTTGTCCAAAAGGATTCAAAGTGATTTAAGAGCTCAACTCTGACTCTCAAGAGCAACATAAGCACCTAAGGAGTTTAAATAATAGCGAGGGCTCAATGGCGCAGAGCTTCCCTTCCCAATATAATTCCCATTGTAACAGCTAATTATAATTACTGATACAGAGGGTACGGCTTGATACCAGGCCCATCCTTTTGGTGACTTAAAATGATCTGCTTCTAGAGCAGTCTAGGGGAAGTAAAAAAAAAAAAAAAAGAAAAGAGAACAAAAAGGGAAAAAGGTCACTCTTTCCCACACGAGAGCTACTAAGGGCTGGTCCATGAGGAAATAACATGTTGACCAGCCACCAGCTGCCTGCAGACAGAGCTTCAACAGCAGCTGCTCCACCTTCAGCTCTGCCCTCTTCTCCTCTGCAGTAACGCACAGGTGAACAAATCCACTGGCCAATGCTTTCTGAAATGGAACATCAGTGCACCTGAGGTACTGGCCCTTTCCCTGTCAGCAACGTACAGGGCAACAGCATTCAAACCCTGCTTTGAATCCAAACATTAAATAAATACAATAGATACTAATTGGATAAAACCTAACAGGGAACTTGTAGCTGGCAATCAGCATGGAAAGATAAACACAGAGCACCAATTTTGTATAAGGTGACTCAAGCAAAACAAGCTGGTACATTAGTGAGAGACACAAATAGCCCCAAAATACAGGAAAACTGCATGGTAAATAACTCCAGTCCCACCATGAAGGGACAAGTGAGTAGGGACACACCACCACACACCAGGAAATGCCAAACAGCCATGGGAGGTGCAGGAGGGTGAAACTCACCTGAGAAGGGAAAAAAAGCAGGGACAGAGGGGACTCTTCCTCACTTTTTGCATAATTTGACCTAAATAACATGCTCACACTAAGCAGCCAGGAGTGGTTTGGGGAAAATAAGTTACTACAGGGGCTTTAGCCTCCTGCATAGCTCCAGCATAGAAAAGCTGCACAATTCCATATCTCTTAATGGCCAGCCTTTTGCCTACTGTCCATGTGCAATTTCTCTCTTTGATCTGGCTCAGTCATCTAAAAATAAAATTATAAACATCAACATTTATATCACAAAGAGCATCAAAGCAGGAGGGGAGTTTTAGTTGAGGGAGAGGGCTTAATCCACAAATAACTTTGACATTTTTTCCATACCCACTGAAAAACTCTTCAACACCTCTAGCCTGGTTAAAACATTTGAAAATACAGATGAGCTTCTAATCGATACACAGTCTATCCTTGGGAGGAAAGCATGGTATAATGGTGCCACGTTATATATCCACTACCCCAGTCAGAACCATCAATGCATTATGATTTCTCTGATCACCAGGCTGTACCATACCCTTCCTCCTCCTCACTGGTGCACAGGGTTCTCAATCAGCCTGAAAATATTTCCATAACAGAATTATGGTCTGGTGACCTGACGTCAGTTGTGGTGCTTGCTATAAAATCTCACAGTTACCCCCAAAGTCAAGAGAAGGAACTCAGAAAAAACACACCAGCCCCTGAGGAAACTCCCACTAATGGGCAAGGCTGGCATTGCTTGTTCTAAATTTCCATCTCGTGTCTCACCACCTCCCTCTGTTGAGCTTATAACCAGCTTGGAGAGGAGAAAACCTAATGGAGAAATGCACTGCAAGCTTTGGGGAGACCCGAGAAGAAAGAAACCTCAGTCCTCAGAGATGGGGGTGCTAGAATAAAAGCTAAGTCAATAGGCAAGACAAACGTGCACAGAAATCTTCCACCACTCAAACACCCTCTTCTCCCATTATTCCTTGTTCTTACAGTTTGAAAACAGTTACATAGAATCAGCTTTTAACTTGGGAGCTACTGTGCATGAATGCAACTACAGGAAAAAGGAAGGATTATGGGATATTCCCCCCCAGATGAACCATCCCACAACAGGGAAACCCATGGGAGACAGGGGAGGACTCGAGGATGGAACTAGCAAAGATCCAGAGGCAAATACAGCACAGGGCTTGCCTGGGCAGGAAAGTAGCGATAGTGGAGCTGCCTTAACATGCTGCAAGAAAACAACTTTGTGGGAAGGTTGGTGGCAACTCCCAGCCATGCTGCCCACTCCAGCTATTGCCAGCGCTGCCCATGTGGTGCCCACCCAGCGTGGGAAAGCAAGAAGTCTCATGGTCACTCAGGTGGCAGGACTGCCCCGAGCCAGGCAGCGGGAGAGAAGACAGCAGGCACCGTCAGCCGGAGCAGTCGCACCTCCGTCTGGCTCGGAGGCAGCCAGGCAGGAGTTAGGATGGCAGCCTAATTTTGCAAACATTATCTCTGCTTTATGACCAGAGAATTGAGACGCGCACAGATTAAGTGTCCTCTGAAATTCAAAGCCAGCCACTGCTCAAAACTGAACTCACATCTCTTGATCCCACTCTAATAACTTAAAACACAAGACTATCTCCTACTCTCCTCCATCCAAATACCTCAGTAATCATTAAAGATTCAAAAGGGAGCAGGAAAGCCTACACACCAATTAAATCGTGTTTCAGTAAAATATCATTTTTGTGATGGATGCTCTGTGATATCCCATGTGCTCCTTCTGCAGGGTTCTGCTTTTCATCAACTGCTGTAGCACGGAGTTAATGACACATGAGTTTCCACCCTTGTTCGGATTTTGCAGCCTGCGTTCGCTCACAATGGCTCCCCGTATTTATTAGCAGTTTGATAACAAAGCGAAGCACTTGTGAAACTGGCCCCAAGCTCCGCTCGGTGAACTGTGAATTAACTGTAAATATAATTAGAGCCGTACCTCACACTCGGGACTGGGAGGAACAGGAGGTCTGCCCCAGAGCTGTTACTACAGCAGTACGCAAGTCCAGGGCTGATAAAAATAGCAGCCCCAGCTAAAAGAGCAGAATTAATTACATCGGCTGTTAAAACAAGCTATACAGGGTGGTTGTTCCTCTAATTCAAAATCAAGAGGAAATTCCTTAGTCCTTCCTGCACTGTTTGAGGATGGTTTGAGCAGCCATAGTCCCCTCCCGCTCCATTACTGATTTCTAGGAGGTCTGACTCCATTAAGCACTGCTCAGTCACAGAGAAAAATTAAGCCAAAATTCTTTAAGACAGATATCTGAACTGATCTTCAAAAGTACTCATCTGTACCCTTTTAGAAAAATGCAGCCTCTTGGTAAAATGATGAACACAGCCATCGTGAGCACCCACAGCCAGCTCCTCATCGGACAAGGGGTGTCACCCCCCTAACGAGGGGACTGGTGCTCTCGTAAGACAAGCAATAAAAGATGAGCAGGGACGCAATGTGAACTGTGACAGCTAAAAGACAAAGATATTTTCAGGAAATTATGCACTGTTGTCCCTGCTGGACGGGGAGGGCTCGGCAGGCAGGTGATGACGGGTCAGCAGGGACTGCAGGGGAGCAGAAGCAGCTTGAATTGAGTTCAGTAAAGATCAGATGGAATGATCCCAGAAGGGGATTCCTCAGAAAAACAGGGACAATGGCCACAAGTCAGAGTTTGGAAGACTTAGTCTGTGGATCAGGAGTGTCTTCCCTTAGGGGGAGCACAGGGACAGGCTCCAGGGAGGGGAGGAATCCACATCCCAGGGGGGATCTGGGGCTCAGCCACTGCTGCCCTCACCTCGTGTGAACAGCAGTCCTGCTCCAGGCAGGAGGCTGGGTTGGAGACTTCCAGAAGATCCTTCCAACCAACCTTTCTACAGTGTCATGAGATGACACATTTAATCTCACCTTTTTGAGATTAAATGAGATGCATTTGGTAGGGGGAGGATGCATGAAAGCACAGGAAGGGGAAAAGTAGGAGGCTGAAACTCTGGGATGACAGGGTGTAGATGCCATTCTACAAAAACAGCTTTGAAAACTATGTGATCTTTTGCCGGGCAACGAGCAGAGACCTGCAGCAAAGGAAAGGCACTCAGCCAGGATGAACACCCCTTCCTGCTCAAGATGAGGATGGAGGCTCAAGACCCTCCCCCACTGGGAGGACCAGCACAGGGAGCCTCTCACAACCCCACCGCATCCTCCAGCCTCCCTGTCCCATGGCAGAAGCATTTCCCACCCCAGGGCTGCAGCAACAGCAGGGCACACCTTGGGCTAATGGAAACAAAACCAGGACACTGTACCCACCTGCACGTTTCCGACTTAAATCCATGGCTGTCGAGGCAGGCAACACACTATAAATCGAACAAAAAGCCTCATAACATAATGTCTCCTTGTGTTGCCTTCTCCCATAAACAGGCAAGATTTATGCATTCCTGGGGCTATTAACAAGAGCCATTTGTCTTTATTTCTGCATGTAACTAATGGAGACACCAGCAACATTGATGAGCCTTGTGGGATTAATTACTATAGCCGTTTTCAAGGGAGTATCTATGGACTTGGTTTCCCTCATACTAAAGGAAATGTCAAGCATTTTTCAAAGCATAGGATGAAATTTCATTTAAGAGACCAATGGCCCATGTGAGTGCAATCATTATGAGGCTCAAATGCGGCCTAGCGAAAAATTACAAGTGTCCAAAAGGTTGACGACTTTCTCAAGTTTTCTTTAATTACTTCATTTTACAGCTATTAAAGCAGCACAGCGAATCAAATCCAACAAGGCCAAAAAAGGAAAACAAAAAGCCAGCAGGTCCATATGGGTCTACTCTGACTTGCTGATGGCCAGAACCAAGGTGGTTCTTTCAGATACCCACTTCCAACCAGCATGGAGGAACCTGGAATTCAGGACTGTCCCCTTTCCAGGGAGAATCACAAACATCAGGAAAATAAAAAAAAAAAATAATTTCTAAAAATCCCCATGGTCCCAAAGTAAATCAAAGTGTCAGCAGGGCTCAGGACCCTACTGTCTCATGTATTCTATAGGTTCATCTTCCTACTGAGTACCCACGCTGGGGCACAAAATAACCAAACGAGGGATGGAAGGACAAGGACAGATGGGAAATACTGGAGACAGTTTAAGCTTTGTAAATATGAGCTTTCACCAAGACGATACAAACAGAAATGAGTCATTAACTTAATTCATTTTATGAAAAAGTTGAATAAAGGTTAATAGAAAATTAGTCATCTTTCCTTGGGTTTTTTTCCTACCCATCCTACATAATTTAATTAAAACTGTGTTATGGAGTTCCAAAGGATGATTAAAAATAACCTCTCATTTTCTATTAAACTCCTTAGGTTTGTACAGGAATTCCTACAGAACCTTATTAAATTTCTGTTTATCTCTGCTACATTTAGTTTCTATTCTATACATCTTTTCCTTAAGTCCAAAGGGATTTCATGATTGGGGTGGCTTATTAAATAAGTATTCTTTACCATAGCTGGCAGTCCAAACTTTAGATTAACATTAGATCAGTGCAGGAGAACATCCACAATAGAAAAAGTCTTTAAAAAGCAACATTATTAGCTTTGCTTTTCTGAATGGGAGACAGCAAGACAGTTGAAAAGATTTTTCCCTAGTTATCGCTGCTGTAACGTAGCTGAAGGAGATAGGAATGAGAAGGTTGGTATGGCTGCTGTTGTGGATTTTTTCAGCCTTCCTGGTATTTTAATTTCACAGTAGCGCATGCACAAATAGAACCCATAGCAACTCGGTCGCTTTGCAGACTTGCCGAAAGCTGAGAATGTTTTTTCCCAGTTTTCTAATGTTGCTGTGGAGCTACAGCACAGAGCTATGTAGCATTTATTAAAACAAGGCTAGGTTGCTTTACAACAGGTAGGATATATTCAACAAAACCAAAAAAAAAAAAATCCAGAGCTTGCAGGAATATGAAACCTATTCAAAATGGTAGAGAACAGCTCTGATACCCCTACTCACGCAGAGGGTGACAGCAGATACCTCTTGCTGTCACCCTCCTTCAAAATTTGATCTAGCCAAATTCATTCAGCAGTTTCTGTGTTCAGTCCATCCACACTGAATTTCTGACGAAATCCAGACGAGTCAGAAGCCTAGAAAGGCTTGTACAACGTATCTGGGTTTGTTCACTGACATGAAGGAATTGCACAGACCTATTTCTTTTTCTTGTAGAGCAAGCCACCGGCAAACCTCACACCCCCCCCCCCCCCCGCTGCTGCCCTTCCACCGTACGAGTAGCAGGGGCCGCATTTTGAGATTTGCACGAGCGAGACACAAGGGCGTGCACAGGCTCGAAGCCGCTCGCGTAGAGCCTGCCACCACGTCTGCTTTGTGTAGGAACCTGCATTAACAGCACAAGCCACAGAAATAGTGGTGGCTGCTCCTCCTCCAGCAACACAACCGCCTGCTGCCGCAAAAGGACAACGCTGCAAGAGCGAGGAACCGGCTCCGGGGATGGAAGATCCGAGTTTGATGCCAACTGCCTCCTATACAACTCTGGTCAAACATTGTAAGTTTGGCTTCACCAGACCAGGTTTGCTGAAGCCCTTGCAGACCCTCTAATGGGAGTTAGGTGCTTAAATACCTTATTGGACCTTAGTTTTTCCTCTATCCTGCTGCTTTTATCCCATGGGAATACGTCAGCACTTCGCAAGGGAGATGGGAGCACACGTGGGATGGGAGGCAGACCTCGCACATGGCACGCTCCCTCACCATCAAGGCTTAAAAAAACCCGAGCGTACAAGGGCGAAAAGAGGCCCTCGAGGAGCGGTGCCAAGGTCTTTCCTGGCCTGTGGCCGCCTGCCTCAGCAACGCAAGATTGATGCGCCGGCAGAATATGCCATTTTGAAACTAATTGCACCACAAGAAAAGATTCTTTAATATCATGCAGGCAATCCTAAGGGGAACAATTACAAGGAGATAAAAAGAGCGGAGAAAAAAAAAAGCAAAAAAACTTCTGTGTGCAGAAGATAGATTTACACAGTTTCTTCATTTCATTAGGAAAGCCTTCTGTGGGTTTGACAGTCACCTTGAGCAGCATTAAGGAGGGAAGGGAGGAGTCAGTAAACATTCAGGAGCCGTAACATTGCAGCTCTGCCCTCAGGTAACTGTGCTGCCATTAAAGGCCAAATCTAATAAGAACTCATGCTGGCTTGCAAGCCAGAAAAGACTTCAATAATCAATTAAAGTGTGCGATAAGACTGCAGCTGCTTCCCTGTGCATGGGCCACTCAAGCCTGGGTCCCTCATCAGTTTTCTGAGATCAATATGCATCAATGCATCGCTGTCAGGCACGTATCCGTCATCCCTAAAGGCTGCGATCGAACACCAGTGCCCTGAGCACAGAGCAGGAACCATCCCCTATTTTTCTTTGCAAAGCCACGACAAAGTTTTACGGAACAGTTTGTTCCTCGAGAAGGGGGCACAAGCACTAAAGATAAACTTTTTTATTTAGAAGAAACACCAAGTAACATGAAAAAGAGCTTGTATTCCTTAAGCCCTCGACTGAAAATCCCAGCTATTATCTGTATGCAAAGGACCTTACAGCAGGTGTCTAACTGCCACGGACTCAGTTTTCCTACAGTTTTATTGCCACTGAACCTTGCCTATCTTTCCTTCCTAACATAAGATTTTGTTTCCTGAATAGAACAGAATAATTCCTAATTTGAATTCCACTGCACAACAGAAACAGCCCGTAAAATCTTAAAAAGAAGCCAGTCCCCTCTAGCAGAATAGAAGATATATTAGGTTTCAGGACTGTATAGAGCAGAACATAAAATTAAAATAACAGACATCATAGAGTTTGATAGCATCTCCCAGTCTCAAAGATCTCAAAATACATTGCTAGCTGCAACAGCCATTGCTCTGTTAGACAACTGCACATCTCTAAAGTGAATCATATATTCAAGAGAGAAGTTTAAAAGTCTTTATGTAAATGGGAAGTACTTTGTTGATCCATGAAACGCTAGCAGCTCTGGGAGGGAGCACAGCAGCACTACACAAAGGTCATAACATTCACCATAGGTGTGCCTGTTACTCCAGCTCAGTTTAGACAGCGAAAGTAAATTAGCATTTACTCTCTCACCAGCAGAGAAAGATCATCCCATAAATGTATTTTCATCACCTTTATGTAATTCAGGATCTTCATTTTCTTTGCTCTCCCCAGTACTTAATGCCTAAAGAACATATTCTGTGGTTAAAAATTGGTATTGCTCTAACGCAATGTAATAATAATATCCTTTTTCAAGCCAACTCCCACAGGCTCCTCACTAGATGGTTTAATCAAAAATCATAGTTAATAGTTGCTTCAGTGTTTTCATTAGAGGCTACTTTTAAAAAAAAAAGTTTTAGTTTTTATGGAAAAAAAAAAAAGCAAGCACAATCTGTTCTAAAAAGTTTCTGAAGTTCCCAGTTCAGTCTTGTTGATTCAAAGCAGTCCAATAGACTCTTTTTTTTAAAAAAAAAACCCTTATTTCTTTTTTTATTATGTGCCTTTTAAGAATAAGCTTGGTTTATCCTTTATCCTCTTTCTGCAGACACAGGAGAGTCAGATCTATACTCAATATCCAACTTCCACAAAGAAAAACTCATTCTAACAGAATATTTTTTTTTAATGCAAAACCTAGAATTCAATTTTTAGGTCTCTCAAATACCTCCCGATGCTGATAAACAGGAACATAATCCAAGCAAAATAAGTGTCTTGAATCCTCACAGCTAAATTCCAATTTCTGTGCAAATTTCAAATGTTGCCCTCCAGTCCCAAGAGTTACATGTTGCACAAGCAGATAGTAAAGGCAGTGACCCAATTTGTTCTGCCAAGTATATAACATGTCATAAAATATTGCAGAGGGAAGAGCAAAATTAGCCATTCCAGCACCTTCATAATCAATGGCAAAAAACACAGGAGTCTCCCTTGCTGCCAAGCAGGTCTCCAAACCCTGACATTTTCTTTATGAGAGCTTGTTTTCCAAGTCATTAATTTGTCAGCACTTGTACAGTATTTCATAACTCCAGAAGAGCAGCAAACTAAGGCATCTTGAAATCAAAAGCCCCAAAACTTTCCATCCATTGCAACCCACAGAAAACAGGAAAACAGCTGGCTTTTCCCTAAGCACCCACCACAGCAGAGCAGTGCCCCCAAGCCCCTCCATCAACTAACACAATTCAAAGCTGGCAGATGGGTCTGCCTTATTTTCCCTGCTCAGTAATAAGCACCTTCTCTTTTTCCCATGATGGGGGCAGACTTCAATAGGGGAAAACATCAGGCTGAAAAAAAATCTGGTTGAAGTTGGAGGCATTGAGCGCTTGAGCACCTGTGAAGTCATTGCAAGGATCCTCCGGCAGCAAAGGAAATCCTGCATCCTGCAGGACTGAGCTGGACTCCCAAAGAGATAGATGGGCTTTTGAAGATCCAGTCCTTAAGCAGCCATCCCAAGAGATACCAGCAAAAAAACTGTGCCATATTTGACTGCAGGGAAGGAAGACTTCCCTGAGTAGAGCCTGCCAGATGTATTGTTTTCTCTGCTTTCAATAAAACTTTGCACCACAAAAAATAATCTTTAATACTTTATTATTTTTTTTTAATGCAGCTAATTCTCAAAGCTCCTAAAATAGCTGCTAATTCTTAACCGATCCCAGAAAAGCAGAATCTACCCAATGCACAAGAGAGACCTGAATCTGCATTTTCATTTGACTCAATACTCTTGCTCACTGTCATGGGATCAAGTTGGGCAGCGCAATGACCAGAGACCAGTGGCCTGAAGGCTAAACACATGTGCAACCAGAGAAATCCAAGCCAGGCTGGATGTACAACGTGGAAAGCCCTTTCTGCAGGACGAGCACTAGCATCATTGCACCAGTTAACACTGTCCTTGCAAGCAGCATCACAAAATAGCCCAGATACATCTAGAAACCACCTCCTGCCAGGAACGGATATGTCATGGTGGGTACACAGGACTTGGGGGGGGCATATTGTAACCACTGCAATGGTATTTCCTACATAAGCATAAATAAATAACTAGAATTTCATACCTACTTGAAATGGATTTTAGCTTTTGTTAGGCCCTTTGCCATTTGCATGCTGTAACTACTTCATGTTCAATTTAGTATGGCACTATATACATATAAATATATATGTATATATATTTATATATAACTGGAACCTTCCTAACCATCATTGTGATGTCAAACCAACTCTGCATGGAGTGGGCCTGGCACCACCGCCTATAAGATAGCTCTAAATTGCCTGGCTGAAATGATAATTCCCTCTGCTAGAAGAGGGGCACTATCTCATTGGGAAGAAAAATTGATTTAGGCAAGGATTTGAAACGCTTCAGCTTCATTTAGACTAATCCCCCTAACCACTAAGATAAATCCAGTTTAGCAAATCCCCCCCATCCCTCCAGACGGGGCCTTGCACTGCGCGTTGATCTAAGGAGAAAACATTTGTGAACTTTTGGTGGAAATACAGTATTAAAACACCTGCAATGGCAATTGCGAGTATCTTTCAAATGATTGACCAAAAGCAGGACAAAACTAGAGATTTCAAAGTCATCCATTGCTTGAATATCCTGGAAGGCAAAGACTTGAGCATGTACCACCTCTGAGATGGTTTTTTTTTCTTGATATAGAGGATACTCTTAAAAATTCAAATAGGAAATAAAATCCAACCAATGCCACAAACAGCCACTAATTGTTAGCTGCAATAAAGGGGAAAACGTACTTTCTGCTCCCACAGCTGGGACCGCAACTGTTGCCACCCTGAAATGGAATGCATCTCTTAAAAGCAGTCCCTGGGAATGGTATATTAAAACACCACCCTCCTGCTGACAAGATATGGAAATTCAGCAAATTAATTCTAAGGACTTTATGGCCTCAAGAATACTGAAAGGAAAAAGAAAAGAAAAAAAAATACACTTAATTTCACTTGTGTGTAATATATGTGTTCTTATATACCACACATGCTTCATATTACTATGTGCATGTTATTATCTGGGGATACATCGGAAACTGCTACCAAGGTAACATCGATAGTAATAAACAGCAACCAGGGAAAAACACCACTAGGAAGACAATGCATTTCCTCAGGTTGTATTTTCGTTCCCCCTCTTATAACCTATTCAGTTATTAACATATCAAATATTGGATTTGTATGATTTGACATCATCTGCATTTTTGGAGAATTAAGATCAGAGTTTTTAATAGCTCTGCTAAAAGAAAAAAAATCTCATTAATGACTGAAGACAAAGTGCTCTGAGATTTCTTACACAAGGGACTCTCCAGAGGAGACATATTTGTGTGAGTCAACAGCATATGTCACTCTCAGAAAATAATGCACTTGAATGAGATTTTTTTCTCTGGTAGTTTTATTTAATGAACAAACAGACCAAATCTTCAGCTCATCTTTTCAAAAGGATGCACGACAAGGCACAGGTTAAGTTGGTTTTCAAACTTCACTGTAAGAAGCAGAGAATTTTCCAATACTGGTATAGATCTGGGAGAGAATGGCTGCACAGGGCAAACAAACGGATTTATTTCCCTTTTTATGACAAGATGACAATTCAGGAGCCTAGCAAATCCTTAAAAAGAAGTCTCCAGTGGATGGATGCAAACAGAAATGAGCCCAGGCACCTCTGCTGCTGTTTTGCCAGTCACATTTATATACCTAGCCCAGACCAGCAAAGGGAAAATCGAGCTCTTTCAGGGGGCCAGATGGACTCTCAGTCTCAGGTGTTGACAGTTTTCATTTCTTAACTGTTTTACAAATGAATGTGGATGTTTAGGGATGAATTTCCATTTTTATACAGCATATGAGAATAGCCCTTCTGGGTATACCTGTCTAACAAAAGAAGCTGCCGCTTGATTGCAGCCCCAGTTCATCTGAAAAAAAAGGCTGAGGAGAGTAAAGACTTGCCAGGGGAGCTCTTGGGAAGGACTGCCACCTCCCCGGCCTCTCTCTTACCTGTGTGCGTTGAGTCAGGTCCCCTGGCTTTCACGGTGGCCCTCGTATTGCTGCTATTATCATTATCGTTATTCCCCAGACAGCACCAAAGGCTGATGCAGTAGGAGGGAGGCGAGGTGGGCTTTACTCTGCCTTGCCAAACACTAACGTAATTACCCACGTCCCGACTGCACCGTGCTGCCTTTGTAACTGGAAGTGATTCACGAGTCCAAAGGAGCTCAACTGGAATTTAAATTCCCAGAGGAGGCCATTGGGCTGACAGAAAGGAGAGGGAAAAAAATAAAAATCTCAAAATGGGTACATTTGATCTAAACGTCTCAGAGACAGATATTGAACTCTACAGCACTATACTTAGACTCGCTTTTCAAAGGATAAATGCACTTCAAATTCACTTCATTAGGTCCCGTTCTTCAGCAGTGGTTTATTCTGCTAAAAGCAAAACCGCCGATCCCCAGAGAGAAGCGTAGTGGTCTCTCTTCCCACAGTGGCACAGGGAGCTTGATGGTCCCCTCCCCACCTCAGAAACGTTCCCATGAAGAGGTGGCAAGGGAAGAGGCTACTTCTCAGCTCAGGGTCTGGGTATCAGCACACACAGGATGGAAAACCCCATCCAGTCGGAGGCCAACCCCATAGCTGTGCCCACGCCAGCCCCTCACCTCCTGCTGGGACCAGGGACCCTGCTCCCCCCTGTACAGAGATGTGGGTCAAGAGGCCAACCCCTCTGCAGCGATTAAACAGAGAACGTTCTTTTTAGATGACTAATTGTTAGACAAGATACATCACACCCACGGGAACAAAAGGCTACCTGTGAAAAGCCACACGGCGGTGATCCAGGGATGGGTCCTCACTGCAGAGCCAAGCTGGGAACTGCCTCTCAAGTCCTGTCCCCACAGCAAAACCACTGAGCATCCACCTGGAGCCACAGCTCGCGACACTGAACACTGGGAGCCACCACCTCCCGACTGGAAGGTGCCCTACAAGAACCTCTCTTACCAAAGTTTGGACCAAATTGCAGCCCAGAAAGTTTGTCAGCTGCAAGGAGTGCAGCCAACGTGAATGGGCTGGGCATGACCCAGAGGGGCAAACCCCCTCGCTGCGGACTCTCCTCCAAACGCTGCGATGAGAGTGATCCCCACGCTCTACGACAGCTCAGGTTTAAGAAGCCACACACTTCAAATGTCTCCGAAGCACACTAAAATGAAAACTCGGTCACACTGCATCGTGACTACTGTGGAGTACTATTAAAGAGAAGCTAACATTTGTTTTCAATTACCCAGCGTATATTTGAAAGACTTAAAATTGTCCCCAAAGTATTAAATAAGTGTTGTGTGTTTACGATGTGCTTGTGCATGGAAAATGAAAGTTCTGACAACCATCTCCAAATACCAATATTTTACCAATATTGTACCAATATCGTTATATTGACATATAACGAGTCTCCCTGGGCTTCAAACCATGTTAAAAAGTAAAATTAGAAAGCAGAGGCATACTAAATACTGTTATGAGATGTAGAGTAAATGTAAATGATAAAACTAGTATTTTATTCCCACATCTCCATTTTGTTCACAGCAGATCACATTGCCATTTCAGTCAAACTTTCCAGACAAGACGACACAGAAAGCGGCAAAGTTTGTGCCAAATGCAGAATGACATCCATAAATTTATGAACTAACTAGACTGACATCCAATGCAATGCAAAGCATTTGCCAATCAATAGCCATGAGCATCAATTCCCCGCACAAAGAGCATTCCTGTGCCGCCGGCCTCCCACCAGCAACAGGCAATGCCATTTTCTGCTTAACTTTACGATCACTGTAATCTCCCCTAATCAATGATATCGACGGGCGTGCCGAGATCGAAACCCAGCAATCGCAGCGCTGAGGGCAGCGGCCGGTGCAAAATGGATGTGTGGTAACGACGGCGCCCGGGGCTCTCGCGGTGTTGCTTAGCAATACGGCATGCCCATCCCTACACGGCTGCCCACCGCCGGCGAGGAGAGAGATTTCGACAGCAATCAAAATATACTGACGAGCAGAAGCAGGAGGAACGCCTGCCTGCAAAATAAACAATAAGCGCTCGGCCCTTTCTGGGCGATTTGCAAAAAAATTTAACTCCCAATTCTCTGCAGCGTCCGAGGAAGCTGGCGGACGGCGCTGGTTGATCAAGGCGATGGATGGCTTTCCCTGCTGGCATCCCAGGGGCTTCACTGCAAAGCTTACCGTCCCCAGAAAGAGACCCAAAAAAGCAGCCTGCACTGGGGATCGGAAGCCTTGGGCACATCCACAGTCATTTGAGATCAATAACAAACTTGTCTCTTTTTCTGTTGCAAAGTATCAGCAGCAAGTAAACTTCTGCCCGCTGCCAGGAAGCTTTGCTGGGATCTCCACTCCGGATGGATTAACAGCACCGGAGATCGATTCCGGTCACTGACAGCTGTGACAAATGGGAACCATCACATTTAAGGGCTGCCACGCCACGCGCCGGACAGGACAGGCAGGGCTCTACAGCGGTGGCTCTGGGTCGCAAGAGGCGGCCCGTGCTGTGCCCGCAAACGGGGCAGAGGCGCCCGTGCTGCCTGATCCCTCATCACTCCTGCACAGATGCTGCTTATACTTCGATAAAACGAGCTACGTGACCGGCAGCAATCGCCTCACAAAGGGGAGACAGCGAACACCAGAGCAATAGCAAGCGAACAGGTTGTTTGGTTTTCGGTTACCCTTCAAATTAAGCCCTTCAATTAAAGTTTCAATTCAGATTTATTAGACGCATTAGGTGCTAAATTCCTGCTGATTCTTGCTAAAAGTGACCCACAACGTGCATCACATAATCCTTCAGTTTCTGTATCGCTCCCAAATCCCCCCAAAACAAGGCAATGGGGAAAAAATTATAGCTTCTCAGGTTCCTTTTCAGCATCTGCTGCAAACAGCAACTTTCTGCTCGGCGACTTGCCCAGCGTGCTCAGCACTGGTACCTTCACCCCCCCAGGACCTGGGGATCCCCAGCAGGGGCCAAGTAAATGGTCAGCGATGGTGTGATGGATTCAGCATCTCTCTTGAGTACGTTCGAGGGATGCCTCAGAGTCAATGACTGAAAATCCCTCTGCGTCAAACACTGTCAGAGCAGTTAGATCATAAACTAATAACTGCCAATCTCCATTTGTTTGCAATGCCGCAAAGAGGGCTTTCATAATTCTCTTAGAGATATAAAGCAGGCTCTCTGGTTTTCCCTTAAATGAAAGCATGCAATAATGTTAGCTGCCGGTAAACCTCAAAGACAGTATTTATCAGAAACATTTGCAAGATGGGAAAGAAATGCCTTTGGGCTGCAAGACCTTAGAATGTACGACCCATATCCTGCAAAGTTCCATGCCTCCACATAAGCATGAGGCAGGATCTGTGCCTAACAGTAGTATCATCACCACCCTGACAAGGCCATTGCAGAGGAAGCAATGAAAAATTTGACGGTGTATTATTCTTTATTAATGACTTCTTTTTTTTTTCCTTTAATTTGAGGATAATATAATAGACCCAGAAACTAAAGTCCTCAGCTTGCACCCAAGAGATACAGCATAAGTTGCACAATAAAACTCCGTGAAGCCCTTTCCTAAGCAGAAGGCAAGGCAGCATTACTCAGTTTATTGCAGAGGATCATCTTCTTCCAGATACTACATAGGAAACTGTCCCTGCCTTTCAAGCATCAGGAAAACAAATCTGGCTTGTGCCCATGTGGTCCCAGACCTCCACGTTCTGCAGCTGCTGGAGGTGGACAGGCAGAGGTGGTGGTGCTACATGAACAGAGTAAATTCCTAATCACTTCAGACGCTGACAGACCTCCCACCCCTGTGGGTCCAAGAAAGGCTGTCCTGGAGAGACAGCAGCGACAAACACTGATTTGCTGGGTGGCTGCACCAACCTTGCAAAGGAAGCAGTAAAACCAGCAGCATCGGCAGACTCCTAGCACATTTTTATGTACCTCGATGACCTGAGCAGAACTTGCCAATCCCACCATGCAAAGCCGAGCGAGGACTTCTTAAATCCCACCTGAATGTGGGCAGATTAATGATGGAGAAGCAAAGGAGAGCGCTAGAGGGGAAAAACCAGTGCCCAGAGAGGTGGAGATATTCAACCCCAGATTATTTAACTGGCAAGAGAGGCCAAACGGGTAGCCAAGTCTATCAAGGCTTCATGCCTCTGGCTATATAAGGTATATATAACCCGAAATATTCACCGCTGCTTTCACTGCTCGTCAGACAGGGGGTAATTCACCGTACCCAAGGGCAGGCACATAAGACAAGGTTGAGTCGAGGGGGATGACTGGCTCAGCCCTACACCTCTCGCTCCAGCCACGCGCTGCCGGGACGGCCCCTGGGCAGGGGTGTGCGGTGCTGCTTCCGTCGGGAACGCGGGAGCCCGAAGGCTCATCTCTGCGCCTGGCTCTGGCAGCGATCAAAGTCACTGAGCAGCTCTGCCAGTTCCCCCCACCTGCGAAACAGGGATAACTGAGCTTAGCATCTTTTTCCTGCAGATTGCAGAGCGCTTTTTAAAAAAAAAGAATCAGGTGTGGAAAAGCGCTGGTAGAAAGTACCATTAAAAAAAAAAACAAAAAAACAAACCTTAAGGTAAAAACCTTAAGTATAGCAAACTTAACAAAAACAGGATGCAGCCTTTCAGTACTCCAACCCTGTAGTTTCTCTTCTCCCCTGAAGTTAAATTGAGGCAATTTTCATGAATACATTAAATTGGCATGAAAAACTAAGAACAAAGAACGGTTTGTTTCTGCTCTGGAAATTCTTCTCTCCTGGCCTCTTCAGATTTCTTGTCAGTACCCAGCATCTTCTTCACTTTCAATTTACCTTCATTGTTATCACACATCCTCATTGAAAAGAAAAAAACCATCAGTAATAATTAAGCCCTTATTTCAGGGTCACTTAAAGGAGGTTTCAGCTGCCCATCATGATGCAGCTGAGGACTCCAGATTATTCATCTGTTGGTCCTGCTGGTGCTGTTTGAATCAAACTAAAGAAGTGCCCGTCTAATGAGAGCGTTTCTAAGAAGGAGCTGGAGAGACTGTGGACAGGGTGGTAGAGAGGATACAAAGCAAAGTGAGATCATCATAAGGGGAAAGAAACCAAGAAGGATATGGAGCCACCTCCTTTTAATGCAAGGCAGAATTCTACTGTGCTGAAAATACCGACTGGCTGCTTTCCCAGGTAAAACGCCATTGCTTGAAAGAGAGAAAGAGTCAATTACAGCCTCAAGGAACCTCCCTGCCGAGGCAAAAAAGTTATTTCAGACAACTTATTGAATCCTTTCCATGATGAGAAAAAGAAAGGAGAGAGCTGCCTCCATGTTGAGCCAACACCTAGGAAATACAGGAAGATTCAGGTGCATTTTTCACCAGAGGCTGGTAAGACCATCACACCTTCTGTTCTAGGGTGCCCCAGCTCTGTTGTGGAATAAAGCATCACAGATCAGCCCAATGCACTCGACATTTGGCACTTGGAGGATGCCAAATTCTTTGGAGGACCCTGCAAGGACTCCCTTCAACTTTTTCTCTCTGAGGGATGTACCTGTTTCATTTTCATCTCTCCCCCCCCGAGCAGAGCCTGGAACCTCCTGGAAAGCCCTGTCCACACTGGGCAGACCCCAGTGCTGGGACTGTCTGGAGCCACAAAGGTCTCTCTCTGGCTTCAGAGGCTTCCCAGGCTCCAAGGGAGACAGCTGGGCCGTTAGCACTAACGAACCCCATGTGAAGTCTTCTCCAAGGGTTTGGTGAACCTGCCCATACACCCAGTGACTAAAATCCTAGTGTCAAGGGTGCAGGAGAGGAGTGCTACTGCCCTTGAATCAATCACAGCAGATCAGGGCTGTGAGCTCATCAGGGGACCCCGAGGCAGATTTGATCTTCCATCACCTAACAAACATTCAGTTTTTGTTAAAGAGATGAGAAAGTTCTATCTCATCTGAGAGAGAGGGGAAAAAAAGATATCTATATATACATACACATATCTCTCTATAGTGAGTATGTGTATATATAGAATATACATACACACGCACGCACTTCCCAGCTTCCAAAGCAGAAGATGACAGCATGTTTTCATATAGTACATCTGAAGAAAAGGTCTTGTATCAGTGCTACAGCAGAAAAAAAATCATCTTGAAACTAAGGAAAGAAAGGGGGAAAAATAGAAAAGAGAGCAAGCTTTGCTCCTTATCACGTCTGAGGAACTTAACTATAGTGATGAGAAGGATATAAAAACCTCAGACAGCAAAGCACTGTTCTGGAGACCACGATATGCATAAAATCTCCTGCAAGCCCTTGTTAAATGTTCCTACCCTCCTACCCTACAGCCCATACCTCCAGGGTGCAATTTTCAGGAGACAGAAAAATTTAATGCTGCCTTGGTTAAAATAACCCCCTGGATTCTCGCTGCAGAGTCTGCCATGACAGCGTGTTCCTCTGGTTTATTATATTAATAAGCAGAGCCTTTCAGCACTCAACATGATGTGGCTATTTGACTTGCACACGACTGTGCCCCCAAGCTGCCACAGTACAGAGACCTCCCCCCACCCCTCCTTGCAAAAACACTTTGTTATTTGGAGGCAAAACATCCACAACTACTTACAAACACGGACGCACAAGCAGCAGGTTGCCCTGAGCACAGAGAGGCAGGGGCCAAATTCACCCCCGGCCACCTCCCCTTTCCTTGCCAGGCTCCTCGGGATGTCCCCCAGCTCTGAGCCCTCCATCCCCTCCACCTCATCCCTGTGCGCCCGAGGAGCTCGTTGAACCTCTTCACTGATTAAAGCCCAACAAGAATGGAAAACAGAAGGCTATTAAAATAGTTCAAAAAAGCCTAACTCATCAACAAACCTCTCCTTCTTTTCCCTGGCTCGAAGAACAGCGCTATCCTCCTTGTCCTTGCCTGTAATTGCACGAACTTTCCCTGTTACCTCTAATTACTGCTCCCTGCCTGGGTTTCCCCAGCTGTGCAAGGCACGTTATGTTTATGCACGCCGGGCAGCACCGCTGGCACAGCTCGCTGAAGATGCCCCTGTTCTTATCACTTTTTTTTTCTGGGGTGTTTGGTTCAAGCAGAAGCAGAAAGGAGGCAGCATTGCTGCTGCAAACACTAATGCTGGTATCCACGTGTACTAAATGTAGAAGGAGAACTCCAGCTGATTTTCTGCTCCCCTCTCCATAAAGGCTTGTTGTTTTTTCCCTTAAGATGCAGCCCCGGTAATATGTTGTGTTGCAGAGGTTTTATGCTATGTAAATGATGGGTATTGTTTATGCACTGATTATGTCAAACCCAGCTGTTTACCTTCTCTAGGACTGCAATTATTTTAACAGTAATTGTAAAAATAAATTGGGGAGAAAAATAACAGGAACTTTCCAGTTTGGTTTTCAAAACTAGAGCACTGCCAAGCATGATTTGACCTCAGACAAGTCACATGTAACCACTTATTTTAAAAATCAACTAAGCTTGTCCATGCATGGAAAACAGACTGTTCTGCAGGATTCTGGCAACAATGGGTCCCAAAAGGTTCAGAATTCAGCCCAGCCACATCTTCCTCATTTACCACCACCTGCTTAAGCTGCTGCAGCACCCAGATCTTCCCAGCAGCCAAACAACCACGTAACGGTGACACCAAACACACAGACTAAGGTCAAACAGCCCAGAAGACAGGCACATTGACCGGGACTTCTCTTTTCGACAGGTTCACCCTCCCCCATACAAAAATACCAGTGGGGGCTAACTATTTTTGAAGGTACCCATGTTGCAGCTGGAGCAAGCGTTCCCCAGCACACCATGCAGTTTCCTGCTCCTCCTCTCCTGGATGGCAGGCAGATGCCAAGCCATGGAAGTTATTCTTTCATTTACAGCATCTGGTTCCTTGGCAGACTCTTCGGGCAATTATGTTCAGAGCTTTAAAGCTGTCTCTAGCTCTGCTTCATGGGTTTGCTGCTTTTGGCTTGTAGCAGTCTCTTCTCATCTTCCATGTCCATCATTTTGGCTGAATGTTGCTCTTAAAATATGGGAATCAGATCACTTGCATCTCCCTCTAATTAGGAGCAAAAATAAACAATATCCCATGTTGTTCTTTAAACACAAGCGCTTGTTTTGCTTTCACAGCCATATTCAGGAGGCCCTGGGCACTCTTTTGGTCTTGAAGCATCATGTACTTTGGAGACATTTGCAACCACTGAGACCACCTGGACAATTATATCTCCATACAAACACAACTTTTTTTTCTCTTTTTTTGGTGCGTGTGTATGTGCATTTCTACATGCCTGCCTCTTCTCACCAGCAGCATTCTGAATCCCTTTTTTTTGCCTGCAGACAAAAAGGCAGAGAAACATCCAACCCAGCATCTTGGAAATCCCTACCTGAAAGGTGTCTGAGCAAATGGGCTCTCTCCTAAGGAAGTTTTAAAGCCCTGCCTTAAAAACAAGGGGAGGTGGGAATTCATGAACCCCGAAGGTCCCCCCCCAACGCCATGGGAAGGATTTTGCATTTCCTGCCAGTGAAAGGCTGGAGATAAAAAGTGAGGGACAATGCAGGTCCTGTCCCTCGTCATCAGCCTGAAGCAACCACCTCCTGGGATAAGAGGATAAGCTGATGCTTGATCCAGTTTTTCTGGTTAAAGCTGCCAACAACTAACGGAGATCTGCACGCCTGCTTGAGGACCTGCAGCTTGTTTTGGATGAGCCAAGGCAAGGCCACCACGGGGTGACAACCTCCAGACACCACTGGCTGGCACAGGGTTCTCATTGGTGACCCCTGAGTGAGCAACAGATGAGACTTTCCAAAAAAAAAAATCCCAAACCACATGGTGCCGAGGGCACAGAGTCACCACCCTGGGGTCTCACAACTTCGTAACCGCAGAATAAATTTGGTGGGGAGCCAGCTTTTAAAGAGGCATTTAAAACCAACCAACTTTCCATATTATCATCAGGGGATGCTTCATGGAACGAGCACCTTTGCCAACTCCATGTCTCACCAACAGAAATGAACATCAAACCGTTCTGGAAACTCACCCACCGTGGTGGCTCCTGACCTCCCAAAATGCTCCCTCGGAGGAGGAAGCGACAGCCTGGCTATTCATCATTGCTTCCTACCGTCGCTGGCTCAACGCCTCGAGCAGAATTAATTGGTCCAGCTTGCAAGAGCATACATCCAATTGGATGGTGCTTCTCCATCTTGGGAGAAACCACAAGCTCTCATCCAAACCTCCCAGGACCACCAGAAATCTCCAAACCTGGGGAAAATATGGCTACAGCCAACAGCCATGATGAGAAAACCCATCAAGTGACCCTTTTCCTTTGCTTTTAGCACAGACACAGCTTAAGCCTTCTCTGGCTCTGTGCAAATGCAGAGTCCTCACCATGAAGAGCCGAGGGACACACACCAACCACTAGACAGACCAACAGGAGTGGTGCAGCTACGGCATTAGCAAGAATCCTAGCAGGCGTACTGCATTAGCTTCCAATTAGCAGCCCTGTTGATTTATCAGAGCCATTGTCCTGAGTAACTGATGCTTGTGAGGGCAGGTGAGAGGAGAAGGGATGCTCTCCTCCCCTGGGCAGAGGAGGAGGTTGGCTGCTTTATCAGTCCCTATCCCCAGCACTCAAGGGCCCCATCTGGAGTAGGGAGCAAACAGACCGGACACGGTGCTTCCTCAGCACAACGGCTGCCACGGGACCGGAATTTCTGCTGGCGTTAGTGATAACTCCCTGCCCAGCCTCCCTGCTGCAGAGGTGCCTGGAGCCCCACCGCAGGGCTCAGGGAAAGCATTCGTCCTGGGCAGGTGGGGACTAAGGACACGTTTATTCTTTTTGAAGGAATAAGCCCATAAAAAGAAAAGCACGACAGATCTCCGAGCGTTTAAACACATTTCTGTAACCGTTCGCAATGATTCCCAGGCAGCAGCCTTTATTAAAGCTGGAGCTGAGGCTGAGAGCACCAATTAGCAGCATTAAAAAAAAAAAACCCACAACAAAAAAGGGAATGAAAACACTGCAGTTATCCCCAAACAAGGATTATAGGCCCTGCCTAATCTTTTATGCCTGGTTTTGCTGGAAACGATGGCACGTTAATGCTCTGGGAAGGCAGAGCCCATGGTATTTGGGATGGTATTTGGGATGGGCAGCCAGCTCGGTGTCCCCATGCAGCTACTGCAGACCCCGGCCGGTCACACAGCACCGTGAGGCTCCTAGGGGAGGAGAGATGTAAAATACAGCAGCTCATCCTCTGCCATAAAAGTGAGGAAAGAAAAGAAAAAGAGAAATCCTGGCAAAGCAGGGGTGGATACCCCTCTCCGTTCAGCAAGCCCCAGGGGCAGCTGGAGGAGGAACGCGCAGCCATGATCTCCTATCTCCTGCCCACCAGGTCTCAGCAGCCACTCACACCCATTTGAGAAGATGCTCGAGCTATTTTAACCACATGGCAAATGAAAATTACTCTCTTTTCGCCCCATTAATTGTGTATTTTTGTAAATACTTTAGCTTTATGCTGTGCAAAACAGTTCTACCAGTGGGCTGTGGTGGCATGGCACTGCTCAGCTCCCAAAGTGGGAACTGCTTTGTAACAGAGTAAAATTATTCATCCGGTTTCCCTTTCCACAGACTCAACCTGCTCAACCTCCGCATAAACTTTGGCAAGTTTAGCCTCAGGCTGGAAGCAAAGACACTCACCAGTGCAAAACTCAAACCAACAGAAAAGATCAAATCATCTATTTAAACTGTGTTAGGGATTATTTTTTCTATCTTTTTTTTTTTTAAGCCATGAGCAATTATTTTTGAGCACAGAGATCTTAGCTATTCATTTATCCTGAGAATAAAAGCAGGAGAAATTATTCCTTTTTCATTATTTGTCACCCTGCCAGTACTGAAACGATGTCAGAGGACTGCCAGAAGATCTCCTTTGATCCAAGTAAGTATTCTTACAAACATTTCAAATCTAAAGGGAGAAAACCCAAACCCCCAGTCAAATCTTTCCACCATGATTCAAAAGATAAATATATAAACAACAAAAGAAATCCTCCTCCTCTACATGTAAGACTTCGCCATTCAAGCTATGCACAAAAGCATTTTAAAAAAAGATGCTGTCCGGGGAGATCCAGCACTGGACCAGAAAAAGCCAAGCTTGAAGATGCGCATCATCGGCCCAACATCATCACTCACTGTGAGTTAGAAACATTAGGAAAAAAAAATTATATATATATATATATATAAAAGATTCTACATCAGGAACCAATTTACTTTTGCTGCTCCACAGAGCAATCATGCCCCAGGACCTGCAGCTAAATGGCTGGAGCTCACGTAACTGGAACAGCAAAGGAAGCAGCGGAGAACTTTAATGGCTTATGAAATTCAATTGAAATTGATGGTTGGAAAAGTGAAACATTTAACACCCTACCAATTTAACATCAGCACACACACGTGCACGTATGCACAGACACGTACATGGACCAAAAAAGGTGGGAACTCATTGTCCGCTCGCTCACGTGTCCACAACCTCCACAGTGCTGTAGGGAAGGAGACAGCACCCTCATACAGTAACTTAAACAATATATAAATATTTTAACACCTCCAGACCTTTTTCCACTGGAACCTTTAATATAAAATCCATCTTTTGTGAAAATGGCAATACATTATTACGACCCGCCCTGTCCACTTCTCTGAAAGATTAGAAGCCACGTTCTGCATTTCATCTGCAGCTGGAGCAGGAACTCATAAACCGTCCCTGCTATTTGAGAAGACTTTGAATAAACTGTTTGCAGTCGATGTACTTTTCCAACACGGATCTCTTTTGTTATGAAGCCTGTCTCTGATGAACAATAGAAAAATATTGTTGACAGGGGTGTACTTTTCCATCAACTTGAAAATATCATTTTGCAGAATATTTTCACAGCTCAGCAGAAGGTGGAAAGAAAGACAATATTGTGACTACATAAGAAGAAAAAAAATAATTCATCATAATTAGCTTATAGGAGCTTTCTTGTTGGTTTTGGCTTGCTTAAATGAGGTTCTTTACTAGTTAGAGTCCCGATTTGATTTAGAAAGCCTTCAGGAAAAATTCATGTTAATCAAAGACTAACCTGGGTAAAGCATTCAGAATTTGGCCAAAATGTTTTCAAATGAAGCTTATATTCACAGCGTATCAACAAGAACCACCGATAACCCTAACGTTATCACTTTTAAATGTTCCCAGGCGGATGGTCAGTTAGGTGGTTGGGGATGCATCACCCCGACTCAGATGCAAGGAAGGAATTGCCAGGTCCTGGCAAGCATCAGCCCTACCAGTTATTGAGGGACTGTAGGCACATGGACACTGCCTTCAGCCTTCCAGAAGGACTCGAACACCAGTAACCACCGCACCGCAACCGCCGTGCCCTGAGAGCAGGCGGGGTACAGTGTTCCTGTGGGCACTTCACACAACCGCAGCGTAATCGAGCTCGCTCCGGTGTGCTGTACCAGTTGATTCATGGGGCGGCTCTGATGTGCAAATTAATCATTATAACTTTTAATTGAGCTAATGTAAGCATCATATGTTGCTAGTTACACAATGCAGGGGGAAAAAAAAATATTGCAAATGAATTTAACTGCTTAATCTAATCAGGACGGCAAGTTGTGTTTAAATTATAAATTGTTGGGTAGCAGCAAAGCATCTGCTGCAATTCAGCGGCTCCGGTCCCAAAGCAAAGCCCCACTGTGTCCCACTGGTCCAGCTCTGCACAACACAGTCCCAGCCCCCTCAAAACACCAGGCCAAGCCAGTGGCACAGACCCCGGTGGCCACGGCCTCAGCTGGGGACAGCGGGTGCATCCCTCCACGGGCAGTGAGGACGTGCTTAGGGTCATGGCTCAGCGGTGGGCTTGGCAGTGCTGCATTAATGGTTGGACTCAATGATCTTAAAATGTCCCTTCCAACCTAGACAATTCTATGATTCTATGCCCCCTGTGCCTGCCATGAAGAAATGCCCATCCTGAGCACCTCTGCCTGGCGACTTCTTGCAATGAGGGCTCCTTATGGCCACCTTCAAGCTTGCAACATTCAAACCCCACCGTCTGTAACCCCCCTTTTCACCTGACATGGAGGCAGAAATCTTTATGGTCTTCCTCCAACTCAATTCCTGCCAATTCCAATAAGCAAGAATCAAGCAGCACCTTTGGAGCCTGTTTTTTCTATGTCCTTACAGTTAAGGGGAAAGGAAAAATAGGAAATGTATGAAAATGTATGAAAAAATAAAATGAGATTACAAAAAAAAACAACAAAAAAAAACCCCAAACACTACTCCCGGACTTTGTCATCTGAGGTAGTGCCTGGAGCAAGATTTTACAACCAAATTAAAATCCCCGAATATTGTGGGTTTTAATGGAGACGGTGATATAGCCAAGCAGCTATAGCATACTGCATGGTGTATGCACCTGCATAATGCATCACCTCGAGAATGTATTACCGAGAGATATGTGACGATGACAATGCTCACCGTCCAACTGTACCCGCGGCAAAGAAAAACATCCACTTGCTGATAACTCTGCTGGTAATTAACTAGAGAGTTTCAGGGAGGAAAGAATATCTCTGAAATGTTAGGGCAGATACATGGTATCTAAAAAGCAAAGGCAATCTATTTTTTCTTATATTATTTTTTAATTTGATGCAGCTTCTATATGTCAAAAGGAGAATAAAAAAAGCCCCACAGACTCCCCACACACATTAATGTGCTTTAGATTCTGCCAGTTATCCACATTAAAGCAAAAACCTGCAGTATTTATATTATTTTTTTTAAACACCAGGGGGCTGATTACTGTGAAACGATCTTAGGTTTCTCCCACTAAGTAGACAGATGGATTGCTACTTTTGCAACTTCTTTTCTGCAGCGCTGAATTCAGCTGCTGGCAGCAGTCCCCGGTCCAGCACCCCCAGCATCACTTCTCTCCTTGCACCCACCGAGGCTGGGGTGCGGGGGGATCTCCCCCCAGGGTGCAGGGATGCCAACGCCTCCCCCCCCTCCCCGAAGGCTGCACCCAGCCACATCGGCACCACCAGAGCCCCGCACCTCTCTCATGCCCGCGCTGGGGGAGAGGGAACAGCACAGGCACACCCGAGCCCCACACCTGGATTTTCATCCCGAGGGAGACAGTGGAGGATCCACGGAGAGAAAAGCCACCAAGTCCTAGCCAGGTCAAAGAATGAGATCTCTCCAACATCCCAGTATTTAAGCTGGAATTTAAAGGGTTCTGCAAGGTGGCAAGGAAACAAAAAGTGCTGCTAAATGCAACCCATCTCCATAACTATTTTTTAAAAGGGAAACTTCACAAAGTGAAAACTGAAACGCTGCCAAACTTCATCCCTGCTACCCTGGCAAACTCGGTGAGCCCAGTTGCAGTGGTAAGCGACTCGGGAATGACTGTGACCATTCTGGGTCTCCAGCCCAGCAGCTGCATTCACAACCCATCATTCTCACAGGCTAAACACAGCTGGCCGGGAGAAGAACTTGGAGGAAACTCCTCGGCGTGCAGGGAACAGAACTGCTCTTTCAGAAGGTGCTTTTTAGGAACCAGTGCTCCAAGTGGACACTGCCCGCTGTTGGACATCATCCGGCTGCAGCCCGGGCACTGCAGTCCCTTTAAGACAAGGACGAGGGACAGAAGGAGGAAACACTCAGTTTGATCCGAGGAAGTAAAAAAACCCGTGAAAAGCAAACTCCCAGCCCCGGGAATGACTAAGCACAGAGCCAGGCAAGGCAGTCGTGCAGCACGCATTCCCCGATCCATGCCGGCTCTGAAGGTATGCCAGACAGAAAAGCCATTTCTGGAGGGGAAAAAAAGAAGAAAAAAAGAAGAAAAAAAAAAAAAAGGCAAACCCAAACCTAGAAACAAGGACCCAGCTCTTTAGCAAGCCACATGAACTGCCTATGAGTGCTGTTTGTAAGCGTCCCCATCCATCCATATCTCCAGCTGATGCACGGATAGTAATATATGGGTCAATAATGATTTATCTAAAGGTATGTGTCAACCCGTCTCTCGGCCGCTCTCAGGCAAACCTTTCACAATAGCCACTTACTTTAACCCTGAATTATCTGTCTCTGCTCATCTTCAAGGAGAAGCAGCACAGCAGAGAAAGAAGCAGGCAATTCCCTGTGATCTGAAAGCTCACTTTCTAAATCAAATCAATTTTTCTAACGTAATTTGCCTAATCTAAATCACTGACCCATGCATTTTCTCACAATCCTTTGACAAGAGCTGCACCAATTGAAGCAAAGCTAAAACACTTCAACCAGACCAATTCATAGAAGTCTTTAGAGGAATTCTTTCATCGCTGTAATTAATTCTTTAAGTACCACAGTGGGATGCTCTGAATTCAAACCCAGTCCAAGGAGTAATGATTATACTAATGGGAGAAGCTGTGCAGTAAATAAATGCAAGTGCCCTGCTAAAAGAGATCGTTTTCAATAGGAGACTGCCATTCGGGGAGATAACTGCATTTTGGAGGTGATAACTCAGATGATGAAGTCCCACAGACGGGAGTCTGATACGGCAGTTCCCGGACCCCACACACCTAATGGGGCCGAGCATCTTGATGGATGCCCGTTAGCGCTGGGGCTGCTCCCGCTCTCAGCCCTTTGCTCACGACGGTCCCACCCTGGTCACTGCCCTGGACACGGGTTCACGTGGCCAGCCGAAACGGCAGCGACAGGGGGGTCAATTGAGTCCAGCCACCTGCAGACCCCCCTCCCCACCTAACCTTCAGCTGGCACCGAGCATCGGCCAGGCATGAGGAGCAGCCGGAGGAGCTGCAATTTATCAGCAGCTTTTTAAAGCACGTTTGACCACAGGCATGCGGGAGGGCTGAGGGCTCTTCAGCCGTGACCAAAGGAAAGTGCTCCTGTCAGATGGGGCCCGCACAGCTCACCGCAGCTCCCCACCTCGCGGGCACGGCCACCGCACGGGGCATTCAGCCAGGGAACACGGGAAGCCTGGCTGGTGAGACGCGCTTGGACTTGGCTTTATTGGCACACCGCCGGCTACGGAAGGGCTAGTGGGGACCACCGTGCAGCAAGTGAAAATGTGTGGGGACGGAGAGCCTAGGGGTGCTTGAGAAACCATCTAAAAGTTTGCTGTTTGGTGTAAGAACCAAAGCAGTGACTTCTCTTTGACTTTCCCTTTTTGTTAATTGCCTAAATGCAATAAAGCTTTCTAATGCATTTAATGTGTTGGGCTGCAATATGCTCAGAGAAAGGGAGGAAGATATTTTAACTCTGGATGAGCAGGATGCTTTGGTAAGACATAGCTGAAGCTGTCCCCAGGAGCTGGTACTCAGCAAAGCCCCGCATCCCCAAGGGCTTACAGCAGACATCAGTAATCACATTAGGACCCTAATGGTGTTGCAAATAAGGAAAGGGTTTTTTTGGTGAAATTAGATATGTGACATGGACATTTGGGTTTTAAAAGGGCACATCTGAAGAACAGCTCCTCGGTGCAGTCCCTGAAAAGATATCCCTGATCACCGTGGTTGCTGGGCTCCATCACACCAGAGGTGAGGGGGCGGGCACCACAGGCTGGGCTCTGCTTTGTAGGACAGAGTCTTTGATTTTAGCAATAAACACCATTAACTCCATCTCTTCACTTCTGTCAAGGCTTCCCGTAAGAGTTTTAACAGGGCTGGTGCAAATAAAACTCGGCAAATGAAACAAGTGTTAATTCAGCCCTGTCCTTCCCACCCAAACTGATGGCGCTCCGCCTCGCAATGCCAACACTGGGACAGCCCGGGAGAACTCTGACACCCGTCCAGACATCTCAGCAGCACCAAGGCACCAGAGATGCCACGCAGCTCAGTCACCAAAACAAGCCAGGGCTGAGACAGAGAGGAGGAGATGGCACCCCAGCAATGCTCAGCACACCAGGGACATCGGACCAGCCACACCACCTCAGCAGCCTCCCTTCCAAGGTGAGCTTCACTCAAAGAGCAGCAGTACAAAAAAAAAAAATCAGCTGTCTTAAAAAAAAAAAAAACACCCTCTTCACAAAAACCCCAGAACCAAGTTCCACCCAACACCTCCTCTGCTCTCCCTGCCAGCAGGGCTTTAGGCATGGGACCATGGGAGAGCACAGACCACATCTTCAACAGTGCCCACTCTCTTCTCTAAAGCACTTTGAGATCTACAGATGGAAGAATGATGAATGATTAATATTTGAAAAGAAAATAAAAGCCTCAACTGCAGTAAAATTCATGCTATCTTCTGTTTTTCTCTTGCTTGTTTCTCTTCTAACAGAGTTGAGCCTTCTTTGCACCAATACTCAAGGTAATAACTTTCAGTGGGCCACTCCCAGGCAAAAGACAGGAAAGGAGTAATGGACCAGCATTAAAAAAAAAAAAGGAGGAAACCTTTGTATATTAATTCTCATAGCTGTCAGAGATGAGAATTTAATAATGTTAGTAACTAAACTACTCCATTATTTCCAAACACCTTGCAGGAGAATGTCTTAGTGGGAGATGAATTAGACAGTGTGACTGCAACTGCTCTCTGAGCATCTTCAGAGCATAATCTATGGCTCATCACCACATGCATTTCAAGTCCTTGCCCTTTATTCTCCAAATAACCTCCAACTGTAAATGTATTTACATGCCAAGCTCAGCTCCTCCTTTAGACCGTTTCTCACTCGCTGTTTAACCATTTGTCCCCGTTTTGCAGATTTGCCTGGGTTTGGCTTTGGATGGGCGATAAGGATGGAGAGTTGCGGATTCAGGTCATCCAATAAGTGACAGAACGAAGCGGAGAAGAAAAAACGTAGGCGGAATACGGGAGAGGTCTAATAGGCTGTGAAACGCTCTGCCAAAGGAAGCGGCAGAAGTCCTGCTGCCTGCGCCGCTGACAGCCAGCCCCGCTCAGGAACAGGCTGTGCCGAACAACCCTCGGAGACGGGAAAAGGCGGCTCATTCGCCAACTTTTCCAGCTTTAATTCCCGTGATCTGGAGATGGCTGAGGCACGCTGGCCTTCGAGCTTGGCCTGACAGAGCTCCGCCGCTTCCAGAGAGCTTTTACCGTCCTCTCCAGATGCCTCCGCTGCAACGTTTTAAAAGCCTGTTTCATCGTGCGGGTCCTGCATCGTGCCCTTTCTGCGCTCAATGAAGGACAGTCTGTGTTTATCAGTCCTCTACCCCCAGCTCCCTAAGTGCCTTTCAAAACCACCAGTGACATTTCAGACTGCCACGGCCCTCCGGAGTCAGGGACGGGGGCACCAAAGGCTGGTGGCTGCTGTCTCTCAGCCCACCAGGCACTCACACTGGCTGAGGACCTGCCCCGCACACCCATTCAAACCAGCACCTTCCAAAAACTCATCTTAGACCGGCTCCTTTTTCAACCAAAATTCTGGGCACCAAAGACAGTCATCAGCTACCAACTATCTATGGAGTTTCTAATTACTGCTTGTTGCATAGAAACCTGTTCCATCTGCTCAAGGGCTCCCTTTTAGGGTGCACAGACTCTTTTTGGTGTATTTCTTTGGTGCAAATTTAATCTCTTTTTTTTTTTTTTTGAGCTACAGCATAAATGTTTGTTTCAAGAGCTGCAGCATCCATTAAGCAGCCCTCCTTCCCCATCGTGGCAAAGGTCTCGCTGATAAGTAAAAGCTGTGGCTAATTGACAACAACTCCTAAACTGAGATATAAAATAGCTGTGTCTGTCACTCATGCAAACAGCTGGCTTCGGCAGCCCAACTGCTAAATAATGTAAAATGGTTCATTTTTCTGACTCAGGGAAGATCCTTTATGGAAGGAATGAAAGTCTCTGGTGCTACAGAGCCATGCCCTGATCATTCCTGCATCTTAAAAATCTAACATTGCCCATAAAATTCATAAGTAACATAAACCCTGTTCCTTCCACTACTCTCCCAATCAGAAAAACTGGATTTAAATCACCTGCTGGCAGGTTTATTACAGGGCCCACGAGCAGATAAGGTCCTGTGCACCAGCCCTCTGCACTTAACGGGAAATAAATCTCTGCTTCACCATCTGTTTTTGAAATGTTCCCGTACAAACAAAACAAAAAAAACCCAAAGATATCTGCACCTCTAATATAATCTTCTGAAGGATTTTATTTCTTGGATAACAAAGATGACATTTCCCCCCTCTCCAGCAGAAACGCTTTTCCTCCCCAGGTCGATTACCCCTGGAGCTCCCTCAGCCCATGAACAAACTCTCCCGACAGTGTGGATTTAGGGGACGCGTTACCCCTGTGGAGATAAATGGGCTGGGGACAGGGAGAGCTGCTTGGCCAGAGGCACCATCTCTCACACAACCCAAGGGCTGGACCCAATGCGAATGCCACCTGGGGAGCCTCCTGAGCCCCTTGGCTTGGCCAGAATAAGGATTTTGGTCCCTGCTTCTTCCATTTAGCCCCAATATGAATTGCACCAGTGGGTTTTTTCCAGCATCCAGGACAGCTTTGTGACACTATCATAGATGTCAAGATAGAGCTGCTTAACATGGGTGGTTTTACACCATCCCCTCCCAGTGACCATGCCTCTGGTCCCTACACAGTCTTTAACACAAGGGCAACACGATGCCCTGGGGCAGGAGGACACGGCCATGGGCAACAGCAAAGCCCCGAGCGCCCTCTCCCCAAGATTCAGCATCTTTGTCACTAGGAGACCATTTCTCTGCTGTTGCAGGTCTCTTCCTCCACCACAGAGGAAGGGATGGGACACAGCAGCTCTCAAGAACCGGTTGGTGAGATGAGCAGAACAGGTTTACAGGCAGTTTCCAATGAATCTACTCAGCAGAAAGCAGCCTCGTGGAAACCCCTCTGCTCCTGGTTGTCCCTCATCCTCTCAGGGTGACCCTTTGCTTCACCCCCGACAACCACTACCACAAATTAAAAATAAATAAAAAAATAATCAGAAAAAACAGAGTTAAAAATCAAATGCTACACTTCATTTTTCTCTCCTTGCCTGAAGTTGCAAGAGACAAGATAGGATGTAATCGCCACTTTTAAAATCATCTCCTATGACAGGCAAATTGATCAAGTGGGGAGGCTGGGCTGCTTTTGAACTTGAACAAACTGATTTTCCATGAGAGATGGTGTTTACATTGCCTCCCAGTAGCCTGCTGAAATATGCATACCTCTTGCCATTCCATCACCAAAATTTGGGAAGAAAAAGTGCTTCAAAAAAAAGAAAAAGAAAAAGAAAAGAAGGAAGAAAGTGTGCTTGGATCTGGAACACATCATAAATTCATGAAGCTTTCTGAATGCTGTCAGAAACAAACACGTTTATGTAAACAAAGAAAAGCTGAAAGTGCGTTTGCAAGAGAAATTTTGGATAGCTTGGATAGTGTTAATATTTACATTGCACCTGAGACTGAAGTCCATCGTGCAAAGAGCTGCTCAAACAGTGAAGTCCTCTCATGCTGAATTTACCCATCGCAGACACTCCAAGCAGCCCTCGCGTCACTCCCCATTGCGGCGCTCTGCCTCACGGAGGGGAATGGAAATACCCAGGGACAGCCAGACACCCAGCCATCCCCGTCCGCCCCTGTTAAGTTATCTCAGAGGACTTCGCTGCTTCTAATTTCTGCCAGCCCATCCTCACGTGGGAACGGCTTCCTCTGAAATGCCGGCTGGGAAACTCCCGACAGCGTGAAATCGAAGCATCTTCCACCACATATAGAGCACCACATGGTAACTCGCGCTCCCCAGCCTCCGTGGCACTTAATGCGAGAGGATTTGACAGCCGTGGTTGGGAAAGCATCTCTGTTCCCACCACGTGCCAGCACATCAGCTGAGCCAGTGACAGGGGGTAAGTGCTAAAGCTACGCCGACAAATCAAGTCACCGCTTGTCATTAACAAACATCGGTTATATTTAGGCAGGGGGAGAAGGGGGAATTCAAGTTCAGTGAATTTAATTTGTTGAGCTGACAGTATTTATTTCAGTGGGATGTCTGCTCATTCAGAGGGATGTTTGTTTAGGCCAGAAGATTTTAGTTTCGCCTGCTTCCCACAGGAGGCAGGAGACTGCCACCTCCCCTTTGCTTCCCTGTCACACCTCCAAGACAGGACAGGTTTGCAGTCACCTGCATGAGCGGGACACATCACTTGGTGAGGCCACCTCCCTGTCATGGAAAAAAGTCATGCTTCCTATCAGCCTCAATGGCTGAGGTTGGGAAGAGCAGCACCACGAGTTGTCACAACCCAACTCTACGAGGGATAGAATCATAGAATCATCTGGGCTGGAAGGGACCTCCAAAGGCCATCTAGTCTGACCCTCCCTGCAGTCAGCAGGGACACCCCCAACTAGACCAGGTTGCCCAAGGCCTCATCAAGCCTCACCTTGAATGTCTCCAGGGAAGGGGCTTCAACCACCTCCCTGGGCAACCTGTTCCAGTGCTCCACCACCCTCATTGGAAAGAGCTTATTCCTAATCTCCAATCTAAATCTGCTTTTCTTCAGTTTAAACCCATTGTCCCTCATCCTGTCACTGCAGGCCTTTGTAAACAGGCTCTCCCCAGCCTTCCTGTAGCCCCCTCAGGTATCGGTACTATTAGGTCTCCCCGGAGCCTCCTCTTCTCCAGGCTGAACAACCCCAGCTCCCTCAGCCCATCCTCGTAGCAGAGGTGCTCCATCCCCCTGATCATCCTTGTGGCCCTCCTCTGGACCCACTCCATCAGGTCCATGTCCTTCTATTGAGGGCTCCAGACCTGCACACAGTGCTCCAAGTGAGCTCTCACCAGAGCAGAATCAAAATCACAGAATCACCTAGGTTGGAAGAGACTTTTTAAGATCATCTAGTCCAACCAAGCAGAGTAAAGTGGCAGAATCACTTCTCTGGACCTGCTGGCAACACTTCTGATGCAGCCCAGGATGATACCCCTTTGCCACCTCCACCTTTCAGCAAAGGGACCTCCCTGGGACAGCAGCCAGCACAAGTCTCCTGAGCAGCCTGGCTTCAAGTCACATTTCTGAGGAACTATGGAGAAGGGCACGAGGACCCCAACCCTGTGTGGGTCACCAGGGTGGAAGTCTCCATCCCATAGCACCAATGGCAAAACCCTGTGGAGCCTAAAACTCTGCCCAGCCCAAAGCCCTGCCCCGCTCCGTGTTGCACAGACTCTTCTCTCCATGCTCTTTGAAACAAAGGACTCCTCACCACCCAGAGACGCTGCGCACACCAGACATCTGCCTGGGCTCAAAAAGCGACCAAATCCATGGCAGCAAACCTCTCACAGCAATTAGGTAAACCGATGCCATCTCTGGCTCAGGAATGCATCCCTGATCCAAAAATCCTGCCTGAGGCACAAACTGCGTCCCAGCCTCAGCGATCTCCTACTCTGACCTCCTACAGCTGCTCCTGGGCTCGTCCCTTCCTCGCCACGCTAAGCTGCTTTAAACACGGAGATAATAGGGCTTGGAGAGAGAGTCTTGGAGCGCCCACCATTCCCAGTAATAAAATACAGCAAATTAATTGCACTTTATTGATTTCTTTTTTTTAAATGTAACTATTTTGGCATTCAAACCTCAAGAGAGTCTATTGATCAGTCAAAGAGTCAGGTGTCAGGGAACAGAGCTTTGTGACCACGCCTGTCAAATTGAAGAAAATAATCAAAACCTGGAACAGTGAGTGATGTTGACTTCCCAATTTCAAATACACAAAGAAGGCTGCGGCATCAGCGATGGGAGATTTTTGAAGTGAAAAATGCTGTGCAGGGCAAGTCACACAGTTGCCTCCTACATTCTGAGAGAGCCCGACGGCCGATCACAGCAGCGATGCATAAATCCAGAGCGGCTTCACCGATTTCAGAGGAGCTGCTCTAGATTTATAGTGATGGGAAGTAAAATCAGAATATCTGAAATATATGTCTGTAACGGATGCTGGAGCAAGAGGCAGAATAATAATTTTAGATATCACTCCCCCACCCCACTATGCCTCAAATCACATCAGTTTGGATGGTCTGTGCCTAAAATACTGAGATCTGCACTAATGTGGGGAAAATAACCTACATTTCAACCGTTTGTATGATCACATTCTGCAAATCTATTGTACAATAGATAATACAGGTCTTTCATTTTTGTTCCTGAAGAGCCTCTGCATAAAAAGTGCCTCCATATTATGTAGAGTGACACAGGGACACATAATAAAATAAGCATAATGTCTCTCCACCCACACCTCCCTGGAGCCAGAGCCTAAAAGCAATTCACAGGTCCTTCCTCACGCACAGATCTCGACAGCCCGAGTGCATTCTACAGGGGCTGAAGCAGCGGGTTTGTTCAATACGCTTTGCACGCCCCGGCACCCCCCCCAGCCCCCCTCCATCAGCAGCCAGCCCAACGTTCCCACGCCTGCTCCGGGGGTGCCCAGCACAACACAGGGTGAGATAGCAGCAGGCAGGAACACAAAATACCCAGGTAATTCATCCAGGTCATTCACAGGATACCTATTCATATAACCTCGGAGACAGCTCCTCCACCAGCGAGGAAGGCGGCCAAAACCCCTGCCTAGATGCCAGCAACAAACGGGGGCCCGCTGCCAGCAAGAGACATCCTCGAGCTCGGCGTGAGCGGCCTTCGGCTGCCAAACACACACGCACACCCTCTGCTCGCGGCCGCACGCACGCCAGCAGCCGGGCCGCCAGAGACCCGGGGACAGGAGAGTGATCTCTTAATTGGACCTTCACAAAGCTATTTAGGGGACCTGCCTGACAGGCGAACAAATGCCACCCGCTTTGAAGAGGCTGGAGGAACTCAGCCCGGTACACCTCCGGTCCCCGAAATGCAGCCTGCCCAGAGCCAGCCCTGGCAAAGGGGAAGGGAGAGAAGGCAAATAAATAGAGGAAAAAATGGCAAGTGCCCAACACGACCGTCTGTGTGAGCTGGGAGCTTTGCAGAGATGGCAGCACCGCGGCATGACTCATGCAGGTGTCTCTCCCGTCTGCAACAACCCAAACCAAGCTGTGGTTCCTTAACCCCTGGAATCCGGAGGAGAAAAGCCAGGGGCAGCACAGCGAGCCACGGGAAGGTCAGCGCAGCCCCGGAGGGAGGCAATCCCAGGCGCTGCCACCGCTCGCCTCTTTCGGGAGAGGTTTCCCTAGATCCCAAACCCCCTCTCCACACGCAGACGCTGCTGTGGTCCACGCCAGGGGTGGGACAGGGCAGGGGCAGTGCTCCGCTACGAAAGCAAAGGGATGCTACAGGCGAGAGAGGAGAAAGAGGCACAGGCTGGGGAGGGATTCGTTATTCACAGCTTGAGCTGAAGGCACAGAGCGAGTTTGTAAGGCGCACATTGTGCAGGGAGGCATTCAGAGAGCAGGGGAGAGGGATGGGTACGACGGTAGGTTTGCAGCCACAAACTGTTTCAAAGTGGGTTTCCATATGTTTAAGCACTCAGAGAGCTGGAAGAATTACACCCACAGCCCAATCTCACCATGGTAGCTACCCACACAGGAGGAGACGGGAGGGGGGAATATCAAAGCAAAGATTATCATTAATGTGTCAAAGCAATAAAAAAAAAAAAAAAGAGAAACCAGCACAGAAAACCTGCTCCTTTGCTGCTCTTAACTCTCTCCTCAAATAAAAGGAGAGCTTCACGGAGTACAGGGCATTGTGCTGGCAGCAGAAAGGCATCTCTCTGCTGGGGCAGAATTGACCCACAGGGAGCTCATGCCCTGCGTCCCGTGCCCCACACACCCCACATCCCTGCACCCCACTTTCTGTGCCCTGCACCCCAAACTTTGCACCCCACGCTCTGCGCCCCGCTCCCCATGTCCTGCTCAACAGGATTCCCAAGTGCCCCCGTGGTTTGACACACCCCAGGGGAAGGAGGGAGCTGGAGCACAGGGGCAGGCAGTGCTTTTCAGGGTAAGCAGAGCAAGGATCCCCTTTCTGTCCATCACGTCTGCGTGTCCCCAAGACCGATGCCTCTTCCTCTTTTCTGAAGTCTTTTCAGACCTTCTCTGAAACGCTTCCCGACCACGACGCCTTCCCTGTGCCCTCCCCAGGAGCCAAAACTGCTGCTTTTACCCCTTCCGTGGATCACTCCTTTTTCACCCCAAATCCTTGCGTTTTGGCATATTCCTAAAGCCCCAGTGAAGTTTCCCCGCAGCCCAGGCTCCGTTCTACGGCCAAATGCGAGCACCGTCCCGAGCAGCAGCAAAGGCAAACGAATCGCTCAGCAACTTCGGCACTGACGCACCTTAATTAATTTGCTTTTAACAACCCCTATTTATTAAGAACAACATCTGCCAGGGAGCTCACACGAGCGAGCGGAGGAAAACGATACCAGGAGAGGAGAAGTCCTGCAAAAGACTTTCCCAGGGGCAGCGCTCCGGCTTGCCAGCCCTGGGGGGGAGCCTTCCCCCGGCAAACAACCGCAACCGGGATCCAAAAGGCTTGGTCCAGAGTTCAGCTGGTGTGCGGGGGGGGGGGGGGGGGGGGGGGGG
>JAOTQQ010000005.1:26688982-26706287 GCA_026546715.1 Gallinago undulata
ATTGGGGGGAGGTGTAGTGAAGGGGGCAGAGAGCTGAGTGCGGGGAGCGGATTTTTGGGGAGGGGGGTGCAGAGAGCTGGGAGCGGGGGCACCGGGGCGTGTAGAGAGCTGGGGGAGAGGAGGGGGCAAAGGTGGGCACCGGGGTTTGCGCGGGGCATCCAAAAAGGTATCTAAAGGGATGTAGAAGGGGGCATCCCAAGGGGGTGTGAAGGGATGCGGCAGGAGATTGCCCCGGGGCACCCCCAGGAGTGCGTGGGCGGGGACCAAAGAGCGGGCAGGGAGTCACGCACACGGGTGAGCTGCGTCCCCCTACCCCCGGTGTGGGCTGGGGCGTTAATTACAAAGCCAGGTGCTGCCCATCATCTCTAGACCTCTACCCTTGAATCCAGAAATAACCCACAGCTGGAGCCACTATTTCACTGAAAATAAACTCAGCCCTTTAAGAGCCGGGAGTCGTTAACTGTGATCGCAATAAAAACAGCAAGGTAGGGAAAGAAAAGGAGAGGAAAAACTAAAAAGCCATCCCCTTGGGTTCTTCTGCAGTTTTGCAAACATGTCTCCGAGTTTGAATTTTTTCCCCTCCCTGCATAAACAAGCTTTTATGTAGTACTTGCTGTAATCTTGTTTGTCTCCATAACCACTCCTATGAATGTCATAAAAAATTTAAGTCTAATATTTTACAACTCCACACAAACAGAAACGTGAATAAATGCTTATCTCCCATGTAGGGAAATGGATGGTGGCATGAGAGTCAGGCATGGAGAAATCAAACTCGGGCTGGAGGAATTTGGCCCATACAGGTGGGGAAAAATAAAACCAAGAGAATTCAAAGATTTTGTTTCCTCAAAGAAGGTAAACCTAATAATAATTAAAAAAAAAACTGCAGTAATGATCCTTTTGCTGTCTGCTCTTGGTACCTGATACAATAAAATAGAATATGAACATTTAGCTGCTTAGCAGAAACTTGATGAGCGAAAAGACGTTAATTATCTACTTTTGACATCCCTGTTTAACTTTCGGGGGGAGGGGGGAGATGCTGGGTTTGCTGTGGGTGGGCAGGTGGAGGCACAGACTCTGCCCCTGCCCTCTGTGGGTTGCTGTGAGCCCACATTTAGTGCACACACAGGCACGGGGTCCTGCTGGAACCATCCCCTGTTCTGCTTCGTTTTGGCTAAAAATGCAGAGCCTGAGCAATGCCAGGCACGTTTCCGGGTGTTTTTGGAAGCTCCAAGCCCTGTTAAACACCACAGGTCTCTTTGCAGGCTCGGGACACTGTGACAGAAGCGGGCACAGGGCTGTGGGAAGGCAAAGGGCATCCATCCCAAGGGGTGCCCATAGGAGACTGCAAAGGGCAGCCAAAGCCCAGCTGGGAGCTTCCCCCTGCCCTTGCGTGCCTGGGGAGAGCGGCACAGGGAGGTGGGGGGGTTACAGGCACCCCCACCTCCGTCTGTACGAGACATCTCTCCTCTGCAGCTCAAAACCAAAGACAACACGTACCCTGGAGCAGTGTCTTCTCCTTCCCCCCCCATCTCGCCTGGGAGTCCTGCACACAGCTGCGCCTCAGCCACGACCTCACCTTTACAGCAGCGCTAGAAGGCGTTAAGGCTTTATTCCAGCATTGCTATACATTTTTAAGCGTGATTTTATAACCAACATTTAAAAGAAAATCCAAAGTGAGAAGTTTTGCAGCCTGAAAAAGTGCTGACAAGGAATCCATCCTACTCACACACATCCAGATGTGTTGGCTGACAGTCTCTCGGCCCTGATCCTGCAGATAGGACTGCTCTGGTTAATACCTTTCCAAACTTGTGCTTAAGATGAATAGTAAAGCTGTACCAATTCATCATTTGCCTCTCAGCAGTAACATCTTCTCCCTCCTCTATAACGTGCTTTAGTGCTTTTATTGTCTTTTAATGAAGGCTAATGTCATTCAGGTGAAGATGAAGTGGAAACAAGAATTAGGTGATGTCTATAGATTAAGATGGTTGCTCTGGTATTGCTCTCTCTCCTCTTCCTTTGGGCTAGCTTGTTTGTGTTGCGAGAAACAAACCAAACCAAAATATAATCCAAACAATAATAAACTCTTCTGAAGGTTTTGCCACTGAACACTAGGGACTGGGCACAAATAAACAGGTGAAAACAGAAGTTATCACAGAGAAAGGATGTCAGAATTAAAAGTTTTCCAGCACAGAGAGCACCTTGTGGGATGAGCCCCTGGCAGAGGAGCTGCTCCCATCATGGGGGGTGTTGGGGATTGTTGTGGGCATTTCGGGGGGGGGACAAAGCCCCTAGAGAATCCAGCTGATCAGTAACTATAAGGGCAACCGGGATTTATTTCCCTCGCTGAGTTTAAAAGAAGAGGTGTGAGAAAACAGGAGGCGATTACTGGGGAATACAAGAAGCATAAGGAAGGATTGCAGATGAATCAACAAAATCAATAGTTAGGGCTGATGAAGCGCGGCTTCCTCTTCAAAGCAACAGGACAATAAATGCTCAGTGACTGAGTTTGCACAATTCAGCGGAGCCTCCGGTTTCTGTATCAGCCGCTGAGCCACTTCCAAGCTCCTTAGCTGGCTTACAGCGTGGCTTGTCTTTTCCTGTCTTCTGGTGTGAGAGCAGCAAAAGCCAAGTGAGGAGATGCCGCCGAGCCACCCAGAGCCTGTTGCTGCCATAATCTGGGTCTCCCATATGCGGTCCTCAAAATAATTCTTTTCCCAAAGGAGATTTTCTTTCAAGTTATTCCGGTAGGGTGTTGCTATACTTTCCTTGTGCCAACATGATTTTGCTCACAGAGGTAACCTGGGGTATGAAAGACTCGAAAGACTTTGCAGGGTTATGGAAAGCTGTTGTTTTTTTACATCACTCAAATGTCAAAAGACTGAAGGTTTCGGGAGCGCCCTTAGGTGAACAGTAAGGACGGGAATTTTAAAGGTGTCTTAGCATGTTAGGAGTGAAAAACCCATCTGGGAGATGAGGAGAGGTAAGGATGGAAGCCAGATCCTGAGTTGTGTTTAGACAATTAGGGAGGGAGGGAATTAGGGCTCTGTACAGCACACAGACGATCACAGAAATGCCATTGCTTGGGCTAAATTTGACTGGCATGGTCACCACATACTCAAAGCAGGTTGACAAAGAACTCCTTTTCTGGGAAGTCTGGGGGTCCCCCCCTCTCAGTGCTGGGCGGTAGGACCTCCCCACCTCATAGACTGGTTTGCGTTGGAAGGGACCTTAAAGATCATCCAGTTTCAACGCCCCTGCCATGAGCAGGGACACCTCCCACTAGAGCAGGTTGCTCAAAGCCCTATCCAGGAGGGGAATATTCTCTTATCCCAGCTTTTCTTCAGCCAGTGTTTAATAATGATGGGGAAAAAATTGCATTTAATTACCCTTTGAGGTGTGTAACGGTATTTGAAAGCTCCCCATAGCTTTTATCACTTCGTATCCTTGTGGCCGAGCTCATTAGACCAGCATTTATTATAAAAGACTACCAGACCTAAAATCTGCTAGGTGATTCCAAAAAAACTACCCCCAAGCCCAATTTGTCCTAAAACTGCTGGTTTGGGGGTGACTACAGCAGCTTGCAAATCCAGGTCAAACTCTGTAAAGGGCTTTGGCTGGAGGAAGAAAAATAGTAACATCTAAATATTTTGAATGGAAATATTTTGATTTTGTATGTTGAGCAGCCTTTGGAAATTGACCTTAGTTATTCATTTAGTTTTAAGTCCGAAGGAGGAGATAACAGGAGAGCAAAACACTTTGTTCCCAGCTGGACCAGTCATGACCCGCCGTGCACTGTGAAATCGGAGGGGCTGCATTCGTCAAGGCATCAGGTGCCTCTAAAACAAGGAAAACTGTGAGCAGCTCTGGAAAAAGGCAATAAAGCCGGGTCCTGCTGCAGTGCTGGGATCATCGCTGCCACGGCCTGCAGTAAGGTCCCCTGGCAGCCGATGAGCTCGGCTCCGTATCTGTTCCCAGGGGACTGCCCTGACCCCCAGGGCAAGATTGGGAAGAAACTGCTATTTTAGCTGGTGGATTTGCCATACTGAAAGCCACGGGCTGCTGCCCAAGGGGTGGGGAGAGGCTCTGATGTGACTGGGATGAAAGTTGCTCCTGTTTTAGCATCTCTGCCTTTGAGTGATCAGAGCTTACAGTCAAATGAGAGCACCTTGTCCTGTAGCTCGTGTGGGGCTTCAGATTTATCCCTGGGGGAGAAACCTCATCAATGAAGAGAAGCAAAACTCAGTCCCCATGGATGTCCCCATCACCCTGTGGACATCGCAGCACGGTGGGGCTCTGGCACCCTGTGAGAGCCCAGTGCCACGTTACTCGCTGCAGGGATCCCAGGTGGAAACACGAAACGCTGCCACCAGTCTGCTCAACCTCGGCTTATTAATCGGCACCAACTGGAAGCTGCAAATCAGTCAGCCAGTTTCCTTGCAAGAAGCCACCCGAGCGCTGCGTGCAGAGAGCGGATAGCCAGAAACTCTGCCAGTGGTGCCATCTGGCCCCCTGAGAAAGCCTGGTTCGTTTAGAGCATCATTAAAGCATGCTGTCCCACCGAGCCATGTCTGCCGACTGCTTGCTTGCAAGTTGCAAGAAAGAGTGTTAGCTCTGGGTCAGAGAAAGCCCAGATTTTGCAAAAATATAATTGCATCCATTTTGCAATGTTGGGAAACACTGGGGCAATTAATTCTCAGTCTGTGGGACTGAGGCTGGTACGTCGCTGGTGGCTGCTGGTATGGAAGTTACTGCCAGCAGCATGGCCTTGGGACGTTACGCCCTGTGCCTGCTCTGTTATACTCTACCTGGGGCAGGTGAGCAGAGAAAGCATCCCAGTCCCCATTTCACAGATGGGGAAGCACATCAATATCTGCAGGGAGCCTACAGGAGAGCTGAGGGGGACCTCTTTGTCTGGAAGTGCAGTGACAGGACAAGGGGTAATGGTTTCAAATTGGAAGAGGGGAGATTTAGATTAGATATTAGGAAGAAATTCTTTACAGTGAGGGTGGTGAGACACTGGAACAGGTTGCCCAGGGAAGTCGTGGATGCACCATCCCTGGAGGGGTTCAAGGCCAGGCTGGATGGGGCCAGGGGTTCAAGGCCAGGCTGCTATTTAGACTACTTTGAAGAAACCCAAGCCCCATGAGCTGTCCTTCCCCCTCTATAGGAACTTTGCCACCTGCAACACAGCTTGTACATGAAACAGCCTGGTACATGAAACAGGGTCCTCTGGGGATGGTCCCCAGCATCAGCTACAGCAGCAGAAGCCAAGGGGCCAAGGTGGGAGAAGGAGCTGCAGCTCGCCCGGCAGCGAGGGGCCGGCGTGAGTCACGGAGGTACGTGATTCACCCAGCATCACGCAGGGAACCTGTGAGCGAGGCAGAAACTGAATCAGGGGTAGGTTTTTTTGCTTTTAATCATCTTGTCCCTCTCATTATTCCAAAAGCCTCTTCCCAGAGGTGTAGGGGGTTTTGCTTGCCAGAAGGGAGCGGGTTAATCACTCCCAGGAGGAAAAGCACAGAGCGGTGGGAATTGCGGTGCCCCGCTGCAGCCGAGCACCTGCGGAGACTAAAAGGTGATGAATTGCCATAATTTCTGCTCCCTCTTTTAACTACATTTAATTAAATTGGTTTAAGACAGGTCTGAGCAGGGGACTGCCTGATTTCCTCTCTGTGTAATTTAAAACACCTGTATGGGGTGGGGGATATCTGTGAGCCAGGCTGAAATGCCCAGGTCTGGCAGCTGCCCGAAGCTGTGAGCAACCAGCCAAGACCCCCCCCAGCCCTGTGCCACCAGCACAGGAGACAGGGCTTGGGCACCTGGTCCCCAGCACCATCACAATGTCGCCTCTCTTCCTCTGGTCTAGAAAGCACCAGAGAGGGCAAAGGCAGGATCAGACCCAGAGAAATGGCTTATTTATTTATGGCAAGGAAGGGGCTTTGCTCCTGCGGCTCTGTGAGCTCAGGGGGCTGGGGAGGGAGTGCAGGAGGGTTTTCAGCACAGACAAGACTGTACCAGGGGCCAGGAGGATGCTGGGGGAGTGGGACTGTGGTTAGTCACGCACCCCAGGTAGTGGGGAGCACAAAAAGGCCAGGGGATGCATGTTCATCTTCCCTCAGGCTCCAGCTCCAGTCTCAAAGAATGACGCATGAAATCCCCTACCTCCACTAAGTCAAGCTCAGAGAGTCACAGGGAGCTCACAAGAGTCTGGGAGCTGCTCAGCCCTGGGGAAAAACAGAACAAAGGCCCTAAGAAAAAAAAATAAAAATAAAGAGAGAAGGAGAGTGTATGCTCTGTGTGTGCTGGGAGCAGCACAAGCCAATTTGGCTGCAGAGGGTTTCCATGCTGCCCTTGGGACAGGCTGCACCAGCCCAGCTCACACTCCATCCTTCCTGAAAACCTCCTGCTGCTGAAGGATTTTGCTCGGTTGCTGTCTCTGGACCGGGAGCAGCTCAGCACGAAGCAGGCAGCCTGCAGCAAGTCCCAACAAAAGGACCCAGTTTGTGTTTGGATGCTGCGAGCCCAGCCAGCTGGTGTGACACATCGGGGCGGGAAGCAGGAAAAACGAAGCGGAAGGAGTTAATCTCAGATGACACCAGATGCTCCATCCCCGATCTCTGCCCGCTAGGAAAGCATTTTTCAAGGCACCACCAATTCCCTAGGAGAGCCACCCCGGGTTTCAGATGCTGAGGTCAGAGGAAGGGTCGGGTGAGGGGAAAGGTCTGACCCCGTTGCCATTTCCACCAGCAGAAGTTTCACCACTGACCTCGGGAGGAGCAGGGCCAGGCTCTGTCTGTCCTTCAGACCTCGGGGGGACACACACAGAGGGATTACTGGGGGGAGGGCAGAGGTGCTAAACCTTTGAAGAGAACAACTTCCCTTACGTCCTTACGAGGGGCAGAGGGTTATCCCCAAGGCCAAACCCCTGTGTGCCCCGGCTCGATGCGCGGGTGCTGGCTGCGGTTCCTGTGGCGGGATGCGCGGTCGGCGGCACAGCCATCTGCATCGCGCCCCTCCGGGCGGTACACGCTTCCCACAGAGCCTGATCTACTTCTCACAAACCAGCTTAATATCTTTAGGAAAACGACAGGAGCCCGAGGCCTCTTGGAAATTCGTATCATAAAGCAAACCCTTGGATTATTCGTTCTTTGTTTTCCCCTCGTAGCCACTCATAAAAAAACCACATTGTTTAAGGAAATAATTGTTTATGAAAGAAGTCGGCTGTATGCCACGTAGATGCTGTTATTTGCCTAATTACGAGGAACCTGATTTTATCTCTTGGCTTTGGCAAAATAAAGACAAATTATCTCGTACCGTGGTTTGGCTGCATCATTTTCTGATGCCTTTGAACTGATTAAAACACCCAAGCCTGTACCTCTCGTGAACTGAGGGCTCGTGGCCGGTCCATCAGATGGCTTTCACTTGCCGTTTGGGACCGTGGCTGGGTTGCAAAGACAAGCCCCAATTCTTCTCTTTCTGAGAAATCTTCTACCCTCTTCCTAAAAGCCACCAAACCCCAGGTTGCAGGGATGTCTCAGCTCTCCTGCTTGGAGTTCTCCCTGCAAAGCAAAGCAGTGGTGCCTAAAAGTAGGGGGGGACATCACTCCCCGCTGCAGGGCATGGGTCAGACACTGTGGGCATGGGGACAGGAGGGACACAGCCGTGCCTGGAGGAGCCATCCTGGGAGGAAGATGAGGAGCTCAGCACCCAATGGTACCTGCAGTAGGACCAGTGGATACTCCTACGCACTTAATCATTCAGGACTTGGTGTTCCATGGAAACAAAACCAACCACAAAAATTGAGTGTTTTCCATGGAGGTCAGAACTGGGCAAGTTCTCAGGTAACTCTGTCACCAAAGAGTTGCTAAAAACAGGAGTCAGAAACCTACATGCCTGCCGGCTCATTAAAATAGTCTTTGTGCTCCAGAAATGCATATAAAAGGTGCACACAGGACCTGTCACTCTTACAGATATCTTCTCTTATGTTTGCTCATTCTCAGCTAAACTAAGAAATGCCTGAAGCCGTCAAAGGGGCTGTTTCAAAGGCAGCCTGGAGACAGAAAGGGAGCGAGCTGGCGCCTGGAAAGCCTCGCTAATCAAGGGAGGGGGATCCGCCTGGTTTCCTCCCTCCCCGAGCGCAGCTCGTGCTTCGGCTTTGAAGACCTGTCATCTGTGATGCTACTTTGCTTCAACATTTATACTGAGAAATTTTTGCCTAGAATATATTTTCTTTTTTTTTTTTCTTTTTTTCGAAAACCACCCACCCTTCACCTCTCAGCACAGCTCTGGGATCTCCGAGCAGGAGCATCTCAGAGCCTTCAGTAAAAGGTAGAGGTGGCCCCAGTGCCAGGACCGCATCCCCACCCCAGGACATCATCTCTATAAACAAAGGGATTTTTTTCACCGCACAAGTGCCAAGCAGGCTGAACACCAGGATCTTTAGAAATTCAGGTCTCTGTAATGAGGAGAGACTTTTGCCCCCAGGAGCACTACAAAAATTAATGGGAATTATGACTGTAACCACTTGAATCAAATGCAAAGCCATGTGTCACACAGCCCTTTTACAATTCTAGCGGCTCACTACAAGCCTGTTTACATCTGTCCCTGCCTGATTTAAGCCCAGCAGGAATAAAACTAATATAAAGCGAGCAAGGTGAATTAGGAGCAGAGATGCTCTTAACATGACTTGTCCGAGTGCAGCCCTCTCCTGGCACCAGGTAGACACCGGTGGGTCAAACACCATCAGGTACCAGGGGGAGGCCCAAAGGCATCAACCCAGACAGGTCCCAGCTCCAGGACCTGTTCCTTTGTGCACCTGTGCCGTGCAGGCAGGGGACATCCCGTTGCACAGCAGAGGTGTCCCTGTATCCCTCCAAAGCTCCTCGGGCTCTCCTGGCTGCAGCACACGTTCGGGTTGGGGCACAGAGAGAGGAGTCAAAAAGCCCATCAGGATGCATTTGAAGTAAAAAGCAGGTTTCTGCAGCAGCCCCAGATGCAGATGTTAACGCCGGGTGTGTTCATTAAGCCGAACAATGCCTTTGGATGGTATTTGAAGAGCTGATGGAGCTGCCTGTGGCGTGAAAGGCAGAGGTGTGAATTCTCTCCCGTTCTGCGCCGTTGGCATCTTTAATCTCAACCCGCTCAGCGAGCTGAGAGCTGACACCATCCGCGTCCCGGCTGGCAAACACGACTAATTAGAGACGCATCAAAAGGGGTTTGCGGAGCAAAAAGTGACTGTGGGTGCACTGTCTGCAGTGGGAGATTTGTCTTTCAGACAGGACGAGTCGTTCCTCTCCCCCTTCCTATGTGGAACAAGGTGCCTGGCTGAAATTTTAAGAGATTGTGTTAATAGATCACCAAACTCATCCATCTGTCAGGGATGGCTTTGGTAGACAACATTTTGCAGGGAAGAAGCAGGGATTTGGGCTGGTACCCAGCTCCATCAACCCATTGCACTCACCATCACAGCAGTGTTTTATGAATTCCTTACAGGTAGTTGCAGTTCCTGGGCTGGTTTAATATTTTATCATGTTTTTATCGGTCAGATACAGGATAAGATCCCAGATAAATCAAGGTCCAGGGCTGAGCCCTGTTAATGCCACCACTTATGTTTGCTAAGGAGCCGTGACTTTGCTGCTTGTCCCTGTGATTTAGATGTGATGCACATGATGTGGGGGTGGAATTATTCATACCAAATAATTCCTCCTGCCCATATTAGCTTCTGGAAGAGGTTGCAGCAAATCCACTGGACCATATGAGCCAAGAGCTTCCGCTAAGCAGCTACTTAACAGAAGCAGATCCGAGAGCTGTGTGGCAAAGGGGAAGTCAGGCAAAAAAGAAAGCTCAGGATTATCCAAAAAATCACAGCAAAAGCAGCTGCTGTGCAGAGCTGAACGCGTCCAAAAGCTGAAGTCTGGCTGCCCAGAGCCTCCCAACACCCATCCCCAAAGGGAGACAGCTCAGCTCTTCCCCTTTACCAGTAGCAGAGTTTTACCTTTTAGTTTCATCAGGGTACAGCCCCCCTTATCCCTTGGGGCACTGGCCACATTGGATCTAGATGATCTTTCAAAGTCCCTTTCAGCCCAAACCACTCTACGAGTGTGTGGTGTGAGTTTGCCACTACAAATCCCCCAGAACCTGGAATCTGAAACCCTCTTTTCAAAGAGTTTTCCCTGGGAGCCTCACTGGGTTAACACCACGCTGGCCTCATCTATGGGTCCAACATTACTGAGGCAGCAGCTCCAGGGGGTGCAGGCAAAGCCTCTGTGGGTGATTCTAAGCCCAGAAGAGCTGGGCTGATGAGGCACTTTCCTCCAGTTGATACACAACAAATTTTAAGGTCAGCCCAGGGCAGCAAGGGCTGCTCCTCCTGCTTTCAACAGCTCTCGCCACCCGCCCAGCAGCTCTTCTGGCAGAGGCAGCAAGGCAGGATTTGCTGCTCAAGTATTTTTGCAAGCTGTCTTAAAACCAGAGTTCTCTGGAATTCAGAGGAGATAAACAGACATCAGACCAGGGCTGACCCCCTGGCAGCTGGAGGGGCACGTTTTATGCTGCAGGCTGAGGACTTGGCCAGGGGCTGGTGGCCCCGCTTGGTGCAGACAGTGTCTTCTAAAGTCAGGGCAACCCAGGTGCCTGGACTGTGCGTTTCTGAACTACCAAAAGCAAAACGATTGATTTTTGTTTCTACTTTAATAAATGAGTGGGAAATTTCCACTACTTAGATGAGGAGATGCTTTGAATATTTATGTTATTGTTCACCAATTGAAAAAAAAAAAGTAGTGCTATAAACGAACATATTTGGTGACCTAATTTGAGTGGCTCATTACAATTAGATCAAGCTAATTGCCAGTCTTGTATTTCATTTGGCAACTTGTTAAGCTAATTGAACAAAATAAAACTAATGAACAATTATAATGAAGTTTATAATTAGACCATTGGAAAAACTCAGTGTGAGAATATTTAAGGCATAATGAATGTTCAGGAGCATGGGGGGGGGACAACGAGGTGTCAGTAAATCATGCCTCTCTCTCCCACCAAAATGCTTCTTCCCAGGAGCTGAAGTTCTCAGGATGCTATCTATTCCCAAACTGGTCATCCTGGTGCTTTCCTAACTATTAATTACATTAATGCCCTTAACGCACGCACACTGCGTCTACAGTGATCCTAAATACAGGAATCAGCCTGCAAGCGAGGCAGCTCAGAGCTGGACAGGGTCTTACAGCTCTTCTCAACCCCCCCTTTACAATAGGAATCAAAGTCACTAGTAAGGATAGGTTTATAACACTAAAAGTAAAAAACAATCATGAGGTATGGACAGAGGAGTTCACAAAACCCTGACAAGCTGTTCTGTCACGTCACTAAACAGACCTGCCTTTCCAGTTCAGGATCCAGGGAGGCAGAAATGGGGAAGAACAAGAGGAGCAATGCTCTCTGGGTGATTATAGCCATTTTTTTTAAAATAGAGTTATTTTCATTGCATTCAATTCCTATTTAAATTTGAATAAGCCCATTCCAGCTTCCTTTCATCCCTGCCCCTGAAGCACAAGAAATTAAATACCATGATAAGACACAGAGTGACCTTCTGGAGTTTCGATTTACAGGGTCAAGCGGGTACCCACCGAAAACTAATAGAATTGTCACATCAGACTCCACACAGCTTAAAAACTTCTTTTCCTGCTGTTTGTACACAAAAGTAATTATTTCATATAGAACTCAGCAGGAACTAAGGTTTTGCATCAAGGAATAAAGGCAGAAACTCTTAAACTAGGGTATGTCTTCAGCCTTTTCTCTGAGATGTCGAGGTTTCCCATAATTCTTGTGCTCCAAAAGCAAGAGCTGGTTTTCAGCAGGAGCTCACGGAGCCAGGTGCTGTAAATGCACAAGGCAAGGAGGAAGCAGATGTGGTCCGGATAGACCAAAGGGCAGGAGAGGAGGTGAATCATCACCAGAAAAGTTAAACAGTGTGGCACTGAGCACATTACCTATTTGTAACCCCAGCCCAGAGCCCCAGTGATGATAACTTTTTTCTTCCCGTTTAAAGAGCTGCTTTACTTCTAAAGATTAAGAGATAAACTGATTCAGGAAAAAGTTGTATTTCTATGAACTATCAAAAAACACCAAAGTCTCTATTCTCCCCTCCCCAGTTTTAATTCCAGCTGCGTTCGGAGAAAATCTGTTCTTGCAGCCATGTCTCAATGTTTTTATGCCATCAGAACCAGCTGTCATCTCCTCAATCTAATTACAGGTTTCTCCAGGGGAGCGGGTGATAACATCCTGGTATCAGTGTGGGTTTGTAGCTGTGTTTGGCACTCTCCATGTTTCACCACCTTACCATCAGCCTCGTTTGATGGCTTTTCTGCAGGTGTCTTTTCAACTGTCACCCTAGAACTGCTGGCACAAACACACTGGGGCCAGGGCTGCTCTCCCCTGGGCTTCTGCTGCTCAGAGCCGGGTCCGGTCCCACTTCAGCACAGGCAGGAGAGAATTTTGGCCAGGAAGATGGAGGGAGCAAGGTGCCATGGCTACCCTCACCCCGGTTGCAGAAACCATAGAATCATATGGATGATATAAATCTAGAGATGCAGGGTTTGTTGTTGCTGCATCACTTGTGAGCTTGCCACCTCTACCTGGCATTGGCACCTGGAAGCCCGTTGGGGCCAGCGCTGCACAAACACACAGTATAAGACAGCAGGGGCCTCCAAGATGGTGTTTCACACAACCAGATCAGGTGGAGGAAGGAGGTAGGTATCACCAGCTCCCGTGTACAGCCATAGCACAGACAAGCAACCAGGAGAGTCACCAAGAGGAGATGAACCAAGGTCTCTGCATGATGCCTAGAGCATCCTCCCTTATCCCAGGCAGGACAGCTGGGCTTTCCCTCTGGATCTGGCTTCCACCCAGAGGCACATGTAACCCCTGCAGGTTACAGACAAGAATAATTCTCACCACACCAACCTAGACAATACCTGTATTTTTTTGTCCATTGCATGAAGTTAAAGAGAAATCCCTCCATGTGCTTTCCCTTATAGGCAAAGCACGTGGGCAGAACCAATCAGGTCTTTTTTACCCCCACCCCACTGATCCAATTCACACCAGTGGAGTTTAATAATACCTTTCCCCACCACACATACTGAGAGAGGACAGCGGGCTGCCAGGCTGACCTCTCCCACTGCTTCCTCCCAGCTACTCCATCACTTGGTAACCACCGCAAGGGCCACCGATGTGCTAAAAGCTCCCACAATTGTGCAGGGGTTTATACAGGTTCATGCCCACCTGGGCATTTCTTTCTTCCCCAGCAGGCTTCCCTCCCCACATGCATGTACACACCCTCTGATAATAAAATGGTTCAGGAAACAGGAACAACCCCTGAAGTGAAGCGTGAAATAGGTTCCATGATTCCAGATAGCCAGGTCTGTTTAAAGCCTTGCTTGGCATTTGCATTATAAGAACAAATCCTGTACAAGAATCTCTCTTCATGCTTTATACTCTTGCATTAATTCATGAAGTGTCATGTATCTAGCATATTTTATTATACATGAGAACTAGGCAAATTAAAATTCTCAGTTGAATATCACATTTGCACACTCAAGGCCACCTCCTTAGGCCCCACCGAGGCTTGGAAGTCACACCTCTTTTAACTCAGCTCACCTTTTAAACCAAGTTAGTTAAACTAGCACAAATGCTCATAGTTTTCTTTACGCGATTTATTTCAATTTAGCTTTAACCTCTTTGTAGCTAGTACAAGCTGAAGAGAAATACATCAGGTTTAAAGGAAAATAAATGCACTGCCAAAGAAGTTAATTACAATTGAGTTCTTCAGATATAGCCATCCACTTGCTGAACTGCCACAGTCCCTGCCTGTCCCCTTCATCCTGGTGACCCACAGGACCAGCTACCCCAGGTAAATCCCATCACTTTAAAATCCACTGCAAAGGAAGGAAACACCTCATGTTGGTGAGCTCCTAAAAATACCTTTTCTGGGCAATGAAAGATGCCACAGACCCAGGCAGAGTTTGTGAGAGGCATAACAGCGTTATAAGCAGAATGGGACTCTCCTCTGGTTGCTGCTCTAGAAAGAGCCCAAGATAAATTTCTCTTGACCTCAATGCAGATGAGAATTCTAGGGTCATGTTCAAGCAGCCCCATTTTCATTAAGCCCCAGCTTAGCTTGATGGGTGTTTTTCCTCTCTAAAGAACAGAATTTATCAGTTGAGTGAGACTAGATTTTGCATATAGCTTCCAAAAATGTATTTTTCCAAGTTCCAAAGCCCAACTGAACAGGCATTTCCCAGGAATGGGCATTCAGCTGCAGGCTCTCCAACATCACAGCATCCAAGGACTGCAGAGAGGGGAGTACCACCTTGACCTCCTTCAGCCTCGCTTTTTCCTGCCCCAGACACACACATCCCATGCATCTTCTGTCAAACTTCCCCACTGCTACTGATTTCAGCTCTCACTGCTCAGCTTAGTGCTTGCCTTGATAAAACAGACCCTTCCTCCAAAGGGTGGTATTTGAGCCATTTTCCATAATACTGCATGCAGGGCTTTGGAGAACAAGGTAATTAACCAAGCCATGTTTCTAATGGTATGCAAACCATACAGTGAGGTGAAACAGTCTTATTCCTTGGCAAAACACAGGCTGCAGATCAATAGGGTAAAAAAATAGGGTTTTCTCTTTGCAAAACTAAAACAAACCACATATGAATATACCCATCAGTGGGACTGTTACCCTGCTACAACTAATTCTTAACTTCCTTTAAATCATTACAAAAGAGGGAACAAAACTGAAAAAAGGACTTTTTCTTTTTTTATGAGACTCCTCATTAGTGATGTGAATCTCTACATGTGTATTTTAATAAGCTATTGTAAACTAATTAACAATCCTGCAGATGATGTTTTTTCCAAGGGACATTATCCTTTCAGCTGGAATCTCGGGTTGAATGCTGATAAGCCTCTTGAACTTTGCAAAACCACTTGTCAAAAATAGTAAGATGAGAATTCGTTAAGGTCTTCTAATTAAGAAGTACAAGGTCCAATTAAGCTTTCACTAATGTGCTACATAACCCAGTTAAACAATGGCATACCATGGATTTTCCCACCCCCACCAATGCTGTTTTATCACTTAAGTTCATCTCCAACCGGTGGTTTGGAAGAATTTCTCTGGCCATCAGAAGCAGTGATGAGAAATTGTGTGGACAGCTGCAGCCTGCTACATTAATACTTTGGGACGTCTTATTGTTCTGCAACTGAAATTGTTCCGAGACGCTCTTTGACTCACTAATAGCATTTCAGAGACCGCTTTCCCCTCCTTTGCATAACAGATTCACTCCCACTTTGCACACAGATCATGTAGAGCAAGATGCTCAAACTGATGTTGATTATCTCATTATTTGAATCTAAAAAGGCCCCTAATTCCCAGCAAGGAAAATATGTGTGTTCTCATCAGCTCTAAGGCTGCCATACTGGACTGTGGCCATGCTTCACAGCAATTCCTACCCTGATTTTATTTCTGAAAGAATACAATATATGACATGTAGCTTCCTCTTTCTACAAAAGATGTAGAAGAAAATTAAGTTGCATCTGGTTGCTGTCTAAGTCCTGATTATTTAAGAGCTAAAAATATCTTCTTCGCAGAAAGAGGAAGATGAACCAAGCATTTTTGGATTTATTATCTCAGCTCTGTAGGACACAAGATCCAGCCAGTGGACAGACACTTCAGAAAACCAGTAATGAGCTAAAAGATTTAAGTGTTTAAATTGCTCAGTGCAGAGCTCCAAAGATCACCTGTAGGAAGACCAAAGCCTTCACACATACCGAAACATCTCTGATCTCAAAGGCGGACAGAGGTTAAGTGCTCAATAAAGTGACTCACTAGAAGGAAGTGCAGAAACGGAGAAATGAAGCGTTATTGAAAACAATGCTCCTTCCAAATCAGTGTCTGTTCCATGCTCTGACCCAAACACAAAATTGCATCAGGCAATTTCAAATACATTAGTTGACAAATGTGTCTTGCCCACCTCACTCAAGAGCTTGTACCTCTGAGCACCAAGAAGGCAAGTCACAGAGCTTAAGGGCCTGATCTTGAGCTGCTCCTGCACTGTGCTCCACCACCACCAGCCTTCTCCAGCAAAGGTCTCAAACATTCCCAGAAGTGCTCACTGTCCACAAACCACCTCCCTCAACAGCCTGGTGGACACCCAAGACTCCTACACCATCTGGGAAGACATGAATAACTTGGTCTTGATATTGAGCTACACCAAAACCCTGGTGTGCACCAGCTGGAGCTGCACTTACCAGCACACGGACTATCCCTGGATGCAAGTGCTGCTCTCTGGGGAAGATCATTCCCTGATATCTTCCACAAAGATTCACCATCCATCACATGGACACCATCTCCCTCCCAGAGCATTCCCTATAGACACTCGTTTTCCTGAAACCTTACAGTTCTGTCTCAAGCACAAACCACCTCACTGGTACTTCTTACTAATGCGTTTTAAATATTATTTTAACACCAATTTACCTGTGTGACTGACTGCTCTGCCTTGTAAATGATACCCTTTTAAATATGTATGCATTAAACCGAAAGACAATAATGGCCCCAGGGAAGTTGCATTCCATCAGGCAATTACCTATGTTTTTAAAATCACTGAATAAGTAATTCACACGATCAATTTCTCTTGCACATAACAATAAACAATTTTATCAGCTATGCCCTGCTTGGGCTGTTGTGTACCAGCTCATTTTATTTCTTTGAGAACCACCACTAACCAGGAAAATTAATTGAAATCATAAGGTAGTGGGAGGGGGAAGTACCTGCTCTAATAGGAGCTGACAAAAGCACATTTCTAGAAGGGGAGTGATAAAACTACATCTCTCCATGAGTCAAGGGCAAATGGGCTGATTCCATCACATAAATTCAACAGTCACTCACATTTGCAGAAGACTGAGTGAGAAAAGCACCTAAGCCTGAAGTACCTCCGCTCTGAATTTCCTTGCTGTTGAACATTTAATGTCAGAGCTTAAAGCAATTTCCAGAACTAGCTCTATTTGCATGCCACTAAAATCTGCATGTGTAGCTGTTTCAGGAAAAACAATGAACCCCAAGTTATAAATAGGCAAGATAAAATGCATGGGTTCTACACATTCAGGGTACAACTAGTTACACACTGACAGCTCTCAGGCATCAAGTCCTTCCAGATAAAACCACCTGAGGTAGTTCAGCACGCCATCAGCTTTGATACCTTCTGCAAGGGTTACCCAGCTGATGCTGTAGGCGCATCACGGAGCCCTGGTGCTCACAGGAACA
>JAOTQQ010000005.1:26706387-26756228 GCA_026546715.1 Gallinago undulata
GGAGTGATAAAACTACATCTCTCCATGAGTCAAGGGCAAATGGGCTGATTCCATCACATAAATTCAACAGTCACTCAAATTTGCAGAAGACTGAGTGAGAAAAGCACCTAAGCCTGAAGTACCTCCGCTCTGAATTTCCTTGCTGTTGAACGTTTGTCAGAGCTTAAAGCAATTTCCAGAACTAGCTCTATTTGCATGCCACTAAAGTCTGCATGTGTAGCTGTTTCAGGAAAAACTATGAACCCCAAGTTATAAATAGGCAAAATAAAATGCATGGGTTCTACACATTCAGGGTACGACTAGTTACACACTGACAGCTCTCAGGCATCAAGTCCTTCCAGATAAAACCACCTGAGGTAGTTCAGCACTCCATCAGCTTTGATACCTTCTGCAAGGGTTACCCAGCCGATGCTGTAGGAGCATCACGGAGCCCTGGTGCTCACAGGAACATTTGTTGCCAACACTCTGGTATCAGGAGCTGCGCTACCATTGCCAGACCAGACTCTGGTAGCCAGGCATCTGGGTGCCACCAGTTTGCAAGGACACCCTTGAAACCACCTTCAACCACAATTGCCCTATAGCCAAGCCCTGGAATGAACACAGCTGGTTTATAACCTGGATAGGAAGCAGGAAAGTTTTGCTCTCTGCTTTTCCTTTGCAAACTGTGATGATTTTAGCTCCCTGCTTCCATACCAGTGGTATTTTGAACTGTTCCCAACTGGATGGGGTACAGCCATGTTCACAGCTCCCTGGCAGTATCCAAAGAAATGGGTTACACTACAGGTCAAAGATAAATTTAAGTTGGATGTTTGGAGGCAGGATTTGGAATGGGAGGAGCTGCACTCAGGAAGTATGGATGGTGTTCCCAGCTCTGCCACAGCCTTCCAAATGCAAGTCACTTCACAGCCCACCATAAGTACCAACATACCTCTCCTCCTCCCTGGATTCTCATTAGCTCTTGGCATCCAGCACTTCTGAAACTCAGACCCCTGAAAGCAGGTGGGCCACAGAAAGGTCATGTGTCTGCGCAGTACAGTTTGCACCACCCATCAAGGTTTCATGGCTATAAAATAAATTTCAGTACATAGTTCAATATATAAATGTAATTATTTTTTGCTTGTAACTATAAAAGCTTCACAACATCTGACATTTGCAAAAGATCAAATTATATCCGTCAACAAAACTTTATCCAGCAGGATCAAGGATTTTAAAAGCAGCCTTTAGGCATTGTGTATGTTCTTAATGTATCTGTGCTTCTAAACTATCTTTAATTAATGAAATACCCCAAAGTTACTTATTAATAAGGATCTGTGGGCTTTGTAAACTTCAGACATTTTGCATGAATTAAAGAACAATATAATGAAGTTTTAATGAATACAAAGTCACAGTTAATGTAAAATTTATATATAGCTTGCCAGAGGGAAAAGGAATTTAAAAGTACTTTTAATCATAGATTATTGGCAGCTGGATAGCTTATTTTTATCCTTTTCTAATGGGTGCTTGGTGTTTATATTATCACATTTATCATGCCAGCATGGTATATTGTCTGACTTGGTACAGTTCAGAAAGTCAAACGGAGACCAGCTCATTTCAAGCCTCATTTGCTAATGAGGCATTTCTGCATCCTGCAGCGATTGTGGAGCTGGTGTCCACAATGGCTGTTCCTTTTGATTCAGTCATAAGACCACCTGAGAGGGGCTACTCCTCAGCTGCATTTATAGGCACTTTCACTCTTACTGAATTATTATCAGCAATATTTGACATTCTGCAACAGCCTTCAGCTTACTGGAGCAAGTGAGCTGAGATCTACCATAGGGTGAAGAAAACATACAATTAGCTTTTACTAGCTGCAGCTAAACATGAGAATGAGCATCTACATTTTGTCTTGGAGTACACACTTTCAGTGCACAAAAATATCTTTTGGCAACATCAACATATTAAAACCTACAACTTCTTACTGTATTGACATGTTTTCAGCACACTCTTCCACTGCTGTTCACCTGTGACCTTCTCAATGAGCCAACCATGCACACAGAACTAGCAGCAATGTTTTACTTGTCCTGGGCTCTGCATAAGAAAACAGGATAAAACCTTCAGAGAACAATAATTGCGTAGTGGAGTAGACTTGGATTAAAACTATTAAAATCAGTAACAAATTAAGCTAAATGATTCCATGACACCTAAAAGGACAATAAAAATAAGACCATAACTGAGTAAAAGGTAAAACAGATATAATATATAAAGAATCAATTTCTTTTAATTAACTCTTCATCAATGCTGAATGCATTCAACACAATTGTAAGTACATCCATGATTTTAATGCATTAAATACATAACCCACAAAATTCAAATAGTGCAGGAGATACTGAATGCCAGAGGTTTGGTACAACTACTGCAACTGTATTTTATGAAAAACAAAACAATGGTTTAGTGCTTCCATTTTACTGTTTTAGTATGCTCATTACAGTATTTTTCCCTTTATAAACTGGAAGGATAGAGAGCTAGAAAACATTTTAGTCTTTCACTTTCAACATGACATTTAGTAAAAAAAGTTACAAAACCCATCAGCTTTTAATAAACAAACACACTAAAACTCTTCAGCTAACATAACCTGGGATTGCTGCCTTACAGCCAATAAAGAACTTCAAAACAAGGAAGCAAAATGCTGTCTTCAACTGCAATGGTATTAATTCAGAGTAATGACAGTAAATTCCATGGAAATAACCTGGAATTACATCAGGAATAAGTAGGTGGTGATTGTTCCCTCACCTTCTGAACCCCCAGAAATCTATTAACTAAGAGCTTGAAACAAAAGGAAGGTTACACCACAAAATTAAGCAGCAATTACCTTCAAGGGTACCATGAAATATTTCAAGACTGAAATTATTCTGAGTCAAATGGGTTCAGTGCATTATGATTTGGCTTTATAAAAACATTTAAATGCACACTACATATAGAACACTTTCATGTGTCATGGTCAGGCAGTTAAAAAAAAAATCACTGTATATTCCTTACAGGTGACTGAAACAGATTGAAAAAATATTGCTAAAAATCCAGTTCAAAAAAGAGAGTGAACATTTTATGAAAGAAATATTCTATTTGCAACTGTAACTTATGCTATTGATGCTCCCATTTGATGGGCTGCTGATGTAAATACAACCAGAAGAGATGTACTCATAAATATATAAAAATCAAAACAGGCAGGTTCCTCCTTCCAGGCTGGAAAAAACTTCAAGATATGGCATATTTAACCAATAAAAGGGATCTAAGCTTTACCCAAGCCTTTCATAATGCACTTAATGAAATATTTTTTCTTTCAAAAGAACCACTGGTATTAAATAGAGCTTTTTCTTTACATACAGTATTGGTATATACAAAACAAACACAGAACAAAGATGCAAAAAAACCCAAATGAGTGACTTCAGAAGTCCTGAAGCTCAGGAATATTTTGGTAGAGGTCCAAAGTCTCTGGGTTTGAGAAAGCTCCCCGCTGCTCAACTTCTTTCCCTGCAATTATTTGCTTCACAGCTACTTCCACTTTTTTCCCATTTATTGTATACTGAAAAACAAAACCAGCAATGATAAAAATTACACTTTACATGTAGTAGCTTTATGGAGATACTCATGACCCCCCCCATGCCAGAACTCAATCAAAATATAGAACAGTGCCTCCCTTTCTGTTACACTTGAGGTACCAGATTTTTTCTTCTGAAAATTGCTTGAAGAGTAAGTGGAATTCAAAGAGGATTTGGCAGGTGATTTTAGTTTAGTACTCCTTTTCAGTAATGCTGTGAGAACCTGATCAAGCTACAACTTAGACCAATGAAACCAGAGCAGAATCATGGTATGAACATTAAAAATCTTCATGTTCTGACACATCCAATTTTTAAACAATTTTTGACTTTCTAAGGGTCAGCTCAAAAAACAAAGCCCAACTCCACTGAACTTTGGGAGAAGAAAACCATGACTTCCCCATCTTAAATGAACAGTCTCTTTCTAATAGAGCAAAGTGAAACACTGAGCTTAAATTGTCCTCATCAATTAAATGTTTCAAAACAAACCCTAAAAAAAGAGGCTTCACCATCACATATGAATTACAAATTCCATTACGTTGCTATCCTAGAAGTAATATTACAGAAAAAAATAACCTTAATTCTTCTATTCTTGGGATCAGACCACTGTAATTTCTGACTACTGAAGTAAACTCCAGGCACCACCACTTTTCATCAGAGATCATTCAGAGCCAGGTTAAATAATCCTCAACTCAATACACTCTTGCAATATTGATGTTGATACTAAATCAAACTCTTCCTTATTAAAACTACTCAAGTCATGTGTAATGCTACCCTTCTGAACCACCTTAATCAAACATTCTTCCTCCTCAGCAATTAACAGCCTAATTTTAAGTGCTCAAACCAGAACACTCAGTGGCCTGCACAGGAACTGCCCCCTCAAAACAATAATCAAACTGTTCAGCAAAGCAAGTTTGCTTACTTTAACCAGTAAACATCTTGTGGATGACCAGAATGATCTGGTCAGAATAGGACTAGAAAGATTTGCACTAAAAGCTTGCAGTATGTTTAACACCTGGATCCCTCATTAAAGATATGCTTTGTACTACTAAAGTCCTAATTACTTCAACACAGCTATACTATTTCTACCAGAACACTGTGTCAGTATACAGTCAGGATTAGATTGTATTTTCAGATGATTCCAACACATTTCTAAAAGTAGCAGAAAATAGACAGAGGTTTCCCTTCCAAGCAAAACTTTCTTTGAAAGATAGGAGACAGCTTTGATCACTTTACCACTGGCATATTTACCTGAAAGGTAATTAAAATACACTTAATTGTGTATTTAAAGTGTGAACTAATTAATGATCTAAGCATGTTTTCCTGAGGGGCAGCCCATCGCAAACACCCCACTGCCATCAACTTCGTGATGTACATTCAGGTGATTTACAGGGTTTAGAAGTGCAATGCTTCCTGCAGAAGCTAAGCTGAAGCCCAGAAAATCTAGAGTTCACCATTTAACAGGTGCAGGGAATTTTACACTCATAAGAGGACATTTTGAGAGGACATTTGTCAGTGGCCTGAAACAGAAGTAACTCAACAGATCAGAACCAGATCACTGTGTGCACCACACAGGCTGGGAGTCCTGAACCCTAGAGACTAAAAACCCACACTGGCAGTAAATGGGTATCAGAATATCAAACAACTGGTCTGAAGTCTCAAGTCTTTACTCCAGGTATACTCAAGTCTATGTGCAAATGTACTTGGGACAACTACACTCTGCACCCCATTCTGCTGCTGACAGAGCTGTCAAGGGGACCCAAGCATCAGAGAAGACTACAAAGCAGAGGCAATTCCATTGCAATTACTGAGCTCACACTGCAAGGAAGAGCACTTGTAGAGCAACAGAGCTCCAGAAGACTGCAAATGTATGACCTTTAACTATACAAATTTCTCTCCCTCTGCTTATAAGTACAAAGATTTTTAGTTGCTGCTACAGTTAAGACAGTGATAGAGCTATATTTAAGTGACTAAGCAGATATAAAAGTGAAATGATTTACAAATTTTATAAATTTGCTCAGTGCTCTCAGCTTTCATAAGAATGTCACTTGAAATAGGAAAACCAAATCAAATAAGCTTATGGGTAGCCAGAAAAGCTTAAGTTAAATTACCTTTTTAATATTTTCCTTTAAAAGGCTCAAATATACATTATGGAGAAAACACTATGCATTTATAAACTGAGAATGGGCATTTTTGGGTATTGTTAAAAAACAAAAACAGGCTTAGCTGAAAAGGAGATGAAATGATGTTGCTAGGCAACATAGACAAACTATTTATAAAGCTCGAATACACTTTTGAGATGCTAAAATTTCCACACATGTGGGTTTGAAGAGCAATGACAACTGCTCCTTAATTACTATTCAAGGTGACAAAGAAAAAAGTAGGCAGCATTTTTCATGACATACCGGAATGCCTTTGGTTTCTAGAATGAGGCTTGGAACATGCCTGGCAGAAAGCGCTATACGTATTGCATCTCGAATTCTTTTCACCAGATCCTCACTGAACGTACGGTTTAATGCCATCTTCAGGAAGAGTATCACTCTCTCCTCTCCATCTTTGCTGTACTGAGGGACACAGAGGCTATCGGAAACCTCCTCAAAGGCTTCAACTGAAAATAAAGGAAGAGTCCATTAGCATATGTATATTATTCTGGATGCACATTTTTTGTGGCTGCACTAAAAGTAGAATCACCTCCTCTAGAGCTGCAAATGCAAACAGGCATCCTGGCTAGGCCATTCTACAACAAACTTCCCCTCTGGGTGCTCTGAAATTTCAACTCCTGCTCAGGTGAAAATCCAGGTTTAAGGACCATATGTACTTAGGCCCATTTTGCTATAACTTTTGGGACAGATAATAAGCTTTCACACGAAGCCACTTTCTTTGGCTTTCATCACAGTCCCCATCGCCGCACCGACTGAGAACCAACATGCCCAATCACAGAAGAACAGGCAGAGGTAAGAGGCCCTTACATCTCAGATTAGCACCTTCACAGGCACACAGTTCTACCACCTTTCACACAATAAACTTCCTTTGAAATATGAAGCACAGCTCAAGAATTGCTTCTAATCATTAGGATAGACACAATTAAAAAAAACTAGCCTCAAGAGTTTGTCTTGGAGGAAAAAAAAAAAAGCTTCAGAAGTTAGGTATTCTCAAAAAATTGCATGATATAATTAGTCTGTAAGGCCTTATTATACAAAAGCAACATCTTATGGAGAACTAGTCATCTCCAGTCCTACAGATACTTCAGGAAAACAACCAATTTCCAGTCTACAAAACAGAATTTTACTATTAATGCTAACATGCTCTGTAATGTCTTTCATTTGAAAAATGGCCTTTTATTACTTAATCCTTCCAAATACCTTTATCATGTTTACAATTCAGACTTAAGGCAACAGTGTCACAGCTGAAAGAGGTGGAAAGTTAATTTCATACCTATGTTATAGATTTCAGAACTTCCAAATCTTACTCCATTTGGATTTAATGTACCATCACTGAAAATCACAAAGAAAACAAAGAAGCATTAAAATGTGATTAGAGTTTAATGAAAAGAGAAAAATTGATGCAATTAACCAGCCTCTCTACAGTTCATGCAGTGAATATGCAGCCACATTAGAAACAGAATTTTAAAAGCTGATTTAAAAAGGTATTTTGCTCATTTGAATGAAGTTATAGAGAACCTCAATGTTATTCATTCACCTTTCTTAATCCCTTCCTTTTCCAGTAGCCTACAAATACACACACTACTGATGACAAAACAGACCAAGAATCTTTGTAGTACTCCATCATATTGCAATCGCGTAACATTACTTTCCAGTCGTATAGCTGGAATTTGTGTTTCCTACACAGCAGCCTCACACCATATGTCTTTTGAGTAGGTCTATTTGTGACCATGCCAGGCACAGACTCGAAGAATTCACTCAACTTTTATTTGAACAGCAAATTTTAAATGCAAGCAGAAAATTTAGTCACAATTGTTACCGCGAATGTTTATAGCCACCAACACAAGTGCAACTTTATACCTGACCTATAATTAAGTTTTGCTGTAAAGCAAGTCAGTGGCAAAGCCAAGACCAGAAGACAAGTTTCCTGATTCACCACCTTGACTGTGCTGCACTCTCAATTCATACTCTTACAGATGATCACTATAAACCACGGAACACAAACCCAAGTCCAGTTTTGTCTTGTGTTCATTTTTATGTAAGTGGAGTAGAACTTTGCAATGGGCTCCCTTCCTTCTAATCCAGGTGCTCTGATTAACTTAATGGTTGAAATCCACAATAATAGAGGTAACAAAACAAGTATAAAGCTAATAGGCCTGACAGAATAATATACATTATGCTCTAAGGTGAGGTTTGAATTTTAACACTTGTTTACTCAAAGCACTTCCACCAAAATACTGTACCTGCGACCCAGCATAACGATTCCTCCTGTCTTGGGATTAATTTTGCAGTAATCACCATGGGCCCAAACACCTAGTAGAGAATGACAAAGGTTAAGCAGCTGATTTCTTATTCATTCCCAGCAGACATTTGTAACAACTTCTATAATTTCATAAACATACAAAAATTTAACATTTCATATATACTTAGAACTACCCACAGCAAACGCAGCAGTACTTAACTGCACAAACAATCCACCTTGCATTTACTACAAAGAGCTAGCACACACAGGAGAGTAGGTCACACATTAGGATCAAGCTCTAGGTTATCTTCTGATTGCTTCTTTGCATGACTATACATCATCCTTTAGAAAACAGATGAATTGCTGCTCTCAACACCACATTTTAAAGAAACTGCAAGAATCTTCCACAAAGGTAACAATATTCCCACCAGTCTCTCTTGACCCACTTCTTTTATGATGTACAAATTCTATGCAAGAAGCTTTCCAGGCTTGCACAATAGGTCTCAACAATTCCCTAGGGAGCTTATGTGCTTAGTGTTCTTAATTTGTGTTAGTGTAAAATCAGATTTGACTTCTCAGAGGTGGAATAACTTTTGTATTTTTTAAAATTGATACCATCACTGCAGCCTGCCACAGGCAGAGAAACAAACCAACTCTCTTCAAAATTTTCTAAAAAACAACCCCAAACCTTAATTATTTGCATATGCAAGTAAGACCATTTTCCAAGCTTAACTGTTATAACCTTAGGCCCATTTACAAGGCAAGACAGAAACGAGTTTCAAAAAGAACCCCTGGACAGCAGTTATTTCAGTCTAACAGTCACAGATTTTCTCCATTTATTGTCAGGCTCACATGCAGAATGCAACTTCCATGTTCTCTCAGTTTTCCCATATCATTACTTCCTGCTGCACATCCTGACTTCTCTTGTGAATCCACTCTATGTTAATGCTATTTATAAAAAAAAGCTTCTGCCTCCAGAAAGCAGCAGTTTCAAGTCCTGGTCCTATAACAGCCCCTGCCCAGTAGGCAGGGGGGAGTTCAATACGACTGTGCCAATTCTGGATGAACAGACTCCTCCAAAATTATTAGGAAGAAAGCCTCTGTCTCAGTACATGTTCCTTTACACTTACCATCACTGAAAGACTGGATGAATGTAGAATATGCATGTTTGAGGCAGCATATATTTAAACTTCATGCTAATGAGGTAGCAGGTCAGCACTTATCCCTTAAGACTCGCTGCTCTAGGACAGAGCAGTCTGGCAGAGGTGCAGCAACACTCATTAATGGAGGATTGCTCCCTGACCTATTCAACACTTTCATTTTACACTCAAGCCAAGCAGTCTATGTCTGCACTCCAGACCATGAGGCTGTTACAGTCATATCTGCCTAATGAGAACAGGAACAAAAATGAGATTGAAGCTTTCCAGAGATTCTTATTAAATTGATTTGGATCCATATTCGAAACAAAGCACTAAAAACCAAACTGATATTATGAAATATGTCACGGAGTTCTCATACTGAAAATCTAGATTCAAAGCTGCACCTCCGTATCACTGGGCAAGAATAAAACTGCACCTTCCCAAGAGCAGCAATACAACATATAACCTTGGTCAGTTTGAGCAATAGCCAAAGCCCTTCATTACGTACCCGGGTATTTTGAAAAATAAGCCTTCCTGTACTTGTTTCCGTTCTCATCATTCCAGAAGTGCGTAGGCTGACAGGGAATAGGCTTGGTACAGACCAGCTCTCCACTTTCACCCCAAACTGGTTTTCCTGTTTACAAAGAAATAGGTATGTTCTGCATTTCCCTTCTGTAAACAACAGGGTATCAAAGCAAAAGGCATCTACAGTTATCACTTCCATGCCAGATGCTGATGTAGATGTGAGATGAGCTGTGACCAGTGGTCAGCTTGTGTTCAACTCCTAACACTCAGCCATATCTTAATATCAGTAACTCCAGGACAGTAACTTCAGAGCAATGGAAAAGGAAAGCCTTCTTTCACACCTTGATTATCTTCACTGGAGTCCAGTATGATCCAGATCAGATGGATCCAGATCCCGGTTTTGTGGAATAATTCTAAAGTGAAGTCACTTATTTAACAGCTGTTTACTCATCTGCTGAATGAAACCTGGGGTCATAAAACTATTTCATAAGTGTGCATAATATTTTGGATAATAGTTACCTTCATCATTCCATGCTTCTACAGCCATTCCAAGATTTCTGGCCTGAATTTCTCCTTTGTAAACTGGAATTGTAACATTCTGACCCATGAAACATGAAATTATATCTGTCCCACCTATAATAGAAGAAATCCACTTAGAATATGCAATACTTTTTTGAAAAATCAAAACTGAAAGCTACATAAGAACTCTGGAACAGCAAATTGCCACATTTGCCAAATGCTTCTGATCCACATTAAAGAGCACAGAATAGACAGTTATTATCTACGATGTTATGTGACTTGAAGTTTCTTTTTGTACTTTATATATCTTTTTATAGATTAAAATACCCTTCATGCATAAATATTCCTTGGGCATAACTTTTCTTCTTCCAACAGTTTCTTTAATCTCATTTAAGTAGATTTCCATTTATATAAGAGTAAGAAAATAAACAGGCCCTAGTTTACAGGCTTATACACTTAAGATTACTTAGAAATGCTTTGTTTGTTTTCCTTAGTTTAAAGTAAACAGACAAGCTATTCCACTCAATATTTACTTAGGTTTTATATCTTGTTCTCATTAGCACAAGGGGAAGAGGAGGGAGAGGTGAGCCATGCCTGTAGGATGAACAGTTATCTTAATAAAACAGACACTGTCAAAGTGCTTACTTAACTGGAATATCTATAGTCCTCCTATGACTTCAAAGAATTAGAATTAAAAGACAAATGAATCATGTTAGCTTTATTCAAAAATAGTCTGAATTTGGGACTATTAATGTCTATAGTAGCAAGTTCAAGATTCAGCACTACTCTTACCAAGACCAGAGTAGAGCTGAGTTCAGAAGCATAATAAGACTTTAAAAATCAAACTAAACTCAGTTAAAGCACCCTTTTTCAAAGCCTGTCCTCACTGCAAAGCAGAATGAGGAGTTCTGTGGTGGACTTAGTGTGAATAGCAGTTGCCTCAGCTAGCACTCCTCACAACAAACCGCACAGTATGTGGGCTTGATATTTCTCTAATTATGTAATTTACAAAAAAAAATATCTGTCTGCAGTGCCAATTACTTGGCACAAAAGAATTGAAATGGGAACACAGAAAAACCTCTCCAAGAGGTATTTTCTGCTAAAGTCAGCTATTTGCAGAACAGTATGTTCTGTAGGTTAATAGACTCTTTTCTTGATCTCACCCTGCTACCCCTAAGGACAGCCAGTCAAAATAAATGATCCTGCTTAAAAAAAAGTTAAAACCCAAAACATTCACCACATCAGAAACATTCTACCTAAAAGCCTTTGAGTGCACAAGCTTCATTATGGCACACTGAATTATGCAGAAAATCTCTGCACTAAGACAACAATTAATTCTAGTTTAACTATAACCAAGCCTGAATGATCCAAGGCTTAAGCTTCCCCAATATACAGCATGAAACAAGGAAGAAGGAAACACAGGCAATGAACAGAATTAATAAGGTGCATGCAGCATAAAAGCATCACCTGAAATGGATCCCAGGAGGACACTGCTTTTTATGTGTTTGTAGACATACTCATAGCTTTGAGATTTGAGCGGCGATCCTGTAGACAGTATAGTGTGGAGTGTCTGGAGATTGTGTGTTTCACCTTAAAAAGCAGGAAATTAACAAAATAGGTTAAGGTAGAATTTGTAACTCTTTGTCACTGCAATCCAGAATAATTACATAAAGGACATTGGGACAAGAAACAGAGACAACCTGGAGAGGAAAGGTAGGAGGGAGGAGACAGGATTTAATAGTTTTTTAAAGCTTACATGGTTTTAAATTTTTCTCTTCTAGCACAGCCAACCACTTTGCTCCTGTTCCAAGGATGGTGATCCTAGAGGGGGGAAAAAGTTTAGATGTTTTACATATTTAAATATGCAAAGATTCTAAAGACCTGCAATTCCCACTGCAGTAAGCAGAAACTATTAGACTCTATACTTTTATTAGTCAAGCAATACAGTCTCTTAAAGCATTCCAAGTGCAAGGCACATCCTTTTGAGCAATCAAAATTAGGTAGATCACATGTCATCTCTACAGCTTTAGAACTTTTAGTTCTATCTTTAAATATTAAGTAAAGCTTTCCCACCTCATGAAAAACATTCACTTTCATTTACAGGAATTTGTAACTGCTGAACACTCCAAAAGACATCACAAAATGTTATAACATCTACTTCATTAATGGGCCATAATTGCCACTAAGATGTTTAACGTTAAACTGCTGCTTGTTATCCTCTTACATATAAAAATCTTGCCGTTTCAGGGCACAGTTTAACAAAGAATACTTCACTCTGAGAATAGCAGCCAGTGATTTTCTTAGATACCTGTTTAGTTTTCTCTGATGAAAGTCTGAGTTGCACGTGCCTAACTGAACATGAAGTTTGGCCCAGCTAACTGAACAATTGAAATCCACCCTTGCAAAAAGTGTATTTAGAGCTCTGCAATACAATAGAATTAAAACTTTAAACAAAAGGCTGTATCCCTTCCCTACTCTATTGATGAAAGTGCTAGTTTAATGTTTCTGCTGACTTTCAGGAAATCTCTTCCCTGCCTTCTGCTAAATCATTTTAGATTACAGCAATAAAGCTGCACAAGAAAGCCTATAGAGACAGATAAGGTTAAGGGATACAGTCTGAGCAGACAGAACATGGACAACACATATATCACTAGAACTTACAATAAGATCCTGCTATCTTTGCTTTTACTCCACAGGCAAGGTGGAAGGTAGAACAGCTCTTAAGATAATACAGTTTCAGACACAGAGAAGCCTATTTCAACACTATCAAAAGGTAATGTCTTCCTTTGCCATTTAGGTGCGTGGCAGTTACTGAGAAGCTACCACCTCTTGGGTAGGGACAGGCTGTTTGCACATACACATGGGTGCACAGAGCAATTTATCAGGTACACAGGAGCAGCACTGAGAGCTCACAGAAGTGTACAGCTCCTCCAGCTACGTACCACAAACATGTGAACTATTTTTACTCTTGTGTAAGTTCTAACTTTTCTCCATGCTTCAAATAATTGCTTATTTTAAGCTAGAATACATAATGCCTCTGTTTATTTTTAAGCTCTTTGACACTTCCTCTACAGCACATGTAGAGCCTATTCTCCTATTACTTCCTTCCAAATGCTGTATAATTGGTGGATAGTGACTAAATACAGTTCACTTGAACAGATTTTTAATTGACATCCACTTAAGTAATTCTTGTCATGCAGTATGAGCTATCTTGATGATACCATAAGAATATGCTATCTGAAGGAAAGTATGGTACATCTTCAGAAAAGCAAGGTAGTCTTAACATGTTGAAACCTTTTTTTAATATGTAACATATGACTGAGTTGGGAACAGACTGCATTATGAAGTACCACACAGATGGCCACCGCTTTTAGCACCAGATTACAGAAGTGAGACATGCAGACACATTTCAGTTATCTTCACTTACTTCTGGCATGTGGAAAAAACGCTTAAAAATAAGCTGTGTTATTTGTCGATTCTAAATTTTTGCCTGTTCTGCTGGGTCTTTTTTGGGGGGTAGAGGGGTGTCTTCAGTTTGTGCTTTTGTTTTGTGGTGGTTATTTTTATTACTGGAAGCATTCTGACTAGGCATTAACCTCTAGTAGCCAGAGACAGTGTCAGTCTTTAAATATTACATGCCACAAAAGAGAGCAAAGTTTAAATTACTAATTATCAATAATCAGAAAGATAACCTTTTGGCATCCACTTTCCACCCCAAATGAATTAAAATTAATCAATTAAAAATGACACTCATTCTTTTACCAGTAATAATTCAGATCTACTCTTTACATCCAGTTGGCAAAATAGAAAAGTTAAAAAAAAGTTTAACCAGTGAACAAAGCTAAATACCACCACAGGAGTTTACAGCTGTTTATCCAATACCTGCCATTTCTCTAGGCTTCAAGAGAGGGCACTGCGAGCATTTTTAGGGACAAAGAACAGTAAAACAATGAACAAACAGCTTGACAGAGAGAATTAGGCATTATAGATTGAAAAGCAATATGAAAATATAAGCAACCCTGCTGAGCCTTTTCAGTCAATTTAAATCTTTAAGTCAGAGCACTATATTGAGTCTTAGGTTGAGCTGCTTGAAATATAGGATTCTTATTTTCCAAGTTCTGAGTGAACTAAGAAATTACTCTGATTGCTCCCAATTACTGTCTTTTGAAAAGGCTGCTCTTGAAAACTGACTATTGAACTCAAATCCTTTGTTTGCCTAGAATCCAAATACTTGATTCAAATTTGAAACAATCAGTTCTTTGTCTCTTCTGCTCTTTAAGAGACTCTTTTCAGTACAAAATTTGAAAAAAGTTGTCCCACTAAAGGCTAAGCCAAAAGGCAAACCATGTCATGCTACATACTGGTTTCTGACCAATAGAATGACACCTTTAACTTTAACAAAGTTGCTTGTATACGGTCACTGTAACAGGAGCAAACACCATTATTCTTTTACATTTCATGTTGCTTACATACCCTAGCCTGTCAGTCAAGTCCCAGAGCACATTTGGTGATGGAATTAGAGGAGATCCATCATACAGGACCACTGAAGCTCCTGTGGCAAGTGCAGACACTAACCAATTCCACATCATCCAGCCAGTCTGGAAAAAAAGAACATACCTACATTAGTTTGTCAGCCAGCTGTCAGGCAGCTGTCCGCCAGCTGTCCCCCTTTCCTGTCAGCTCTATCACACAATCAGGAGTATCTCTTGCTGTCATATGGTGGTAGGAGCCACAGGCAGCTATAAAGTGATGGGCAGATGAAGACTTTGGCAGAATCTTCTAGACCAAAGCATGCTCCCTGTCCATATGCAAGATGCCACCTTCTCCTCCACTTTCCTTGCCTGAAGTTGTAAGAAACTGTTCTAAGAAACTGTTAAACCAGCAGCTGAGTTTATGCCCATTTCTGCTGATTACACCTAATCACATTTAGACATCAGAAACTAAGGCTAGAGCACTGTATCCTCTCACCTGTCCCAAGACTGGATCAGTTACACGTTCCTGAAGAACGTTCATTTAACTTATCCTTAAAAATACCTGAGTTGGGGATTCCATACCTCTCTATACATACCTTTAAAGCATGAATCAAAGGACAGCACAACTTTGGGACAAGGTACTTATGACAACTCCTCCAAGGAGATACCACAAACTGACTAGTAGTGTTAAAGTTCAGAAAGGAACTCATGAGGAAAGGCATTAGCCTTCTTGAACCACTACAGTAATAGAAGACATGGAATAATTTTCTTTACCACAACATTAGAAAAAAGCCATCACATAACTGAACTTCTACATAGCTCAGTTTTATTCCCTTTCTTTTACTGAACTTAAACTTGTACAGCTCCTTTCCTCCCCACCAAACCAAAAAGACACAACAGAAGTGCTCATCTTCTGAATGGTCCATCCTTGCATGATGCAGGAAGGTGGAGACTGTTTTGCAGGTCATATTGATGAGGTAGTTACACCAAACCTAAGAGACTGTAAAAATCAATTTTCCTCACTAATTGGATCGGAAACATTTAACATGGGTTTGACCTTTCAGCAGAAAGGTCCCTGTTGCTTTTTATTATGCCCTCTGATTTTTTTGAAAATCAAGTAGGACAATCCCTTGCAGAACAAGAATTAAAAACACATAAAAAATGTACTTGTAGGAAAAGCCCCCCCATCTTCGAAAGAAAAATATCTTAAAGTATTTTTTAAAATGCCTTAAGCCACACTTGCCGTTGTATAGTACATAATAATGTCATTGCTGGTCATGTTGCCATGAAGAATGTGTTCCTTCAGATGCTGTATTAGTGTACCCTGAAAAAAACGTAGTGAAAGAAAAATGTAAGTTCACATAAATGAAAAGCAAGACTCTGGGATCACAGTAAGACTTCAAAAAAGCCTAATGTTGTCAATCCTTCACAGGATGTACTCCAGGATTACAGGCAAGTATTTCCTTTTAACCACAGCTGAAGTAAATCCCAGGGCCTATCTACAGCAGCAGCAATTGCATTCTCCATTTTCTCACATAACTTCTCAGCCTCTCTCATTAGACCTCAGCAATTCCCACTGCACATCACTTGTAATCCATGGAATAAATAACTTCCTTCACTTCCATCTCTGCCCAGCCATCAGAGTTGCAGAGTACTCCATGCAGGCTATAATTTTAAACAGCAGGCTTTCACCAGTCAGATTTTCCAAAATAAGCCCTTTGACAGTTTCATTTTCAGTATATCCAGGCAACCAGGAGGAATGAAGGATCTAGAGCTGCTATAAACTGCAGCAGTTCTTATATATAAACAATATTTATCAAAACTATCTTACCTATTAGCATCTAGGAGACAAAAAGATTTAACTATACACATCTCTTGTAAACACTGAAGTGACTAGCAATGTGAAAAATCTCACTGCTCAAAGCATCAGTATTAACAATAATGTAGTTAAATATATTTAGTTTCTACTCTGTTTTGTTGGAAATGCCACTGAAGTACCTTTCTTATCAAAGCATAACTTGTTAGGGTAAATACATTTACAAAACTACTTCACTGCAGTAACAAATCAATGTGGTTGATTTTAAAATCAAGATGTTTTTTGTATTTATGCAAGGAGTTATAGTAGAACTATGAAGAGCCTCGTAAGCATGAAACAAGATTTATGCTGAAAGAAAATACATTATAGATAAACATTTGAAGTGAAAAATGAGAGTCAAAACTGGCACACACTTTGGGAGAGAAGCAGAAAACATTAAATAAAAATAAAGGAGTAAATCTTATTTTCTCTCTGCAACTTGGAAGAAGCAAGTCTGAATTCACCTGCTAGTGTTTGAATACATTAACTGTTGCAATGCTGCCACCTAGCGATAGCCACCATTATCTACATTTAAAAATGAAAAAACCCTAGGATTTAAAAACACTGTGTTTAACTTAACAATTAAGGTTGCCAAAAAGTTGCAGGTGTTAACAAAATTATTCCTTATAAAAGTAAGCACATTACCTCTTCAGAAGAATGTGAAAGAGCCACACAAAGTAATGACATTAAATGTCAAATTCAATTAAAATAAATATTGGCTTTCTTTTCCCTGTATTTATTTATTGCTATTCCAGTTTTGGAACCAAAAGGGAGGTTTTTTTAGCAATGACTGTAAGTAGAGGCTATGAACTACTCCCCTGCAAAAAACATAACTCTCAGTTTGGAAACAAAGGTGGTATGATAGAAGGTATAGCTCTTCTAAAGAGCTAACGACCCAAGATGCTCTCAGGTTTATTTATAGGATTTGTATGATCCTCAAAATAAACCCTAAGCATTTAGCATATCATGAAAAATCTGGCAGCTGATAAAAGCTTACTGGTCTGCTTGTCTTCATTGGGCTTAACATACGGCTGATAAAGTGCTGAGCATCTGGAATGTCAAAAAACCAGCAGGCCCTGCTGCTCCTGAGCCACACCGTGGGCACACGAGGGACCAGTGCTAAGCGGTTACACAGCCGAGAGACAGCAGCTACTCACGGTGCGGGCTCTGTGCTCAAACCAGCAGTGTCTCCATACAGCACTCCATCTGAGCGGGAAAATACCCCAGAGCAAGTTGCCTACAGTTAACACAAGAAGGCTGTAGCAGCACAGCTATTTCAGCCCAGGTCTGAGCCCTTACAATAGGTAGAAATGAATTGATTATGATTTCACCAAAAAAAAAAATCTCTCCTTAGATAGATGATAAAGTGGAACAACTGAAAAGGGGCCTGTATGAATAGGTAAGAAGCAGAACCAGCATTTTTAGGACTTCAGAAGAACAATTACTCACTAATGTTTTTCGATAACCCTCCAAATGTCTTTCTGTAGCACACCCAATTGTTCAATAATAAACAGCTTTGCCTCCAAGACCAGAAAAATCTTACTCCAGGACTACTTTTTAAATTATCTCCTATATAAATAATAAAAATGAAGTCAAGTGATATGTTATTTCACTGTGTATCAACAAAAAAAAACACTATGTGCAGAGAAAACAGACCAGGAACATACTGCAGAATTAAACTGAGTTGTGAATTAAAAAAAAGCTGCCTATTAGCATCTATAAGATCAGTACTTTAACATACCAGCATTGAGCTGCATTGCAAATAAAATAATTGGAGCCTTCACTGAGATGTTATCTCTTCTTACATTTTTAACTATTAAACTCAAACTCCAGTTAATCTGAGGCTAGAAAGTGAGACAGACCACAGGATAATTCTGCTTTTGTTGAAAGCAGTGAGAATCCTATTAATTAGTGGCAACAAGATTAAGCCAAGAGCAGAGGAATCCAACTGAGTGTGCGTAAGACACCTAAGAATTTCTTTGCATGGATTTTATTGTAGGCCCTATTCAAACTGACACATATAAAGCATGCACACTTAAAGTATCTGATGCAACAATTTGCTTTTACACCAGAGGTGTCAGCACCAGAACTTATGAAGAAAAAAAGTATCACACTGCAATACAGGAACTACAGAACTGCTCAGCAGGAACACAGAATCCTCATAACATATCTATTCAAACCATCACCTTTTCTCCCCCCCAGCAAGGATAAGTAGTCTGTAACTAAACTTTAATGTAGCTCTATATGAACTGAAAATTATTCTGATGGAGAGCAGAGGCATGACATTAAGGGCAAGCTAAGCAGCCATACAGATAATGTGGGAAGTGAAAGAACTTTGCAACAGAGAACAGCCCCACTGTTATGACCTACATCTGTGGTTTTAGTCTCCCTACTCTATCACGCACTGTTGATTAACACCCATCCTGGTTTTGGCAGTCAGTCTTTCCAAGTATGTAACTAGTCTAAAGCTACCACAGCTTCAAAACACCTGCCAAACTTCAAAGTACACCTCTCTTCTTCACAAATATAGGATCAGTGTCCCACAGGGACCATTTCATGTCACATGCCACTGGCATGATCTCCTATTGATAACATACAAAGCAGTGTTTATAGGAAGTGTGGAATTTACCGGTGGGCAAATCTTCCAGACCTTACCATCAGAGAGCTAAAGCTGTACACACTGTGGGTGTAACAAAGTGATCCTGCCCTCAGGCTACCCAGTTTCAGCCAGTTTCAGATGCTCATCCTGACTTTCAGAGCAAAAAGCAGAAACAATGGACACTGGCTAATAGATGTGCCGTTTAATTTATACAAGTTGGTACAAGTGAGCTAGGCAACACATTCTGCCTGCCTTAAGGGGAAAAATGCCTTTTATTAAGGACTATACTAATGACAGAGTTAAACACTATATCTGATTGCTTGAAACTCTTCCTGGCCTTTAGTAAGTTGCCTAGAGCAACTTTTAGAACATTAATAGTAAGTGGAAAGCAGGTGAGCATGGATGATTTTAGCAGTAATGTTGTACATATCTTCACAAGAAGACACTGCCTAAAGCAAAGTTTCCAGACAAAACAAAACCTACACCCAAAGAGACACTAAACCTTCCAGCTTCCTTCCTTAAAAATGGATTTATGAGGATGATGTGCCCTGAATTGGTAAGTGTAGGAAGTGAAATTTAAGGTAAAAAAATCTAGATAAAAACAGCAAGCTCTCTATGTGCCTTAACTTGACAGTGGCCAAAAAATTGGTTCCAAGCACCCATTCAAGTGCTTTGGCCTTTCTTCTACAAGAATCAGTTGGGCAAGTTCTACTAGTGCTTTTGTGAGAGACCTGTTTCCAGGAAATAGCTGAAGTCTCCAAAAGGTCTTCACACCATTCTCTCAACTAAATTTTATATCCTCATTAATTCATATTTGCTTTAAAACAGCCATTTACAAATATAAAGTTTCATTGCAAGTTACTGAAAAGCTGTTAGCAATCAATTCTTCCTTAAAGTACATCATGAGATGATCCTGTTAAAGGAAAAATATAACCCATGTAGTGAAATATAGATAGTGCAGCTCTAGGATGGAAGACATACCCCTGCTGAATGAACCATGCATTTTGGTGCCCCTGTTGTGCCTGATGAATACATGATAAAGAGAGGATGACTGAAAGGCAACTGCTCAAACTCCAGCTGGGGGGCCTGGTCTCCTTTCCCAGTAGCAAGGAAGTCTTCTAAAAAGACACTGCATGAAGAGGAAAATAAAGGATTACTTCACATTTTTTCAGAAAGCATTACCCCAGTTCATATACAAGATTACCTCTGTATCTAGTAGTTATTTTACAATAAACTACATATATTGTTTTTATTCCTAGCCTTTCTACTCTTTGTTTGAATTACTAGTTGTTTTGTTTCATTTTTCTGCTTTAAAATAAAGTGTTATTGAGATCTAACACAACAAAATCAAGCAGATAAGTCTCCACTCATGATCAGCTGCCAGCCTTAACAGCTCAAAGCAGACTGGAACTATCTGACCCTCAACACGAAGTCTGGAACTCAACTGTTTCCAAAAGGTATCTAACACACATAACCCAGACCAGGAAATAAGCAAAACAATTTTTCTCTAAAAATGTCACTTCAATTAATAATTGATCAGTTCTGAAAGCCACTTTCTTCTCCCTGTTATATCCTATTGAATTTTGTTTTCATTGAGAACCATTAATACCAACAATGGTTCTGTATGTTGCTGCAGATGTTTTGCTTCTGCTACTCCTGTTTTGACTATTAAGCAGGACACACACTAAGAAATCCAGCTACATTCTAGCTTTTGCAATTTCAGACCCCTTCAATAGCTCTCAGCATCCATCTCATCCCTAGTTAGGACAGTCACAGCTCAGAAGCTGCCATTACCTATTTGGAATCTTTGAAATATCTATGGTTTCTCTGGAGGAGACATATGGAATCACCACCACTTTTTTTATATCTGGAAGCCCTGGAAAAAAAGAAAAAATGTGTCTTACATTCAGCTACATAAACCCAAGGTCTTTTCTGCCTGATTGGATCGTACAGTGTAAAGCATGAAGTAATATAAATAATTCTGATGCACCAAGTATTGGATATAGTTTTAAGTGTTAAAACCCACAGAAGGCTGAATTGTTACCTAAGATACAGTTTCCTTAATACTGCCAGCCTTTTAAAAATACATGTGTAAATCTGCAAGCTTTAGTGCCATAATACTTCTTCATTTGTCGTCAGCAGCACTTTGCTCAGGCTTAAAAAACCAGTATTCATCAGTCCCTGTTCCCCCACTTATACTGCCAACTAATTTATGATGATAGATTTGAACTAAGCTAAAAAGACCGTTAAAATTACATAAAAGATTGGTTAGTTTTCACTCAAATCAGTTCTGCAATTCTAAGTGGCCACAGAAATACTGTCAAGGAGTAAGGACCGTGACAGGCAGTCGGAAGTGTCACTTTTAGTGACAGTGCAGGCTTTGAGTTCTCACAGAACCAGAGCATAACTAAAACTAGATGGTATGCAGGGAAATACCTTTTACCACACTAAGCAACTTTTCCAAGTGGTTATGTTCTTTGCCATTGTATATAACAGCTTCAACAGAGAAGATGAGCTTAGGCTGAATTTGGGAAAATCTGTCCAGCACACCCTAGGGACAAAGAGAAAAACAAGTTAAAAAAATTGAATTGCTACAGTAGGAAAATCCACTAAATACTAAATGCAAATTTCAATTCAAGCAAGGAATAAGGATAGGAATTAGCAAGAGAACTGTTAAAAGACTGCCTGCCTTTCACTCGCCCAAGATCTTCAAGGTACAACAGGTTTGTAACAATCCATGTCATGACCCCCAAATACATCAACCAATAACAAAGATAGGATGACCACAGATGACAGAACATTATTCACTAAAGGACTAAGTTCACAAAGCTAAGCAGTTAAAAATTCACCTTGATAATCAGACTTGCAAATTCATCTAAGGAGGACAAGCACCTAACTGATGTGAGCAGGAGTCAGGCACTGTATTTACCTGAAGGCCCACAAGAATCCTGTCTGCACCTGCTGGATGTCCTTGCTACATGTCCTTGTAACCTCCCTCCAACACTGCTCTGACAACATACCAGTAGTTCGGCAGCCTGCACAGGGGCAACACTGAAAAACACCAGTGTTCTGGAAGATGCATTTATCATATGAGAAGTTGACACCTGACATGAAGTCACAGTTTTGTTCCTCTATAATTAACAGAGGAAACTGTACCACTCATTTTTACCAGAAAAACTAGATATTGAAAACACATACCACCAGCAAAAAAACCTATCACATCTCTTTTAGAACCTCTGGGGCAGGACATATTCAAATGCTAGATTTTCAGGTGTCCTCCAGCTTACACTGTTTTCAGGAATTTACCACAGCTATTATCACACTTGAGAGAAAAACCCTTCTGGCATTTCTTCTATTTTTTCTTGATGTACACTGCATGCAGCAGCTTACCAAAAACGGGTCTTTTTGTATTCAACAGCAAGAAGCAAATCCTTTTAGTAAAAGCTCTCCGCACACAGTTATGTTCATCCCTCTTTAGCTGCATTACTTGAAACAGTAAGAACTACGAGATCACTCAATACTACAAAATTGTCAGCTAACCGTTCAAGGACAATCTCTTAAGTCTTGTTGCAAAATTTAGACTTGTCATGTTCTTATTCTACCCAGCATTCTTTATTCTTCTGTCTTCTGCTTTGTCCTCTACTTTACAGCCACAATAGGAGACAAATTACCAAATCAGAACACTGATGCAAAAAACATCACAATCAACTAATCTTTATTAAACTCCTCCTTTCCAAGCTGAGCCAGACAGGGTTGCAAGAAAGCCAATGGCAAAAGTACGGAGATCCTGTCCTGACAACTTCTCCATGTTTTTTTAGGAAAGCTCACTGAACACTACAGGTAAGGGACAGTAATAGGACTAAATATAAATACAGAACTGTCTCTGCTGAATATGTCTCTTAACAGCTTTCTCCCCTGTCACCCAAAGATGCACTTCCATTTCCTCATTCACACCATAAGAAAATAGCGACAATGTATTTACACCCAACTTGATCAATTATTTAAAAAAACCCCACCAGAATCTGTTTCAGTGGCATAAGAGATTTTCAAAAAGCCCCTACTGCATCAATTAACCAACTCAGAAACAGATTTAATTAGTACATCAAAAGTACTCTTAGGGGAGAACGATATCAAATTTCCTGCTTTTAGGTATGTTATCACACCTATTTATTTGTAACATTTTCAAAGATTGGACCAAGCAGCCAAGTTACACACAGTATGTGTGTAATATATATACATGTGTGTACAGGCAGTCATGCTGAGCACAGAGCATACGTATCCCATATCCACATTGCCTGATGTTTAAAAAAAAAAAATCAAGACCAATGGGAGGACTAAGGGTACTCTAACAGAAGAATCAAATCTGAAGAGAAGTGTGAATCAGAAACAGAGATGATTACAATTCTCAGGGTCTTAGTAATCCTGCTAACACACCCAGTTGGATTCATTAGCACTGGCAGGATCAAATCCCACAGGGCAGCTTGGTGTGATACAAAGGGAATACAAACAGATGGAACATGTAATTGCTACACTGGAACTTTAATCCAACCAGATGGCTCAGCAAGGAATTGCTTTTCATGAAAAGCTCAGGTATACCAGATATGGCTCACACTATTTGATGACCCTAAAATCCTGTATTAAATAATTGTGCAGGACCCCATGACTGGAGCTGCACTGGCTTTGCTGGGGCTCAAAGATTTCTCACACAGTTCTAAGTTCCTTTTAAACTTACATATCCAACAATTTCTTATGTACAGGCTGCAAAGAGCTACTTTCCTATCAATATAAGTAAATTGATAACAGGGACTAGAGAAATTAAGCAGAAGCTGCCAAGAGTGGCACTCTGTGTGGGAGGGAGCTCACTGGTTCTCTGACAGCAGACTTCCTGAACACTTGTGAAGTCTTTGGATGTATGGCATTCAGAGCTTGCAATGTGTAGGCAGTTCTGAGAAGTGACATTTTCAAGCTTCACAAAACATATATATACAATTGGATTTGAAATGCTGAAAATGCTACACCATTTCCCAAAACAAACAAAATCTTCATTTACATTAACAGACCTAATGCAACTGCACAGAAGGAGAAATATCTTTTCCTTAGGGTGGAAGCTCATATCCCTGGGGACCTCTGCTGATCTCCCTCAAGATTTTAGGGTTTGAATTCATGCCAACACATGCTGCCAAGTTAAAGGAGAATAAATGATATCAATGGCACTGCTGCTCCAAGGCTAAGTTTCTTTAAAAATCCTATCACAAAAACTAAATAAAGCTGGGCACTGAAAATAACAGCACATCAACATGGACAGAAAAGATACCAGTACTCTGTAATGCAAGCAAAATGAACAATCTTCCCTCAGATGAGAGATCAAATCACATTGCAAAGAAAATACTCCATACTGTCATTTTCTGAGCAAGCAGAAAATATTTGTAGAACAGATTGATCATTACATGCAGTAATGATTTTTTTAATCATTTTTTTTCCTAATGCTACACCCTCAAGTGTAAAACAGTAGAATGCTGCTGCCCTCTAGTGCTAATCCAGAGATCATTGTTCCATATATTTAACCAGCTACTGGGATTAAACACAGATTTAGGGTATATATTACCTAAATCTTTGGTATTTTATCTGTTCTGCAATCCACAAACAGTAAATTCCCCAAATAATGCTTTCATGCAAACTTTGAGACTGAAGAGGGGTTCAACACTCCCTTTTAGGAGCGATTTGTGCCTGTTGCTTCTTATGATTTGTGCTAAAGAATTTCCAAAGAAAGCAGAATATATTTCCAAGGCTTCCAGGACACGTTGTAATATCTCTTTGAATATCATGATAGTTTTTACCATATTTTACACACAGCATTTATTCCTACATTAAAGAGAGTTAAACAGGTTAGCAATACTAGCCTGAAATTCCTTACCTTGCTGGCTCTGGGAAAGGCCAACTGAGGTGTTGCTCACTTTACCCACATAGGTGGCAAAGGAAGGGACTACTTAGGCAAAGAAACAGGAGTGTGGCTAAGCAGCATGGGGAAAGGTATGGAAAGGAAAGGCCAAGCCCCAGACAACTCTGTTGCATCACTGCTCATTAGCATATTTAATATAATATAAACTCAAAGACTATGGATTCCACCTGAAAATATCCCTACAGGGAGTTAGCTAAAGATACTCAAATCACTACACTCAGTCATTAGTAATAACTGAAACCATGGATTTTCATTCAGTTTGTGGTAGCTAAAAAAAAATCTGGTGTACTTGGCTGTGCCAGGAGGTGGCAGTAAGACTAAAGTGAACAGGATCTACCTGCCACTTGAATTTATCACCTTTATATTTGTCTGAAACACAATGGTAGCTTTTCTGGAACATGCAACAAGGCTACTCACATTAATGCCAAAGTCTGGTGATGTTGAACTCCAGATGGCACCAATACTTGCAGCAGCCAGCATTGCTTCCACTGCATGAATGCTGTTTGGTAAGTAACCTATGGCAGAATTTGAAAGGTTAGAGATGGAAGAAAACTAAAAAAAAATAAATCAATCAATCTTGGAGTAAATACAGTGCATACAATAGCCAGATTAAACAGATAAAATGAGAAATCCTAGACTGAAGCATCCTTTTAAAAGTTTTCCACACAAGCGCAACGTCCTCCTTCAAAATAAAATCAGTTACACAAGGAATTAGAAATAATTCCATTTATAACAGTAGTTGTATTAGTTTGTACCTACATGTTACTCCCAATTTACAAATGATTCTGCTTAAAGACTCTCAGGATAAGAGGGCAGCAAGCTGAAAAGAAGAACTGTGGAGGAGATTAAATTTATGGATTGAATAGGGTATGTAGAGACTAATGCAGCACTGTGCAAGGGAATAGAGCAGTTCTGCAGAAACAGCCATTTGAGAAGGAACAAGTATCTGGAAGGAAAGAGTACAAATGCTTAGTTCAAAAGCAGAGATTCAGCTTCACAAAACCAAACATTGTCTCATAGACACTGCCAGAATCTTAAGCACAAACAAGCAAAACCAGTGTCTCAGCTGATAAGGCAAGAATACAGCAGGACAAGCCCAGGAACACTCCCACACAAATGCAGCTCTTCAGGTTCATCTCATTAGCTTGCAGCAAGATTTCAAGATTGAATTCAATTTATCAAGGCATACAGAAGAAATGAATGCCAAGAAAGTTAGCTTTTCAGTGGGCTCAATGTGAGCAACTCTCCAGAAGGTGCTGAGTGGCCAAGATGGATTCTGTCACTTGAGAGTCAAGCTCACAAAATAGAACACCCAACAAGTTCAAACTACACAGAAGTAGATCAATGATCTGGAGTTTCAGATCAACCTTCTGAAGTGACCAAAAAGATGTCCAAATACTTTAAAAAAGGCACATGGCAGGCCTGATTGCAGTACTTGGACATCTAATTATAATTCAGTGGTTGAAAGCAAACTTTCATAAGAAATGCCTCCCAACCTATTTAACAGTGGCAAGCACCTGCAGATCCTGGAACTGCAGAACAAGCTGCAGGTGCTCCACAAGTATCTACCAGGCAGCAAAAACTCACTAGCACTAGGCACTTTTGAAAAGGTAGATATTTATGGATGCATTTTTCAGGACAGGAACTAAGATCACAGATCTTAGTAGCAATTTGTTACATTAACTTTTATCAAGTAGGAGGGTACCGAGCTTGACTTTTGCCAGCTTGTCTACACAGCTTGAAAAAAAGTTATCTTTTTAAAGTCTCCTTTATAGAAAATTGAAAGTCTTAAACTAAGGTTTTTCTTCACAATTCAAAAATTACCAAAATCCGTTTTTTTTAAACTAGTTTACTAGTTACTCTGTAACCTGCTGTACTTCTGGGAACAGCAACTTTGAAATCAGCATTATGACTTTAGCCCAACAATTTCTGGAAAAACACAGCTGTGAATAAAAACTTCATACCATGTTAAGATAGAAATTACTCCCTAGAACTGCCTACAGTTTGCAGTGTTTTGTTCGGTGAAGTTCTTAAGTAGTTGAAGTGCAGCAAAACCTCAAGCCCATAAGGGCATTGTTTATTTTGCTGTTTCCCTCCTTAGAGTCAAGGTTTATGATAGGAGGTACAGCATCCCAAAATTTTAGTCATTTTTCCTTTAAGAGAAGTCTTCCTCCCTGAACAATAATTTGAAATATACAAACCAGAACAGGCTAAAATGTCATTTTCTGTGATGAAAACAGTTTAATTGATGCCAAATATTCCCACTGAGCATTTCTTGGATAGGATTATGGGGGGCAGAGTGCAATGAAAACTGAAAGATGTCTCTTCATGCTTTGGAGCAGTGATTACCTTGCCACAGCTTACAAGCATTAGTTCTATTATAAGCAAGTTCTCCACTTCACCACTCCTTCAAAAGCCCTCAAGGCAAGAACACAAGTCTCTGCTTATTATGAGCCAGACAATTAAACCATTACTTTCACTTGTCAGTTAGCTTTGAGGTGGTGTTTGAGGATATCAGCCAAAAATGCTAAAGGGTATGAAACATGCAAGGCAACTTACTCTGCACTTCTGTATCTTTACCCCATCACCACAGGCAGCCTGCTCACCACAATTTTCACATATTTGTCATGATCTCCAGCACCAAGTGTATTAAATAAAAATGTGGTTCTGTTGTAGAAACAGATGATCCAAACATCCCAATGTAAGAACTTGTCGCTTCTCAACAGCTCCCAACTTTAAATGACACAAACTACCTCTCCTGTCAGTCTTTCAGATTAAAACTGGATTCTCAGAAACAGAAGTGATTTCTCTCTCACATCAGACATTCTGCAGACCAATTACTGCAGCTACCATGTATGTAAAATTCCCTGCTTTTGACTGTGCCCCTTGAGATACCAGCTGACTCCTCAAAGCATTCAGGAGGCTGACAAGTCTTAGGTGTCTAAAACTTGGTGAACAATAATGTTGCTGACAAAGAGGATGAAAAAATCCAACTTTTTAAGCTGGATTCACATCAAGGGTCACAAAACAGAGACCTATGTACAGAAGCTCTGTACTACAACAGAATAATGATACAGCTACTTTAAATATTGATCATATATTTGTTCACATATTTAACTAGAGCCTCTATGTTCCTCGGTACAACATTTCAGCTAAGGATTAAAACTAGCTTTTATCAACATGAGTAATGCTTACTGAAGGTGCTTCTCTATCTCTGTATCTTAATCTACCCCTTTTCCGAAGCTAGTAAGAAAAGGAGAAACTGCTTTCTGTTACTAGAAAGAGGAAGATCTTCATACCCTCTTTGGGTGAGGTAGAAAGCAACTGAACAGAGGGCTCAAAACACACGAGTTAGGAACCCAGCAAGTAGGAATTCAGAACATACCAGGAGTCCTAGCAGCACTCCTCCTGACTCTTAAGTACATATAACATCTCCATAAGGACAAATAAAAACTGCACTTTGACACAAAACATAACAAATCTCTAAGCAGGACAAGTGATAACTTAAAAACACTGTATGGATTTTCTTTTTTTTTTTTTTAGAAGAACTTCCAGCCTGATCTTCTCAGGACAGCTGCTATTTACTTAGCCTAGCACATGCTAAGATTAAATTTAGATTTGCTCATTTCCACTACAGTACTTTATGAACAGAATAGGTGAACACTCTAGTCCAAAAATTTCTGGTATAATCATGCTAGAAACTATGCCAGAAGTCTCATTTCTTAAGAGCACTGAGAACACATTCCCTGCAAGCACCTAATAGCTTCATAAAGTAGAATAAATGTGTACTCAGAAACAAAAGGCATCCAAACATTAATATTCATCCAAATGAAAAAATAAAACACAAGCTTGGACCCTGCACCAAAGATTTAGTTCAAGCCTTAGAAGAAACGCATTAGGAGGAAGGAAAGCAGGGAGCTGCAAATGAAACATCCTCTCAATGCCTTATAGTATTGATTTACAACTGCTCCCAAACAGAAGAGACAATTCAAAGACCAGGCTTCCAATTTCTCTTTTTGATGTTAATAACTCATTTTATGCTCCTGTAGGACTTGTGGTCATCCTACCTAACATTACTGTGGCCTGAGACTATTAGTAACATGCTAATCTTCTTACAAAGCTAGCATTAAAACCCACGTAAGCAACTAGGGCTAATACAGTTACTATAGATAAAATGCCAGCTTTAAACAATGTAATTCATTGATGTTTTGTTGAGGATTGTGTGAACACATGGGGAAGATTAGTTTGGTTTTTTAACTGCTGACTTGTAGCAGAACAAAGCTGGCTACAGGGATATAATAGAAAGAACCTATCCAGAGATGATAAACACAGATACTCCCCATTTTATTTTATTCCTGCTACAGTCATTGTTATTGGCCAAACAGATGGCCACTGGGAGACCACAAATATTTCACATGTGGATTTGTGTAGCTTGGATTAGGTATCATATCTGTTTCTTCCAACTGTTCAAGCACCATTGACAGTATTGCAAGATATCTTTAGAAGAGATATGTTTCACCACACATCTGCTTCAACTATGTTTACTATTAAGTGCTATCTCCTTAGTGATAGAAAGAGAAGACTAGGATGAAATCAAGCTGAAAAAGTGCTGACATTACTGCTTGTCCACCCACGTTCACCCACCTCCAACTTTAACATACTATTACTGTCATGATGCAACCATAAATTGTATTAAACAAACTAGGGGATATGTTAAGTATAATGAAAAGTTAAAGTAGGCTTGTCTACTGTAGTCATGGAGATGAAATTCACAGGAAGAAAACAACATTGATGGTCTTGCATACAATTCTAACAGCTTAACATTTTAAGTGATTTTAACAGAAAGAGACCAAAGGGATCAGAGCCTAACAGGCTGACAAGATGCTAGGCAACTATAACAAAATTAATAAAATCTTCCTTCTATTTAAAATGTTGATTTTTCAGCAGCAGTAAAAGCATGCCCTGTATTACTGCTATAAGCCACATGAAGAAGCACCCTTCCTTCTGTTATCTGCTATAAGTTTTGGAACAAACTAGGTCCCAGTATATTTTTGGCAAGCTTTGGAGAACATGATCTTTGGTACTACAAGTGGGTATACAACTCATACTTTCCAACCCAACACTTTACATGTCTCCCCCATTTTAATTTGGCATTTGGAAAACAGTCTGCAGTCCCAACCTCTGACTGATGTTCTGTTTCAGCTCTTTCAAGAGCCACCAATATCCTCTGGCATAGGAAAGAAATGTGGAAAAAAGTTGAGGCCCAATTTAAAATATATCTAAATAGCTGGACTGCTGTTAAAAATCTCAGATGTCTTACACAGGAAAGCTCTCCCTAGATAGGAGCCCAAGGCAAAGAATCTGTCAGAGTCAGGGTTCTAGGGCTGGGGGCACCAAGGGAAGGGAAGGAGGGGGGAAATGTGCAATGGCTCAACTGATGGGTACGGACACAGGTTTATCTGACTGGAGATTACAAGGAAAAGAGCCTCTCACCAGCCAGGTTAAGAGAGCAGACTGGAAAAAAAGTAATGTGAGAAACTGCCTCTAAGAAGAGAGCACATGAAGACTCTGGGTAATTTAAAAAGCCCAAAACCATACTGTGTTTTTAAGGAAATGAGGTTGCTTAGATTTGTTAATCTTTTCTGCTGTCTAAAGTAAAGGGCTTTGTAAGAACTTCAAGCACAACACAAGCCTGCTTCCACAAATAAGCTATAACTGCTCAGAAAGACACATTGAAGACACATAAGCAATTGAAATGGTGAAGGGGCCTGGCACAGATACGCCATGCCTACAGCAGCTGGGCAGAAAGGTCTCTGCTTTGGAAGTACCAGATAGGAAACTTTTGCTCAAAAAGGCTAAGGTGGAAAAAAAAAATACCAAAAAAGAGTACATTCCATGTGTTTCCCAATAACAAACAACATTTACGGAAAGCATTTAAAGTCCTAGTCATGTTTTTGTTGACCCCTTTAGTTTTATGATGTCCAAGTTTCCAGTTATACACATAATTAGATACTGTTTTGCCAATCGTTGGAGCAAGTTTCTTAAACACACTCAATCCACTCTTACCATTTGACATACACAGAGGACAGGTACTAAGAAACACTACACTGAAATTCTAAATACTTAAACTTTCATTAGTTTGGTTTCAGGCAGAAGCTGCAGCTGCTTAAGGAGTTGTCAGATATGAACCTGACAGTGTTAAGATTGAAAATGGAAACAAAATTAGAGCATCTTAACTTCATCTTTATTCAGACAAGCCTTCCTGATTTTGATAGATGGTTCATACCCAATTAAAGATTTAGCTCTAATTCTCTGTAAAAAACAAGCCACCAACTGTGATAATTAAATGTTCAATTATTAATTCTATAGAGTACTCATACCATATGCATGAAATATGAGCTCAAGTATATTTTAATTAATTTAATGCTATTTTAATAAAATTAGTAATGCATACCCTTCTGTCTCTGAAGACATGGATTCAAGTTTGTAACATGGAGAAAACAAACCAAACAGTTTCATCACTTCAGGCTTGCATCAGATAAGAATTTACACATTCTTAGGATAATAGCCAAGTATTGCTCAAAGAACACATGATTCCAGTAGTAAGATTGGTCTGCCCATTGGAATTACCAGGTAGGAGTCAAGGAGCTTCAAGGATATTGCAGTTTTGACTTGCACCACAATGACAAAGCTAAAGAGTGAATGTTACAGAGCACATGAAGTACGGAGACAAAGCGGCTCAGCTGGAAGATCAAACCCAGCAATTTAGAAATAAATGGACTGAGGCCAGGAACTCCTTTTGATGCCTTTACTGTATACTGCACAGGCTGTTCACAAGACAAAAAACCTGTTCATATACAAAAATCCACATGACCATCTTATGACAGGAAATATTACTCTAGAATTTTTTGGTGAGTTACTGAAAGGATCACAGGGTTCTAACTAATGAGCTCTGCATTGGTATGACTTACACTGCTACTGCTCACCAGCTGGCCACCATCACCATCCTGCAAGACACTCTCAAAAGCACTGGTGGCAGAAGGTAGTACAAGTCCATTCCTCAAGAACTGCAATTTGTAGGGCATCATATTACCTGGGGCTGTAGGGTCAGTAACTGCCAGCTGGCACAAGACCAACTGTAATTTCCAAGATTGACATGGGGGCAATCTGCCAGACCTTGTGAGCCAAGGTTCAGCTAGATGCAAAATCTCTATCACTCCCACTTCCATGGAATGCTCATGAAGCAGAGCTTCGTGAGGCTATGAATGAGATATTTTCCTCCTCTAGTACTAGAGAGCTCACAGGCTAATCTAGGCTCCTTCCCTCTAGAAGCTTATTTTGTACAAATGTAAATATAGCAGCATAAGAGCCTTTAGAATGTTTCTGTGAAATAGTATTCCATATTCATATTTCTATAACCTTGACTACTCACTTGCGTATTTTCAGAAAACTTCACCTCCTGTCCTTTAAAAAGAAGTTACTCACCCACAACTCTGTCTCCTACTTTTACTCCCATCTTCCTCATAGCTGCAGCATACAAAGCTACAGCTTGTCTCAGTTCTTCAAAAGTGACTTTCAAGATTTCTTCTTTGCCTTCCTCTGAAGAAAGATCAGAGCAACCAGTCAGAAATTATGCACTGCAACGTAGTCTAGTGCAAACAGCTAATTCTAGAAAAAGAATAAAGCAATTTTAGGAGAAGAGTTTCCACTAAAAATTAGCTTTTTGCTTTTCAAGTTCCTCTTACACTATACTAAGTTTAATTTTTTAATGTGAATCAAGTATTAATTAGTAGTTGCCATTCAGCAGGCACCATGACATTTTTAAAGACAGGAACACATGCAAAAAAAAAAAGCAAACTATTCACTGTCAAAAGGTGTGTTCTCAAAGAGCATACACAATAAATAGATTGCACTCACTAAGGCTACTTTCTTACATGGAAAGAACAACCCCATTTTCCCTTTTTGCTCAATTTTCTTATTAGTTCTAGGAAGCAGCAGCAAGGTGCCAGCATTAAGTTCTATTACAAGAAGTCACTGTTGACTAGAAAATCATGCACATATAGTTAACTAAGGTCTGACTTTCAATATGCTTTTTAAACATCTGCATTTGCCAACATACCACAAAGCAAACAAACTAAACTGGACTCCATCTCTGAAAAGATCTGCAGGGTGTTTTCATTTTTGTACCGAATGTCAGATGTTACATAAGCTGTTAATAAATCACTCGTGAAACAAAATGAACAAATCTAAGTGTTATGAAAGGCAAAGTTTGTCATCTTAAAGGTCCCTTCCTGTACTTCCTCAATGGGACTTCTGCAAACCAGCTGGCCTGTCCTGGCTCCAGTATCCACTAGTTCTTGTGAAAACACCTAAGCCGAGAATGCCACAAAAGTGTACTGCATGCCTTGGTACAGCACGTCCATACAAAACAGCTACCATCAGTTTGATTTCCTTAAGCAGGGAACAGTATCTTTACCCTTTTGCCTTCTTAAGACTTCTACCCCAGTAAATTTAGACCTACATGGAGCAAAAGAGCAGGTTGTGATGGGAAATAACACAGAAGTCAAAGTAACATGTAGTTTCTCAGCTAAGCAGGGACTGCTGACAGATTCTATGTTACCACAGGACAACAGAAAATCAAATTCTGCTCTTACACCATGATTAAAGCCCCAAGGAGAAGGGAATCACAAATAAAAGATTCAGTGGGAGCCAGTGACAAGTGAAATTTAGTAGAGTTACATTTACATTACAGTACTCTATTACACTCACATTGCTCCCACAGAATCATCCCCAGTGAGCTCATGAATCTGAGACAGGTTCCCTGAACACCACTCTGACCTAGCAGTGAGGGGTTAAAAAAATACCCTGACTTAAGAGATCTTAAGAAGATTAAATACAGCAGAAGGTCAGGAAAAGAAATGCAGGTGGATGTCTGTTCAGTGCAGAAAAGCATGTTCGCTCAAGGACTGATACAGCATTCAAGTGGAAAGTGATTTTGCTCCTGCTAGTATTATCACTTGTGATTATGTGACAGAGCAGTGAGTCTCTGGTACGCCCCATGACTTCCTAACAAGAAACAAGATCTACAGGGACAATGTAATTCCATGTCAAATTAAATAATTCACTATGTTGATAATAATTCCTTCAATAATTTGAACTGAAAGCATTTAACTCCACTTTTTTCCTCAAGTTGCATGTTTAGCTTTTAACATTAACAAATCAATTGTGTCAATTCTACATATATTTAGAGTTGACTTACTAATCAGTGTTTGGCTTTTAGTTGTTGCACAAGATGTACTTAACTACATTGATTTTTTTCCTCCATTAAGTAATACATAAGAAGCCTTTCTAATGATCTCAAAATTTTAAAGTGATGAGCTCATCACTTTGAAGCCAGCATTCTGTTACAAGCCTCATTTCTATCAGATTTCACGAGATCGATTCTTATTACATCAAAACTGGGTCACAGATTTTCCCATTCTCTCTGAACTGATAGTTGATTTATACATGATTGGAGAGGTTTCTTTCAATACCTCTAAGCAGTAAAATGCAACTGATAAGTATTTCTTCTTCAGCAGTAATCTTACAGAAGATGATTGTATTGTCTCACTTTTTTTAAAACAGTTATCAGAATAACAGTAATACATATGTAATCCAAAAACTGATCTCCATGCATCAGAAATCAGAAACTAAGACTTTTAACACCTACATGATCAATCCATAGTTCTGCATAATTTTCTCTGCTAATGAGCTGTAAGACTACATTGTTTATTGTTAAGCTATTAAGAAGCATGACCACTTGGTCAGGCTTATAAGGATTAGGTTCAGCAGAAGGGAAGCTCAGAACACAGCTCCCTAAGGAAGCACTCACACACCTGCGCAGAAGCTAATCTCATCTAACAGATTAAAATAATTTTTTTAAATCAGCAGATATAGGGATATTGTCTTAACATTACCATCCTTCCTCTGGGTATACCCAGATTTTACCAGACTTAAACCTTCTCCAATATAATTAAAAAAATAAGACTGAGCTGCAGCATCCCAGAGAAGTGAAATTCCAGGTATTCCATGCATGTAACTGTCCTTCCTTTCTGTATCGTCAAAAGCAGAGTTATTCCTACTTTTCTCCCACATAGCCCTTAGTATTCCTAAGATAAAAGGCATAGGAAAAAGGCAGGAAGAGACAGTATCAAGCAGCATGGACAAAATTCTTCCTGAAGGCAAGTATAGTGTTTATGACAAATCTGACATAACAGCATCATTCAGTATTTGAGCTAAACACAGCACAATCTCCACTACCTTGACGCAGTTAAGCACAAAGAAAACTTCAGTTTACCAAAGACTTTTTAGAATAATCTACGTTCCCAGAGCATGTTTTGCTGTGTTTTACAGAGCTATACCATAGATTCTGCTGAATTACTGACTTTATTTTCCTCTTTTCTCCTCATACACCTTTTATGAAGCCTCAAGGCTTCATAAAAAGCAGAGCTGTTTTAAGGCCTAGTCCTGTGAACTATAAAGAAATACAAGCCATTAATTCCTTCTTACTTGCTGCATAAAGTGCAATCTTGTCATTGTCCTTGTGCTTCAGAAGATTTTCTGCATAGTTCAGACGGCTACCTTTAAACCATTCCGGGACATCTGCAATACTTTTGGATGTATCAACCACCTGAAAAAAAAACATAGTACAGTCCTGGAAAACTGTAATATAATTTCTTTTTAGGAGCATTGTACAGAAATCAGCTAATTAATTCTGAGTTCTTTATACACTCTATTAGGCAAGAATCATTTCTCCCAGCTTACAGACAGCAAACAGACATTAGATCCTATAATTACAGGCCTGGAAAGATTAATTGTTTTTCAACTGTTACAAGCAAAGACATTACAACAAAACTAAGAAAGAGTTCATTGCCAACAGTTCTACCTTGGGACCAGCCTTAAACACACAAGTGAAGCAAACCATTATGACTACATCCAGGCCACAAGATACACACAAACCAGCACACACTGGTGTTTTGCTTCTGGGAACATCCTGAACAGAGACTGAGCTACAGCATATTGCAGCTCTACCAGCCCATACACTCCAGCCTCCCTCACAAAAAAAATAAAATAACTAAAATCAAAGCATAGGAAGGTGTGAGTACCCATTCTTCCCCAGCACAAGCTATCAGGAATGTCAACAGTGGCAATCCAAATTAAGTCTAGACTAAGTGAATTGTGTAGTCAAATTTAACCAGAGTTCAAGGTTTTTATCCCATTTTTCAGTATTAAGTTGCAGTAAACATTTAAGTACTCCACATCTTCATTCTGAATGCAGAAGTATTGCTAATAAATTCTACAACTAAAATATTGTATTACAAACCATGAGAACACCCATTTCTGCCATCCTTTATTCACTGTTTTCTAAAAAGAGGGTTCAACAACCCAGTAAGCCCGTATTAACTAATTCCTCACCTAGGACTAAAACATGCAAAGAATTGAAAAATGCAATGAAAATAAGTCACAAAAATATGTTCAGCTGAACCAGCTTCCCCCATCTTAAACTAATTAAGCCTCAAAGTATTAAATTAACCCTTGATAGTCACAGTTGAGACTATACCTTTAGTAAGTGATAGGTAAAGAGCCCCTTACATTAACCACAGTTACATAAATTCCTTCCAAACAGCCCACTGCTTAGAGATTCAACTGCCCAGAAGCACATGTATTTTGTAACCTTTAAACTGGAACTTTCTTTTATAGTTTTGTTTTGAAAGCTTCAGTTTTTAACTTCAGGTACTCTCTCATGGGCAGCGCAAGCATTACAGAAACAGCATTCTTTCAGACCAAATAAAAGGCTCTTCTGAAAGCCATATAGAGCTCAAAATACCTCCCATTCCAGAAAATCTAATTTTTTGTGCTTTGAGATGTGCAGTGTATGTATTAATGGAGACAATCCTAAAATTAATTTTTATAAAAAAGTCAAAATTCATATGGAAGTTCTCTACTGCATTGTTTATTTCAAATTAATTTTCTAACATGGGAACCCGAGTAGATTTCTCTGCTTGTAACAGAACTGTTACAATTTGCCAACTCAGGCTGCAGAAATATTTTTTTTAATACCAACATTAATTACCGTGGTAATTAGAAGCCACTCTTTAAACCAACTCATCACTGACTTCCTTAGCTTCAAGAAAAGTGAACAAAATGTTTTCAACGCTTTCCAGGACAGTATCTGATGCAATTCTACCTTTTTCCTGAAGTGGAACACCCCTTCAAAGAGCTCTACTAGCACAAGATGCTGGATTCGCATACCTGATGCTCCATTATTTTCTACTCTGGTAATGCCTATGAGTCCTAGTTAAGCCACTCTTTGGTAGTGGTACTTTGTTATGTGAACAACCTCTCTCTGTCCCGTAGAGGTAAGTTCTCAGCAAGCAACAGAAACTCAAAGTCTGCTAATTTAGTGCAAGATCCCAGCTAGATCCCACTTCCAGCAAGTCTATAAAAATGCAGAGCTTTGCAACAAGCCTCTCTCTTCATACAGTCCCAACAAACACTCAGCAAGTCCACAGGAAAGGGAAAGAGCAGTCTCCAGTGCTGCTGACTGCAGTCCTCATTAAATGAGCAAGGCTTGACTCCTACTCACAGCAGCACTGAGGCATACAAGGCCGATTTGTACAGTCAGGTGAACATGCCAAGTATCACCTGTACTGCCCTGCCACCAGCTCCTGTTCCACAATTGCTCTTGACAGCAGCTCAGTGACTACTTCCCAATTCTCAGTAGCTATGAATAAACATCACATTAGCAGTATCCTCTATCCTCACCTCTACTGCATTTCCCCTCCTTGCAGCAGTTTGCTGGTTATGCTATAGCCATACTTTATCACACCCCTGAGATTCTGCTTACCCTAAGCAGAGCCTATACCTTTGAGAATGCATCTCACCATTACCATGAGACTTGGTACCATCCTTGACTTACTGTGCTACACGGGATGTTCTGTATGACCTGAAAAGCAAAGCAGCATGGCTCATGGAAAGGTACAGAGCAGAAACCATCAAAATTCTCAACACCGCCGATCCACAGGGAACAGTCATCAGGTGCTTCTCATGGCAAAAAGAGAAGCAAGTTTAGACTACATTCTTCATTCAAAGATCAACAGCTACTTGTAACTTGACATAGCAACACCACTGCTGCCATACTGGGATCACTTTGTATACTGCAAATACCTTTGATCTTTTCAGAAGTGACATGGATATCAGGTGCTACAGAGTGACATGAGCTTGTCTATTCCAAGCACTTAAAACCTTTCCTAAGTTTAAAAATTTAAATAATATACTGGCTGCCTATATACACAATTATTTTTCCTTAGAATGACCTGTCAAAGTAGGAACTGTGTTCACTGGCTGGGAACAAAGGAGTCAACTCTGGTTCATGACAAAATTTTATTTTCCTCAAAGCATAATGCCTACTTCCAATAAACAGCTGGGATCAAATTGTAAGACACCTCAAGCTTTCCAGCTCTTTAGCTACAACAGAACAGCTCAGCTACTGTGACCAGCCTTTCCTCTCAACATCTGGGCTAAATGGACTAACGGTAAGGACTAACAGCAAGTCAGCTCTGAGGGTCAGCAAAGCTGAAGTCAAGCTGACACTACACTGAGGGAAAGTTAGAGGCAACTTCTCTTGCAGAACTTGTCTATCAGATGACTCTGCCTCTCTTGCTAAGATCTTGCTTCACAGCAAGACCATTGTGGAATGTGTATGCGGGGGGCTAGAATCTCCCAAGGTAGTGTAGTTAAAGCCTTCCTAGACATCCCCATTTTCTTACTGCTCATCCTCAAACATCCATTTCTAGACTACCATTGCCTGCCTCACTCTCCCTTCCAGTTCAACAGCCATTGGTGGTGTCTGGAGGGACAGATTTCCAGGAGTAACAGTCCTGTAAGGCAAGAGAACAAGAAGTTACTGTCCAGCTTGCTCACTACAGATACAAGGATATAAAAATAGCTCTTCTGAACTGCTTGCTCAGGACAATTTACATTCATGTGGAAACTTAGATAGCCTTGTTAGCAGCACAGAATAAATACAGAAAATAGACAGAAGCAAATACAACCTGGCCAGATATTGAACTACTATCTATAGAAAAAAACAAAAAAATTAAGTGTTCATAGTCTTCAGACTACATACTCAAAAAGCAGGCTAGTTATTAAATTCTTGCTGAATTCACTCTGAAAGGGTGACATTAAGACACCTGAGTACTCAGCTTCATTGCAGAAGGAACCACTTGATCTATCCCAGCATGCTATACAGAAATTTTTAAGGCAAGAGACAGAAAAAACTTATCAGTTCCCTCCACAGAACTGCCAGTACCCTGCGTGTTCTTGGAACAGATGGCCTCCAGGGACTAAGATACAAGTCCAGTCCTCTCTAAGTCCCAGGAAGGTTTCTCTGCATCAAGCTTTTGAAGTAATTAGTCCATTTGTCTCAGATGGAAAACTGCAGGATGATGTTGATATCCCACACCAGCACTGTAGAAGGACTCCAGCTTTGCCCTCCATTTGCAAGAGCTTCAAAGTCACCTTTCTCTCAAAGCAACACTGTGGCATGGTCTGGTATTTCACCTCTGGTTGCATTCAAATACTACTATTCCCTCAGAGATTTCAAGCCTACATCTGATTGCAGAGGCTTCCATAACTAGTTTTACAAAACTGGAACGGAACAGATGTGCTTATCAGGTAAGCTGACTCGGGGAACATGAACTTTACTGCATGCCAGCATTTACAAAATCAATATCCTACCAGCACAATCCTAAAGCAGAAGGCACTGTGTTAGACTCCTCACAGATGCGAGCACACACGACCACAAGACACTACAGCAGAACCATTTAGGACAATAGAACTTGAGGATTTGACTGTCCTAAAGTGTAACAGAACAGTACTGTGAACCACACAAGGAAATTCAGGACTATACACCTGACACATTCTTGATATCCCTTGCAAAGGTTCCAGGAACAGGTCAAAAGATTGATTGTAAAACTGGCTTATCTTCCCTTTGTGTTGCACTTGACTGTTTAAAGTAAATACTGACTTACCTCATCATACAGGCGAGAACATATGATGTTACTGTACTTCCAGAATTCTGCCCAGAAGTCTGAGTAGGATTCCACCGACCACTGGTATAAGTCATCATAGTTGGCTAGAAGTAATAGAGATCTGTTAGCATTATGCAGAGAACTACAGAAATTTAGACAAACTACAATTAGAGATATCCCAGATAAAGAAAATTTATGGCTAAAACAATCACTAAGATAAAACTGATCACACAGAGTAGACACTTCTCCATTCAAGGCAAGTGACTATGGCATCAAATGAAATAGTCTACTAGAACATCTAAACAGAGGGACCTTTTCTAATAACTGCGCAACATCTTCCCCCATCAGTGAAATTTAAGATTAGACAGTAGGACAGAGTCCTGCTCACTGCCACTTCCACTCCCTATTTGTCATCAACATGATACTTTCACACAGCAGAAGATAAACAAGTCTTCCTGACGCAAGATATTTGCTGTATGGTTCTAGTCTGGGACCAAAGACCTCCAACAGCATGGTAACATGGAGATTACACCCATTTATTATCTAACTGTAATATCAACACCACTGTCACAAAGGAACCATGTGTTATTCCTCAATAAATAAGGGATCTGACAGATTGCATCTAACCTTTTCATGCTAAAGCAGCATGAAGTGAAACAAGATGGTTATTAGCTAGATATTAAAACTATGACAAAAAACATGGAAGCAAATTGTTTAAGTCATACATGATTGTGAGAGATGAGGTAACCTGAGGAATGCACACCAAAAAAACCACAATTCAAGCAAAATACTGAAAATGCTGTCAAAAGACAGTGAAACTGTCTTAGGTATGACCAACTGAAGCTGATTTCTCATCACAAGCTTAAAAGTGAAATTCCTAAGTCATGTCCATGCTGTCTGATGCTATAACAACAACCAAATTAAATTAGCATCTGCCACCAGTGATGGTATTAAGCTTCCTGCTCTACCAACTGCTTCCCATTTGATGCTTTGAGCTAGACACTTCAAGTCATTTTTTCCGATGGTTTGTCATGCTATTACCAATCTGATTGCTTGAGGTCATCTTTGCATCCTCTTCCTATAAAGAAAGTCATCTTTCAGCTTTATAAGAGAAAAAAAAAACATTCAAAACCATCTCTACAGTATTACTCACATTGGATAACTGCAGCTGTTTCCCCACCCAGTCTTTTCCTTCGCATCTTACTCCACTTAATCTTTTCTATCCATGAGAGATTATGCTCTAGGTATTACTGACATAGTAGAAGCAAAGGCAAAGACTCATCTCCATAACTCAACTTTTGCCTACATATTGCCTCAATCTCAGCCTCCTACATACCCTTTTTAACACTCCACCCAAGTTACTCTTCACTATTCTGTACACTGCACATCAGCTGGTATAGGGATAAGACTTTACCAAAGGAAAGCTCAAGTTCCCATCCCTTCCTTCAAAATCCAGTTGTACCACATGTAGCTTTTTATATTTATCAAATGATTTAGAGCAAGTCACCACAAATTTGATTTCTTACAATACGAACAGTTTGTTCTCCCTTGTCTATAGTTTGTCCCCACATGAGCTTTAGCAAACAACTCCTTTGGGGCACTGACATGTTATTCCAGCAATTAAACATCTCACCTCACTACTGTATTTTCAGGGTTGGACAGAACCATACTGTTTAAAGGGTTATATTGCTCTTAGCTCTCCTCAGTTAGTCCACATCTTGATGTTACATAAAGAATCTATTCTTTGTTGTTGAATAGCACACACGCCAATGAACATCAGTTCAAATCTAATGGAAGCTGACGAAGGTTTCTACATATGCACAAAAATCCACTTTTAACTGGAGATGGCCACTTAAAAATGGGGTGAAAAGAGTTCTCGGTGTTATAGCCCATAAACACAGGCAGCACATCTAAAACTTGTTTAAATCTTGACCATATGAGTACCAGTTATACGACATTTCTCCTCAGAAGTTAGCTAAAACCCTGTAGGAAGTTGCTACCTATATAGCAGAAAAGTTAAACATTATACATTTGTGTTCAAATGTGAAACCCCCAGCAGCCAAACTAGTGACCTGGCTTGCCTACATGTTAAGTTCCCAATCAAGATGCACAATTGTTTTCCAGACATGAACTGCTAGAAGCACTAGATACTTTGCTACTACTCCAGAACATCTCTGCTTGTACCACAGACATTAATACTGGACTGACAAACTTGTCAGGCCACTTATCAAAAGTATTCCCTCCATTCCTCAGAAGTGATTACAGGAAAGCTACACAAGCAACCTGGTCCCCAAATACTTAGGGAGAACAGACAGCATGGAATAAGCCTGTCAGAACTGGAAGGTATGACTACCACATGCACTGAAGTTCACCTGGTTCATGGTATGAATGAGCCCACACAACCAGCACCACTGAATCCTGGTACCTGCAAACACTATCTCCAATGAGCAGTCACTGAAAAACAGAACAATACAGTTTGAAAGACACCTCTACAGGTCCAACCCCCTACTCAAAGCAGGGGTAAATTGAAAGTTGACAGGTTGTCTCCAAAGTCAGAGGGCTACACTCCTCCTCAGAGCCATATAGGTATTTCTGAATGAGCATAAATCAGAGCTTGAAGTTCAAGAGTTTAGGCAGATGCACAGCAAAAAAGCCCTTAGCTTCCACCATTGAAGTAATTTATACATCACCTTCTACTTCTCAGCATACTTAAGCTACAGAGACACACTGTTCAAAAATGAGATTACAAATGCAGCCATAAATCTCACACACAAACGTTGTTAAAGCACGACATTAAGGCTTAGCTTAACCTCATAGCCACGATGGCAGTGATTCTTCCTTCCCACCCCCCCTTAAAACATCGAGTCCCTTCCGTACTGCTGCTCTCCCCAGGAATCCCCTACAGGCCGGGGGCGGTCAGGAGCACACAGCAGGTACCAATGCCGGCGCCGCCCGGGCTGACATCCAGCAGCAGCACCAGTAACTGATAAAGCTGGTTGTATTTCCCAACAGCATGTACCTTCACGCTATGCGAGATGCTGCGCCGGAGGCCTCTGCATCAGGCACAGGCAGAGCATCACGCTGGCAGCCCCGGACCGCTCGCTCCCCTCAGGCCCCAGAGGGTGTCAGAGCACCTCTCTGGGGTAGGGACAGACAGACGGGCACGGTAAGGCCAGCCCCGGGGAAGGAGAGCCCCACCAGCGCCCGAAGGCAGCCCCACCAGCGCCCGAAGGCCTCCCCACCCGCCCCCGGCCCGGCGCTCACCTAGGTGGAGCCCGCAGCTGCTGGCCACAGCGGCGCGGAACCGGTCCATGTGGGTGTTACGCTTCGAGTCGGGCTCCCACACCACCTGCGACTCCATTATCTCGGGCTCGCGGGACATGGCGGCAGCGACAACGACGACAAACTACCGAGACGAGCGGCCGTCTCTCCCGCGAGGCGCCCACGCTACACCCGCCCCTAACGGCGCCTCAGCCTTGACTGCGCAGCCCCTCCTCCGCGCGCAGCCCTTTAAGGTCCGCCGAGCCCTCTCCGACAGCCTCACCCCGTAACCTTCCGCCGCAGAGAAAAGAGTGCCGCCTAGGGGGGCGGTGGGGCGGCCGGGGAGGGAGGGGCGGCCCCGCCCCCGCCGGCCGCAGGGCTGGGGGTCACCCGCCTTCGCCCCCCCCCGGGAGAAGCGGGGGAAGGAGGAATCAATGAATGAATGAATGGAGGTCCCTCCCGGCGGGGTCTCCCCTCAGGGACACCCGCCCCCCGACCCGCCAAGCGACCCTGGAGCAGACCCTTCCAGGTCTCCGCCCTGACGGGAGCCCCACGGCTTCTGCCCCAGCCCGGCGGCCCCGGGGACTCCTCTGCGGGGCTCTCCGCACCTCGGGGTCAAATCCACGGCTTCACCTAGTCTCAAAACGGGAGGGCTTTGCTCCGGTTGGCAGCCGCCATGTCGCAACAGGTGATTCTAGGTGAGGCACGGGTCGCCGTGTGCCCCCGCCGCTTATGGAAGTGTGAGTCTCAAGGTCACGATTTCCCTTCTAATTCATAGAAGCCTTGACAAAATACGAACTCGGTGGTAAATTGGACAGGCGCGCGGTGTAAATAGGAGAGGAGAATACATGCAGTGAGGGCCGAAGCCCCTATACTGGGGGGACATGGTGGGGGGTCGGGTCAGCCTCAGAGACCTCAGAGCCCCTTCCAGTCCCTCAGGGGGCTGCAGGGGAGATGGGGAGGGACTCTCCATCAGAGAGGAGAGCTGTAGAACGAGGTATGACAATTTCAAACTGAAAAGGGGAGGTTTAGATTAGATATTAGGAAGAAATTCCTTGCTGTGAGGGTGGTGAGACACTGGCCCAGGTTGCCCAGAGAAGCTATGGCTGCCCCGTCCCTGGAGGGGTTCAAGGCCAGGCTGGATGGGGCTTTGAGCAACCTGCTCTGGTGGGAGGTGGAACTAGATGATCTTTAAGGTCCTTTCAAGTCAAACCATTCTATGATTCTGTATGTTATTGTTGAACTCCAGTAGCACAAGGATCTAAATGAAATGTATAGGAGGAATAACACTAACTGTAGGAAATTTACAGGCAACATGATTGGAAAAATTTATTTTTGGCTCAAGAAAGACTTTACATTTCACATGTTTTTAAATAACTCTGGACAAGGGCCCGCAGAGGCTGAGGGTGGAATCAGGACGAGCCAGCTGCTTTTCTGTGCCTCTCTTTACCTTGGCAGCAGTGCTGAGGGGTCAGCTGAGGTGTGAAACCGCGATAAGGGAGCTCCGGTGCCCGGGCCGTTTCACCGGTACAGCTGCCCGCGGTAGGGAAAACAAACCACCACAGGCAGCAGACCCGTAATATCCCATTTTTACCTCACTCCCGTTCCACCCGGGCCGGGCCCCGCGGGGCCGCCCGCTCCCCGCCGCCAACCGCCACCGCCCCTCAGGCGCGGCGCGAGCGGGCGGCCCCGCGCTGCGGACGGATCCCGCGCGGCGGTAGCGACGCCCGCCCGTCTGATTGGCTGCCGGGCGCCTGGCCCCACATCAGCCCAGGGCCCGCTCTCCTCAGGGCTGGGCTGACGGCGGAAGAGCTGACACCGTGTAGAACCAATCGGAAATGAGGTTTCTTAAGGCCTCTTCTCTCGTCGACTAATGAGCGACCGGATCAGAAGGAGGTGTGCCCAATCGTGGGTGAGCTCTCATGCAGCCCGGCGGGAGGGCGTGGGGTCCCCTCAGGCGCTGAGGCGAGCCCGTTCTGGCGCCTCGACCGTACCCAGATTTCCGTTTTTAAGGTAAAAACGCAGCAGCGAAACAGCAGCTTTCCTCCATCCAAAGCACCCCGTGCATCTAAAAAAGAAAATGCGCAGCCAAATCACCTGAGAAAGGACCCAAAAAAATCCTTTCACTGAGCTGAAACAGGCGTAGTTTAAAACAGGCTGACCCACTTACTGTTCCAGCAGGAAGGGGCGCACTGGGGATTTGGTGGTAAAACGTGGGCTTTTAGGGAAGCCTGGCAGACCTTCTCATTTATTAACAGCATTTTTACTATTTCATGTTTTATTTAGAATGGCTATGCCTGCATGTTCCTCACCATCAGCCCAGTTTTTCCTCCTTTAAACCATTTTTTTCTTCTGTCAAAAGTGACTTCGGAAAAATGTGACGAAAAAGAAGGAAAATTAAACAAGCCTTTAATGAGAATGTGAGCATTAAGAGCAATGCAGTGACTACTAAAAATAGTTTGGAGACTAGATTGGAATAGCTGCAGGAAAATAACCTGAATAAGATTAACTGGAATTGACCATTTTCAAATCTTTTTAAGCCTTGCTTTATACCTTCTAATGCTAATAATAGGTTAAAAATTAAATCATGGTTTCTGCTGTAGATTAGATTGGGGGCCCTTCAAAAGGTGCTTCAGAACCAATTAACAGTAATAATGATAATGATGGCACTACCTCATTTGTGGTCTATGAGGTAACTAATCTGCAGTCGGCCTGTGAAATTAAAAGGAGTGATGAAATGCATGGACCTGTGAGATAAAAGTTTCGTAATAATACCTCATGGCAATGTGTGCAGTGTGCTGAGGCCTGACCATGATCCATCGATCCAACACCTGGTTTAGGAAATCTAAAGATTTTGGAAAGCTTTTTAAAATATGCTATATTTAGATTGGCCACCAGCTGGTTAATGAGTCTGCATAAGAAATAGAAATTTCTGGTTCATTTGACATCCATGATCTCTGCAACCTCTACATGTTCTCACGATTAGAAGTAACCAGAATTAAAATCAAAAGCATTTGCAGAAAGGGAAGGAGAAAGAAAAAGAAAAAAAAAAAAAAAAGAAAAGAAACAGTGACACATTGCAAGGAAAGCCGCACAGAGTTAGCAGCAAAACATGAAAAGGCCTAAAATGACAAGAGGTCGTAAAGTGGTCAGCTATGACAAATTGAGGCTATGAGAAGAAGTAAAGATAGAAAAATAAGGGTCAGTGAGGTTAAGGACTGGTTCACAGTAGCATCAGTTGACTTTCTTTAAGACTATGCCATTTTTTTTCAGCATGAGAGTGATTTAAATCAAGACAACCCTATGATCTGCTAAAACTTTGACACCTAGAAGTCCTCAATCTATACTATATACTGTTCTGATTGTTGTTAAATCCCTGTATCAGAGTAAGACATCTCACACAGTTTCTAGTTCAGACCAGGAAACAGGAAAGTACACTCACGCTTCTTCTGTACGCTAGTACCCTCATCAGAGGATCTTTCTAGAAACCTCACAGTTGTCCTAATTAAAAAGTTCACTGTGGTTTAGATCAATATTTCATGCCATGATGCAATGTATTCTTTGAGCAGAAGCGATTTCATTTATTTAAACGAGAAGGGTGAAATACTGTGTAATTTCATAAGAGCTGTGGATTTGGAGAGACAAACGTACCTGAAATAGGCTCATTGAGACAGCTCAGGAAATCAATTAAATACCAGGGAAGATTCCCAAATTATCCTGACCTTATATGGAGGACAACCCTGAGCGCAGGCTTCCAAAGGCAGCCGCTAAAATAGGCCTCTGACTCTCTGTAAAGAACGATGGAAAGAAACTACAAGCACTTTGCAGAAGTGATTTTGAGGGGATCCCATGACAGAAACTCATGTAGAGAAATAGGAATGTCCCCAAATTGGCAGAAACAATACCTGTCGGACCAGAAACAGCACAAGAGGAACCCAGAGAAGGCAATGCCAACTGGAAGCAAATGGAAGAATTCTAACTGTCACAGGAAACAACACTCCTGGCAGTTAATTACATTACATTGCAGTCGTCTTTTTGTACCGCAAGGTTCTCCACCTGCAAGAAATGCCCCAGAAGTGGACACTTTGCTGTGTGCTGGGAGTCAGGGCCCCGCAAAACACTGAGGGCAGATAACCAGAAATCTCATAAGAACTTCAAAAATACCCATCATCAGTTACCAACCGGTTTTGGAAGAGTATGAGACAGACTTCAGATTGTACACAGATATTAACATATCAGCACTTTCAGGACCCCATTAAACGAGAATGAAAGCACCGCTTATAAATATATAAAGAATCTATATCCTATTGAAATCAAGTAAGATCCTAAGTACCTTCCTGGATCTGGGCCCAACCCTTTCAGGGCCAAATATAAGTAAATGCTAAAAGGTCTAGGCCATTCTGCTAAATGTGAAAATAAGTGTTTGGCCAGACTCAAACCGGGAAAAAGACCATAATAAAGATGTCTATATTGTAGATGCCTACTCAACTACTCAGCAACCGAATTAGGCTCAGCCATGAAGTTTTAATGTCAAGGACACAGAGTATAAAATCGGAAAGAGATACCTCAAGTTTTTCCAGTGACTGGAAGAGCTACCAGCTGGGCCCCACACTGCGGGAACTTCCCGAGAAGGGCCAGGAAAAGCAGAGCTCTGCCTTGTGGTGTTCAGAGCAGAGATTCTGAGAGGTGCACAGATACGGTCATGGGCTGCCTACACCTTCTCAAGCACAATGAGGAGCTCAGGGGAGGGTGTCTGGATCCCCTGTGCCTTGAAGGTACTGTTGGGCAATTTAGCAAACATTTTCTGCTCCAGCTCACGTCATCACTCAGTACAGAATCCACACTGCAAACCTATGGATCTGTGTTTATGTTGAGATCGTTGTGTTCCTGTCTTGTCTAACTGAGGCTCCTGTCGATTATCGATGAACCAGAACATGCTCTGAAGGCAATAAAGCACTTTTCTATCTCCTGGGGATTCTTACTTCACTCTGCTAACATCCTGGTTGGGTTTCATTATCCAGAAGGAGCTGATAACATTGTCTAATTTGTACTTCCCAACTGGTCTTTTATTAGCATAGTTAGTCGGGAAAGATCAACCTAAAACCTGTCAGAAGAGGGAGTCGCACCATTAAGCGTGCTGAATTTCAACATACACAGCTGAGTCAGAGTTTCTTAAGGGTAAAGATACAAGAGTCCTTCAGGATCCCCTGACCTGCAGCTGATAGTGCACTGCAAAGATGGATGTCATTTTTTGACATTAGACTTCTATATTCCCTTTGTCATTTGCAGATTGCACCCGGAAGTCTCATCAGAGACTGGGAAAGGCAGCTCACTGTGTGCTCTGTGAAGGTTGTGACGGGTCTCGAGAGCCCAGATGGGTGGCTGAATGATTGAAAAGCTCCACAGGAGAAGATCTGGGGGCCAAGAAGTTGATGATGGGTTGGCAACATGCCCTTGCAGTGAAGAAGGTAACAGCATCCCGGGCTGCATTAGCAAGATCGTCACTGGGGGAGTCGAGGTATGAGGTCCTTCCCCTCAATTTGACACTTCTGAGACCACATCTGGAGTAGCATGGCCAGGTTTGGGCTCCACGCTGCAAGAAGGATATTGATACTGGCGCCCATCCAGTGGAGGCCACTGAGCAGGACAGGGGACCAGAGCACAGGGTGTCCGAAAGTGCTCAGAGAGGGCAAAGGTGAGACCTGGTCTCTGCCTACACCCACCTGGTGCAGGGACAACAGAGACAGAACCTTCTCGAAGGTACAAGCTGATGGCAGGAGAGTCGACGCCCCTCCATTGAGACATGGGAAATCCTGATTAGAAAGTAGAGGGGGGGAAATTGCCAGGTGGATTATTAAGTATAAAATGTCATGGACCTGTTGGAGCAAGTCCAGAGGAAGCCACGAAGATGCTCCAAGGGCTGGAGCTCCCCCCCCTACTCCCCCCCCCATCGCTGTGAGGACAGGCTGGGAGAGCTGGGGTTATTCAGCCTGGAGAAGAGAAGGCACCGAGGAGAACTTCGAGCCTCTTCCAGTCCCTAAAGGGGCTCCAGGAGGGATGGGGAGGGACTCTTGATCAGAGAGGGGAGCCATAGGACGAGGGGGAAGGGTTTTAAACTGAAAGAGGGGAGATTTAGATTAGATATTAGGAAGAATTTTTTTACAATGAGGGTGGGGAGGTACTGGAACAGGTCAGGTGGTAGATGCTTCATCCCTGGAAACATTCAAGGTCAGGCTGGACGGGACCATCCTCGTTGTAAAAAATGGCTTCCCTCTGCCCAGTCTGAATCTCCCCCCTCTGTCAGTTTAAATCGAGAAAAACTGAGAAATGAATTGGGAAATTGAAGAAAAAAAGAAAAAAAAAAATCCTCAATTCCTTAAACACACTTTAAGACTTAGGAGCCGTGGGTAGAATTACAATTCGTGAAAGGGGGGGGGGGATAAAAAAATATAACTGTAGATGCTT
>JAOTQQ010000005.1:26778766-26792624 GCA_026546715.1 Gallinago undulata
CCAGGGATGGGGCATCCACGACTTCCCTGGGCAACCTGTTCCAGTGTCTCACCACCCTCACTGTAAAGAATTTCTTTGTGGTGTCTAATCTAAATCTCCCCTCTTCCAATGTAAAACTGTTGCCCCTTGTCCTGTCACTGCACTTACTGACAAAGAGTCCCTCTCTGGCTCTCCTGTAGGCTCCCTTCAGATATTGAGAGGCCATTATAAGGTCTCTCCAGAGCCTTCTCTTCTCCAGGCTGAACCCCAGCTCTCTCAGCCAGAGAGAAATTGGCCTGGTTTATTGCTTTTCCTGCAGAATGGGCTGAGTACCTGAAATAGCTGCTCTGCATCAGCCCTCTTAGACCTATTGCTGGTCTCTGACCAAAAGAATGTAAATCTGTGAAGTTAGTTGACTTGAAAAATGAGATACAAGTTAACCTGTGGAGATGGAATCCTGACCCTTGACTCACGGGACCACTGGCGAGTGGCAGCCCATGGCAGCAATCCCTCATTCAGGTGTGTGTTTTCCCTTCCTAAGGCGTCTCTGCAGTTGAACCCGAGTGGATTCCTGCCCTGTTGCCACCGTACTGCCACTTTGGGAAGCCTCTGGAAAATCCTCCTCCGTCTTACTGCCCCGAAACAGGCCGAATTCGGTGTCACAGACCAAGTGTCTTTTGTAAGTGTGTTGAAGAGTGTCACTCAGTAGTTTTGTCCAAGAGCTGCTCTATTGTTATTGTAATGCTGCTTTTAACAAGACTGACCTTTCTGGTCTGCTGACAAACTTGGCTTGGACTGTTCAAAGAGCAGGTAAATATCAGCATCTTCCCGTTGGCACGGGTGTTTGATGCCCATCTGCTCCCCCTGTTAAGGAGCGAGGCTGGCTGGGCGGTGGCAGCGTCCTCCCCAGTGTTAGCTCCTGTGTTGTCACATCTCCCTTGGAAATTGACTCTCCTCTTGGAGCCTTTAGGAGACTTGGTGTGATCTTTCTTTCCAGATCGCGTTAGCTGGCAGCTCCCTGCGGTGGAGGTTGATTACCCAGAAGGCATTGATCGCTACAAATACTTTGCCAGGTTCCTGCTTGAAGGAAAGGTGAGCGTGTTCCAGCTATGTTACTTCCTTGATGTTATCAGTAAGTTTTTAGCCCAGTTTTTAGAGGAGATGAGCCTTGTGGCTTCCTCCTTTGTGTGTGCCTGTTCCTCATAACTTGCTGATGGCTGGAGGAGTTTGCTGCAGTTGGTGAGGTGGGGAAGATATCTTTAAAATACGGAACAGCAGGAAAATCAGAATTCGGGTGAAGGAGAACTCCAAATTTAAGTCATGTTTTTGCAAAAGAAAAAAGCTATACCTTGTGTCTTTGTCCATTCTGAGACACAAGAGTCACCTAGCAAGCCAGGCAGGACAAGACTGGTATGGAGATGTAGATGGGAGAGAGATGGTAATAGAGGATATGGGATGGAAATATATAGTAGTACAAGGTCATTGATGGTTGTCTCCACGGAACAAATCATTTAATGTACTCATTATAACAAATCTTCCAGGTCATTGAAAAGTTGAGTTCTTACAGCCGGTATCTGCTCTCCAGTCCCCTCATAATGCTGAAGACATGGTCCAAGTAAGTTGTTAAAAACAAGCTTAAGTTTGTTGTCTCCACTGAACGCTTTTAACTTCCTTTTAAATTAAAAAAAAATCAATGCTGGGAAGGGTGTTCTAGATAGTGATCTTCGCTGTAGCTGCAGGGAGAGGAAAATGAGTTTTCTTACCAAGAAAAATCATGTCTCAAGAGAATTGGGCGATCATAAGGGCAGTGTGGAGGAGCACAGGCAACCTGCTGGTCACACTGACCTCTGCGGGCTGCTTCGTGCAAATAAATTGCTCACACCGTGTAAGAAACTGTCGGATGAGCACTACTACTTCCCTTGCTTTTCTTTGCAGTTTGGCCAGTTATACTGTCTTTATTTCTTCTCAAAAACGTGTTCCCAACAGATGATGGTTTTCTCATGGACTGTCAGCTATTGCTGTCTTCTGTTGTTTGCCAAAACAAGTTTTCTCCGAGTCTTCTATGAGGTTTTTATGGAGTTGACAGGTGCAAGGATTTTGAAAGGCTTCACTGAAAGTGACTGATGTTATCTGAGGGTCCTACAGTTACAAAGTTGTTTCCTGTTTTAGTCAATTCCGAGTTGAGCACGGGGGCTGTGGGTTCCTTTGTGCTTTACGGTGTGCTGTGCAGCTGCAGAGCACACAACCTCACACCGTCTGCACCGAGAGCAACCTGCTGCTGCTTCAGACAAAAGAGAGTTCTGGTGGGGACAAGAAACTACTTCTAGTGAACTTTCTTGAGCCAATGACATGTCTCTGTATCCAGAGGCTGTGCTTTTCTATGTTTATATTTACATATCTACATTCTTTATTCATACTCTTAATATTTTTAAAAGTTTAAACTCAAAAAGATGAGCTGAATGCTGGAACACTTTGCTAAACTGTGCTAATGAACATTGGTTTATTGCACCCTTTTGTTTTGGACTGATTTAGACTCCAGCCCAGGACAGAATCCCTCCTACAGGCTCTAGTTGCAGAAAATTGTGATAATCGTGATGCTTTACTGGCTGCATGGAAGAAAAATCCTAAATGTAAGTGTTCTACTTAATGATGTCATATCAGTGCAGACTTTATAGTATCTCAAGCACCATTGAATTATAATTTAAAAATGGATGATTTCACTTTATAAGCCTCAAATATTTACTGTTTTCTTACCAGAAACAGTAATGCTTTGTGGTTTGGTTTTTTGTGAAGAACTGGAGCTCCCTGTATTTAAGAAAGCAACATTTATTTGTATTTTAAGATTATTTTTTCCTGTAGTTACAGTTAAAATGTTTGGTTTGGGCTTTTGAAAAATCAAGGCGATGATGGTGCTGTCAGTGAGTACCGAGGAGGGGGAGGATATTTCTAAGTAAAATGGATTTTGTTCAATGTTGGGGTACCGGGTTGTGAGAGTTCTTTAAAGAAGCAGCAGCGAAGTGATGCAGTGATGGCTTTCACAGAAATTCTCCCATACTTTATATTTTTATATCTGTGTGTGGATGCCCAAGCTCCAATGCTGTCCCAGTGATGGGAAGGTGGTTCTTGCTCTCAGCCTGTGAGCAGGGTGATGCTGCGGGGCCTCGTCTTGCCAGCGAGATCACTCAGTCCCTGACTCCCATAGCCATCTCATCGCTCCTCTCTTCCATTCCAGATCTGCTGGCGGCCTATTCTCAGTGGATCCCTGAAGCTATGCATGAGGATCTAGCCAAGCAGTGGCCTCCAGTAGCACTATGAAGCACCTGACTTCTCTTCGTGGATTCCTTTTCTCCAAGATGTCTTTAGAGCTTGGGTTTCCTTGGAAATCTGATAAGATGGATGGACTTGTTAACTGTTAGCCATGGCTTTTTGAAAGCAAACTGGGTGTTACTCCAGTTTTCCGGGAAGCCTCCCAAGATCTCAGAAGCCCTACCAGCTCTTTTGCTGGTATTTTGTAATATTAATGATTGGATAATTTTATCCATTGTGTTTTTACAGCTTGGTTTTTTTAACTGAAATTTCTCTTTGGACTATATTAGTCATATGGACTATAATAAATATGTATATTTCTCTTGGTTTGGATGGGAGAAATGTTTTCCATGTGGGATGCTGCAAAAAGCAGAGCTTTAGACCCTTGTAAGATCCTTCTTCCTGCGTGACTGCAGATCCAAGTGCAGACTTTGGTGCTTGTGCTGGGTTGACCCTGGCTGCTGGCTTGTTCCCTGGCCTCCTGGCAGGCTGGGACAGGAAGCACAAAAGGGAGAAAACTTAGGAGTTGAGATAAAGATACTTTAATTAGTGAAGGAAAGAGGGGAAAAAAACCCACAACCAACCACCACCAAACAAATGATGCAAAGGCAACTCCCACCTCCCACAAAGTGCCCAGCCAGTCTCTGACCATCATGTTGTGGGGCAGGGAGTGTCCCTTTGGCCAGCTCAGGTCAGTTGTCCTGGTTGTGTCCCCTCACAGTTGCCTACACATGGGGGAAACAGTGGGGGGAACAAGAGAAGGCATGATGCTGTGCTAGTACTGTTATCTGTTCCAGTCACAAGTCCAAAACACAGCAGCACCTGGGCTGCTCCGGAGAAATCAACTAATTTGCTGTTGCTTATAATACCCTGGATGAGGAAGAGGTGTGGGCAGTGGACCCTCCCCACCTTCTGGAGGAAGCTGGTGGGACCCATGAGCCGACAATGTGCCCTTGTGGCCAAAAAGGCCAATGGCATCCTGGGGTGCATCAAGAAGAGCGTGACCAGCAGGTGGAGAGGGTCATCCTGCCCCTCTGCTCTGCCCTGGTGAGGCCCCAGCTGGAGCACTGGGTCCAATTCTTGGCTCCCCGGTTCAAGAAGGACAGGGAGCTGCTGGAGAGGGGACAGCAGAGGGCTACAAAGATGATGAGGGGCCTGGAGCATCTCCCTTTCAAGGAGAGGCTGAGAGACTTGGGTCTTTTTAGTCTAGAGAAGACTTAGGGAGGATCTGATCAATGCTTATAAATACTGAAAGGGTGGATGTCAGGAGGATGAAGCCAGTCTTTTTTCAGTGGTGCCCAGTGATAGGAGGAAATGGGCACAAACTTGAATATAAGAAGTTCCACCTAAACAGGAGCAGGAACTTCTTTCCTGTGAGAGTGGTAGAGCCCTGGAAGAGGCTGCCCAGAGAGATGGTGGAGTCTCCTTCTCTGGAGACATTCCAAACCTGCCTGGACACGTTCCTGTACAACCTGCTCTAGGAAGACCTGCTTTGGCAGGGGGGTGGATTGGATGATCTCCAGAGGTCCCTTCCAACCTCTCGTGGTTCTGCGACCCTGGCCCGGAGCAGGGCCTCTTCTCACCACTCCACGCAGCGCAGGGGCTGCAGGCCAGGACATTAAAGGGAGCATTTAAAATGTCTAATGGTGACAAAAGAACAACTTTCTTTTTCAAGCAAGAAGGAAAATGGCCTGTTGTAGCTGTGTGTTTCCAACATAAACGCTGTGGTGTTCAGCAGTAACCGTGGGCAGGAGGGTGCTGTGAGCTCTGGGCTGGGTGCGTTTCTCCAGCAAGGATGGCAGCAGAAGCTTGGAAGCCGCTCTGCGCTTATGGGAGGGAAGAAAACAAAAGGAAGATATCGAGCCTGTTTTCAAATGACAAAACTGAGTTTAGAAACTCTTCCCTTTAGAGTGGAGGGCAAAAAAGAAGGAAGTGGAGATGCCGGGGATTGAACCCGGGGCCTCATACATGCAAAGCATGCGCTCTACCACTGAGCTACATCCCCTACTTGGAAGCAAGTTACTGTGAGGAATATATGGAGTAACCACTGCCAGGACCAGCGGCCGGACAGCCCCGCACCTCCCCCCGCACCGGCGCTGGTGGCGGGAGCGGCGCGGAGCGGAGCGGGAAGCTCCGCCAAGAGCGGGCTGCAGGGCGGGGCGGCCGCCTCCTTCAACTCTAGGGCAGGAAGAATCTCCGTCCGTCCGTCCTCGTTAGTATAGTGGTGAGTATCCCCGCCTGTCACGCGGGAGACCGGGGTTCGATTCCCCGACGGGGAGGATGCACTTTTTTTTTATTCCCGGTTGCCGTTTTTCCCGGGCGGCCCCTGCGGAGCGGTTTGTGACGCACCGGTGCAGCGCCGTGATCGCGAGGCTGCGTGACAACCCTCCCTCTCCCCCCGCAACCTCCCGGCGGCGGCCTGTGGGGGGCGAACTGAGGCAGGCAGCGCCGCGTTTTTTAAACCCCGGAGAAGGGGCTCCGCCGCCCTTCCCAGGGCGTCCCTGAGCGGGGCCCTGGGGTCCCACCCCACCGTGCGGCGCTTGGAAAGCGGGGGGGAGGAACCCCCGAGCGCCCCGGGAACCGCGTGGGTGAACCCCGCGTGGGGCATCGGCGGGGAGTACCGGCACCCACGGCTGCGCTGGGCGGGGTCCTATCCACGGCCAGCGCGGGGGCTCATACGCGCCGAAATAGCTCAGTTGGGAGAGCGTTAGACTGAAGATCTAAAGGTCCCTGGTTCGATCCCGGGTTTCGGCAGAACCTTTTTCCTTTCAGCCGACGGGGCGTTTTACTGGCGGGCCGGCTCTGTGGTTCCTGCCAGGGGGGGCCGCCGCGGGTGTCACCGTGGACGGGTGGGGGTCCTGCGGAAGGAACCGTTTCCCACAGCTGCGGTGGCAGCGAGGGGAGCCCTCGGCGGGTGCTCGCCCATGGGCCGACCCGCAGAAACCTTTTAAACACCGTCCTCGTTAGTATAGTGGTAAGTATCCCCGCCTGTCACGCGGGAGACCGGGGTTCGATTCCCCGACGGGGAGGTAGCATAAATTTTCTTTAAAGTGGGGCGTTTTTTTTTCCTTTCGGCACGATTTTTCTGATTCCCGATGGAGATTAAAAAAAAAAAAAAACAAAACAAAACCAAAACAGTTTTCGTGTGCGCAAACTCGCAGTATTATTCGAACGCTGTCGTACAGCACCGGCAGCTCCATCCCGGGCCTGGGAGCCACGTCCCCGGGCTTCCCGGGGCGCTGCCCGCGCCAGGGTCTCCCTCTGCCCTCCCCTCCCCGCACACGGGCCGAGGAGGAGCCGGAGGAGGAAGGGGGGACAGCGCAGCGCGATTCCCTTCCAGGCACCGACCTGGCCGGCAGGCAGGACCGCAACCACGGGCAGGGGGATGTAGCTCAGCGGTAGAGCGCATGCTTTGCATGTATGAGGTCCCGGGTTCAATCCCCGGCATCTCCACTTGTTTTCCCACCCACTGGGTATCTATTTTATCCAGGGTTAAACAACAGAAAAACACCGTGAACGTTCTGCCATCGAAACAAACCGGCTTTTTTTTTTAATCATCTGGTTCCCCTCAGGACTATGCACACATACAAGGTTCTCGTGTCTCTCTGGGTATTTCATTGCCACACTACGGCCCCGCAGGTGCCAAGGAGCCCCGAAGGAGGAAGGAAACACCAAACCCTGAAATGCGGAGGTCACGCTGGCATGTGTGGCACCTCACCACCCCAGAATCTAGCAGAGATGTAGTCTGACAGGCCCCTCTCTCCATTCTCAGGGGTCTCTACACAGCATCCCCACGCCAGGGACAAAGGGCCGGGATGCCACAGGTGCCTGCGCTCCCTGGCTGCGATTGGTGCAGGAGGTATTTTCTGGCTCTGTGGTGTCCCCTTGCCTCTGCTGTCCTCCTGCTGGATGCTCATGGGCTGGATGCTCAGGCTTCGCTGGGCGCAGGTCAGGGTTCTTGGGAAGGAAGGTCCCTGCTTTTATCTCCTCAGGTTGGCCAGCTCACACGTTGTGTCTCACCCAGTAAACTCTGAAAGGTATGGCACTGAGAGACCAAAGCCCATGTGGAGCTTGAAACAGCTTTTCTCTGCAGTTCAGTTCAGTTACCAGCTGGTTTATCTGCACTGTTCAGTTATCAACAGCATATCCAGCTCTCTCTAGCTGCCTAGTGACAAACGTAAAATGACATTTCCTGCCAGAGTGCTATAAATGATCCTTGTGCTATTTTTTTCCTGATGTTACTTCTAGTTGTTATTTTGAGCCAAATGCTTGGCTACAGCACCAGTAAGTGCAAAGATCCCTGTTGTAAATAGCTCCCTGCACAGGACCTCTCTGAGCAGCTGTACCGCTGCGATCGATACACCCCGCACGTGAGTACAGGAAAGAGACAGTTTTCCTGCCCCAGAGAGTTTGCAATAATAGCTAAGAAGTGACAGCCTTTTTTTTTTGGCACAGGAAATGAGTATTTGTCAGTGTAACAGGTGATGGTCTGTTAAGACCAACATCCTACCATTCACCAACCCCGTCCTGAAATTGAAGCCGGGGTGGCCGAGCAGATGGTGCCAGAAAAACATGGAGCAGCTTTGTTCACAGAAAGCCCCTCCCCACTCAGGACAGCACTGCTCTCCCACAAACCAGACAGATGGACTTAAGGACTCCGTTGCACTGGGGACTAACATCTGCCTTGCAATTGGAATATAACACAAATTGGAACCTTTAGGAGTGTGCTACTCCACTGCTTGATTCGGACATGGGGTATGAACTCAGGATGCTCGGTGGTTGGCTGCTTACTCTAATTAGATAAACAACACTGTATCATCTTATTTTCTTCCCATTACAAAACTCCATCATCTTATAATGAAATGCATTGCCATGTGCCTTTATGACTATTTTCAGACCAGTCCCAAGTGCTCACTCTGTAACTGAAAGAATAAGCTTAGCATGCCTATTTACTTTCAGGTGAGGAAAGACCTAAATCTAAAAGGCTATTCCAATCTTTATGTTTCTGTAACTCCAGATGTACACAATATATGCCACCAAGCACGATGCTAACCTGAGAAGAAACAGAAGACTTTTGTGGTTTTGTTTTTTTTTTCCCCCAGCTAAACGAGCCCAGTGTTTGAGATTATTATTGCTATTGCAATGCTGGGTTTTAACCCAAACTCAACACAGCAGCAGTTGAGAAACTTCCCAGAGCATCCCCCTCCTTAAAAGCTCCATGTGTCAGGAAAACGCAGGCCAGTTTCCCTCAAACCAATCACAAAGCTGTTGCTGGGCCTCCTCTCCCTTCCTACTGGTGTGCAGCCCTGGGTGTTATCTGTGTCCTCTTGGCAGGCAGCGGTTTTCCTTGGGTGCAAGCAAACGAAGGATTGTGTTGGTGGATTGAGCCCAACGGCATCTCCTGAATCTTGCAAACAAAGGCCTGTTCTGTTCTCAGCTATGTCCTTGGAACGATGTGTAGCTTGACTGGGGTGGCACAGGAGCCAGCTGAGTGCAACACAGATCTTCCAGAAGGTGCTCTACTAGAACAGAAGAAGAAATAAGCATTATTATTTCTATTTATGATAGAATTTACCCCAGTGGCAAAGCCTTAGTCCTGAGTTATAAACACCATTATATCTCCGATGCACACTCCCCTACATGTGTGCACATGTATATATATACAGTCATTCATTATAGCTCATGCAGACAGACTGCAGGGCTTAGGTCTCAGTCCATTGGGCCTCCTTCATCCCTCACTTCACCTCTCTGGGCTGCCCAATCCCTGTCCCCTGGCAGGAGGCCACCCTGCCCCTGTGTGGTCCCTACCCTTCAGACTGCCCTGACCTCAGGCCCCAACAGCTGCCCACAGGCTTCACCCGGCCTGGCCCAGCAGGTTGGGCCCAGTCCTGGGTGGGGGAGGCCGCACTCCCCTGCCACTTCTCTCACTCCAGCACGTCAGAGACTTCTTAAATAGAAACACGAGTCTTCATTTGGACTATAACAATGGTCCCACTCCCCACAGGGGAACCTCAGGCCCAGAGCTGCCCCTCACCCTGCCCCTGGGAAGAAAATCAAGGAGGCGCTTTTGAAGCAGAGGTGCAATTTGTAAGGGTTTAAATCTCTGAATAAAACCTACGGCTCTCACAAGAATCTGTACCCACGGGGGCAACTCCGAAGTCGAGCGGGCTCGGCTCGCTGAGGCACCGCAGGCCTCTGCGAGCCCCGGCCCCGTTCCAGGGCATCCGCGCCAGGTTTTACTCCGCGCTTCGTTGGGCGCTCACTGCCCTCCCCCTCCCGCCATCCGGGACGCAGTGCCTCGCGAAGCACTAACTCCTCCGCGTTGCCGGGCCTCGCTTTCTTCCGCCCGCACAGTAAAGCTGCCGCTCGCGCCGTATGAAAAATAGTGCCTGGCGGAGTGATCCAAGACAAGGGGGCGGGGCGGAAGAGGCTTTATAACGGGCGGGAAGGGAATGTGTGGCGCAGTTGCAGCTGTGTGAGGTTGGGGAAGTGTTTTGCTGTCGGCTTGGCCTGCGAGCCCCGCGGTGAGTACGCCGTGCTCCCGCGGGGAAGGCGGAGGGTTAGAGCCGCTTGTTGTGGCGGCGGCAGGGTTTAGATGTGTGCTGGGCGGGCGAGAGATGCGCGTGTTCCGAGGGGGGAAGGGGAGGCGGCTGAGGGGATGGCGGGCTGAGGAGATGGCGGGCGGGAGCTGGGCTGGGCCGGGCCGTTCCCCCCCCTTCCCCCCCCCTTGGCGGCAGAGCGGCGAGCTGGCGGCGGAGATGGGCGGCTACCGGCAAAATGGCGGCCGCGCAGGCGCAGCGGCCCCTCAAGATGGTGGCGGGCGGGAGCGCGCGCCATGGGCGGGAAGAGGAGCGGGGCGGGTGGCCCTGCCTCTCTTTGGGGGTGTGGGCGGTCCCTTCCCTGTGACGTCACAGGGCGTGCGGCGGGGACGCGGCGCTGCCGGACCGGAGAGCTGCCTCGGGCGAGTTGGGCTCCCGCTGCTTGGCCTCGCTGCGGCTTCCCATGGGAGGGCATGGGAGAAATAACTAAAGGGCAGGGATTTTTTCCCTTCTAGAGAAAATGCAGATCTTCGTGAAGACCCTGACAGGGAAGACCATCACCCTAGAGGTTGAGCCCAGTGACACCATCGAAAATGTTAAAGCCAAGATCCAGGATAAGGAGGGTATTCCCCCCGACCAGCAGAGGCTGATCTTTGCTGGCAAGCAGCTGGAAGACGGGCGCACCCTGTCAGACTACAACATCCAGAAGGAATCCACCCTGCACTTGGTGCTGCGTCTGAGAGGTGGCATGCAGATCTTTGTGAAGACCCTGACAGGCAAGACCATCACCTTAGAGGTTGAGCCCAGTGACACCATTGAGAATGTCAAGGCCAAGATCCAGGACAAGGAGGGCATCCCACCTGATCAGCAGAGGCTGATCTTTGCTGGCAAGCAGCTGGAAGATGGGCGCACCCTTTCAGACTACAACATCCAGAAGGAATCCACCCTGCATCTTGTGCTCCGTCTGAGAGGGGGTAACTGAACTGCCCAGTTGTTGCTTGCATCCAAGTAAAAGTTTCTCTGCACTTGTTCATTCCAATAAAGTTGTTGCATCCATAAAAGTTTGTGTCTCAGGTTATGTGAACAACTATTCACGCTGCTGCCCAGGCCTAGCTCTCTATTAAACTCTGATTACGTAGCTTCCACACACAAAGGTGTTGCAAAACAGCCCTTACACAAGGCTTACATGTGCCTGGCAGCTGCGGCTAATCCTTGCACGGTGGTTTTCCTGAGGTTGTATAAGCACTCTCGTAACGAGCCAGAGCCCTGGCTGAAGTTCAGTGCCAGTCTGCAGATGTTACGCAGCTGTTCCGGTTGTGTAAGCCACCATATGTAATGTGAAACTGCAATTGTTTTGGAGCTGGGAGGCTTTAATAATAATAATACTGCAGTGCCTGGTGATTGCCAGGTCCTGCCCCCGGTGTTTTGGCATTCGGGGAGCAACAGCCAGTGAAAGGGATCCTGCAGCTGATACGGGGGCCAGCAGCCATCTCCTGCGGTCCTGTGGCTGCCTGGTGGGCCAGGGTAGGACATCACTGCTGCTCTGCAGCCCTCGGTCCAGGGGCTTAGGCAGTGTTGGGGCTGGCACGAGTCTCATCTGGTTATGGGGTAGATTTCATTTTATGAAAAGCATAAGCATATTAAGCAGAGTTTGTAGTTTCAGATGTGCTGGCTTCCTTGCAATTTTGGAACGTGCTTTCATTCCAGCTTTGCGCTAAGTGGAGATATTAAAAAAGTATGAATGAGCTGAAAATGTCACGGAGTGGTTCCTGCGTGATATAAAACCAGTGGTGAAAGGGATGTCTCCACTGGTGGTGAAGTGGAGGTTGGTGGATGCAGGAGCCTGTGTGGAGCTGACCATGGGGCACTGGAGAGCAAACACCAATAGTGTCCCCAAGGAGGGCGGTGGTATGACTTCCTTTGGAAGGGAATGTGGTGGGAGGTTGAATGGAGGTTTCAGCTGATCCTTGTCCTCCCTGAGACCTGATGTGATCTTGGAAGGGTGGGATAGCAGGGTTTGAGTTTATCTTGATGGAGAGAGGAGCGGAAGATGCTCTTAGTGCCTTATTGTTTGTGAGGAGCAGGTTTGGATGGTCGCAGCCCGCCCCGGGAGCACCAGTGTCATGCCATGGCTCGGCTCCTGCTGCGGGGGTGGCCTGGCTCTGCCCACGCGTGTCCTGGCTGCTGGGGACACAAACAGTAGCGCTTGTCCTTGTGTGGGTTTTCTGGCGCTCGGAGCCGTCTGAATTCATGTGGCAATTAAAAAGTTGAGCCCGTCAGCAGTTCTGGGTGTGTGGTGATGGAGCTCCTGGGCTGTGGGTGTCTGACCCAGTTGAGGGGTGGGTGTTCCAGGAATGAAGGGACCTGCCCTGGGGTGAGGGGGTGGTTTCACGGGCTCCTTTCTCCCCGTGCCCAGGAAGCTCCTGGAGAAAGCTGGAAGAAGTAGCTGTGAGGAGATCTGATTGGAATGTGACCTGATTGCTGCGGGGGGACCTGGGGACACTCAACCGATGTCAAGAGCCTACACCAATGACTGCCATGCCGTGTTTTAGTTCAAATGCCTCCGTGAAAAAAAACAAAACCACCACAGTTCTGTACTTAAAAGACTATAAAGCTGCACAAATGGGTAACGGCACAAATACCTCAGAGTGGAGACTCGGGTGGGATAAGCCACGGGACGGCCGGGTTTGGTTGGAAGAGCAAAGCGTTTGGTAAAGGTTTAAGGATGTTTTTTGTTCTGTCCGTGGAAGTCCCTGCTGTCCACCTCATGCTGCTCCACACACTTCCACCTGTCCCGCAGAGCTGGTGGGGGAGTGTGTCTCCTGGGGTTACTGGCGTTTGAAGGAAAACTTTCAGAGGGTTTTCTTAGCAAAATGTTTTAAAAGAAAGGAAAACGCGGCACTGAATGTGTGCTGGCTCTGACGACATCGCTGGTGAGGACGGTTAATTGGCCTGGCAATTAAAGAGAGATAGAAGGTCTAGAAGAAAAAAAGACACAACTAAAGGTAAGGGCATATAAATGCAGGTGTTCCACCACGGTGAAGGCCATGGCCAGGTCCTCTGCTGTCCTGGCCTGTTTGATGTCTCCCTCCTGGATCGCTCCCAGTTCTAGACCCTCCAGCTTGGATCAACGGGCATCTGGAACAACGGGATGGTGCGTGTAACTGTGATAAAATAGTCACAAACTGCACTCTTCCCTTCATTTTTTATTTTCTGCTGAGTTTTTAGGAATGAGTTGCAACTGGGCTTCTACTCGGCACCACTCGAACTGTGCAAGATACGCAAAAACCTCCCAATTCCTTGGGAAAAAGGGGTGGGTTAAAGGGTGATGGAGGTTTCCTCCTCGAGGGGTTGAGCCGTGGCTCGCACCAAATACCTGCTGCGACAAGAGGCCCTTGGGGTGGCCACGGGGGGACCCGGTCCCTCCTGGGGGTGGCGGGTGCCACGTATGTGTGTGCATATATAGGTATGCACACATATATATGTCTATATTTTTTACCTATTTATCTATTTTTATCTATTTATATATTTTAATCTGCTTTTATCTATTTCAATATCTCATATATTCACGTATATTTCTAAATTAATGCCTGTTTTCATGTTTATGCACGTATAGCTCCGTTTACCGTAGGTTCACCCGCCCCTCGCCCCGCCGGCGCTCGGCGAGTGGGCGGGGCCCGGCGCCACATGACCACGCCTCCAACCACGCCCCCTTTCCCACCCCTAGCCCCGCCCCCTCGCCCGCGGCGGGCCGGGCCGTGCGGCGGGGCCATAAAGCGGCGGCGGCGGCGGCCCCGCTCCGCTGTGCCCCGCTATGGCCGCTGCCCGGCGCAGGTTGTCGGTGGGGCTGGGGCTGGCCGGGGTGGCCTGCGCCCTCCTGGGGGTCTGCCTGCTGCTGGTGGGGCCCGTCATCATCAAGGAGCAGGTTGTCAAGGTCAGCGAGGCCGGGGATTTTGGGGAGGGGGTGGGGGGGGTGTGGATGCGCGGGGAGGCTGGAGCCGGTGCGTGGATGGGGTTTGGGGTGGAGGGCGGTG
>JAOTQQ010000005.1:26792724-26871538 GCA_026546715.1 Gallinago undulata
CTGGATGAGGGGTGCTGGGGCCGGTGCGTGGCTGGGATGCAGCTGGGACCCGGTGCTGGATGAGGGGTGCTGGGGCCGGTGCGTGGCTGGGATGCAGCTGGGACCCGGTGCTGGATGAGGGGTGCTGGGGCCTGTGGGTCGCAGGTGTGGTGCGTGGTGGTGTCTTCCCTGTCTGGTGGGATCCCTGGGGGGGTGCACGAGAGAACTGGGCGCCCAAAGGTCTCTGCTTCGGCGTCGCTCTGAGCCGCCTCACGGTCTTACTGTGGGCAAATCCCAGCTTGGGCTCTTCCAACCCTGGGCTGAAGGGGCTCTCGTCCCTGGCTAGGAGGGCTTTCTGCGTGGCTGGAGTTGGCTTTGGGGATGGTGGTGGGCTGAGCGTGGTCCCCAGCGCCAGCCTGCCCTTCTCTGTTTACCTGCAGCACTTGCCATACCCTGGTGAGATGCTACCCAAACTGGAAATGGGACGGGCAATGTGCAGGGGTGCTCTGAAGGAGCCTCGTGCATGGAGCAGCCTCCAAGGCATCATCTCCTGCTCACCTGAAAAACCTAAAGAGCTGCCTCTCTAGAGACCTCTCTCATCCACAAGAGAGGTCCTGAGGCTGAAGAGGCGTTTGTTCTCCACGGTAAAGTTGTGGGGCTGTGGATGGAGCTCAGTAACTGCTCTACAGAGACTTGGGAACCAGCGTTCCTGTCCTTGCTGCTGGGACACCGGTTACCCTGCTGTGCCGAGCCAATTGGCTCATTCCATGTTTAGCCAAACCTTTGTCTCCCTGGCCGCAGGAGACGTGCCCCTGCCAGGGCATTTCTCCAAGCTTGTACCTACCCAGGTCAGCACCTGGAAATGTGCTTCTGATGAAAGGTTGGATAACCACCCCGTAGCCGATGGCAGGGATTGCATGTGCTGCCATGGCTCTGCCAAAAACAAGCTGCTACTTAAACGCACCCTCTGGAAGCGCTGCTGGCTGGGCAAAGCCAGACAGTCCCGTGGCTTAAGCAGTAAAAGTCAATCTTTGTCCAATTTCATGGACATCAGGAGCTGGTACCTACAAAGAGAAGACTGAATGGCCCCTGCAGAACAGGAGTGACATTTTTGGTGCAAAAACCTTTCTGCCCTCTTTTTAGCTAATCCTGATTCTTTCTGCCTGGTGAGCTAAATCCTAGTAACTTGCAATGAGAACAGAAGATGAGGAAGAGATCAATCCTTGTTTCTCCTCAGGTTTCCCTTCACCTTAAGCCCTTCAGCATAACCCAAAACAGTCCTGAGGTCTTAGGAGGCTTAATGTGAAATGGAAAAAATAACTGAGTGGTGATGTCTAGCGTGGTGAGAAATATCCAGGGCCCTTCTGAAACTCCTGGGCTCTCCTGGGTTGGTGGTCTTCAGAGTGGTGTTGGTAAGAGAAGCTGAGCCATGAAGGGCTGGGGTTGGGCAGGTGAAGGCTGGTTTGCCCATCCTGGCTTCCTGAGCTCTGTCAAGATGGTGTATCCTGATGGAAGATCATGTAGTTGCAAAGAGGTGGTGGTTTTGGGGTATATCTGCGAGTAAAGTCTGTAGGGGAACACACAATAGAAACAGGGAACTTGGAGCAGATCTCCTGCCTCGTGCGGAAACTGAAGCTGCGTTGGCAGCCGTCCTGGCAGCCGTCCTGCCTGTGGCATTGGCCCTGTAAAACCCGGGGACCCTGATTTTCTGGAGACACCTAAAGTGCCACAGGCCTGCCTAAGGTATGAGCATTAACACCTTGAGACCTCCCCGACTCATCCATCTGCTGCTCGGCATTTCTGCTCCACCTGGGAACGCTCGTGCCATCCTGCCTGAAAGCTGGGAGAGGAGTGAGGGCACTGTCCTTGCCGTTCTAGCAGGGTGACGAGGGTGGTGGTGAGAGGATGTGGAGGGTGAAGTCTGACGCTGAGGTTGCTCCTCTCGATCTGAAGAGGAAACCTCAAGTCTGGGTTTTACCGAGCAGAGTGGCTGAAGCCCCTCTCCTGAAGTAGCAGGAACTGTTGATGGAGCTGTGTCTCCTCTGGTTCTGTCTGGAGGACAGGAGCAGACGGTTCCTTTCAGTTCCTCAGGACCAGAGATCAGTGTGGTCAGGAGCGGTGAAACATCTCAGTCACACTTTGCAACCCATCTAGGTGAAAAATACTCTATTTTTATTTCAGGCAGATGACTGTGTTTGTTTTGACCTTCCAGTAGCTTAGTTCTAAGGCTGCCCGGTTGAGTAGACCTTGCTTGGCAGCATCGGTGAGGTCCCGAGAGCTGCTGCGCCCGTGTGGGAGAGGGCTGAGAAAGCAGGGCTGGAGGTCCATCAGGCTGGGTACGCATTATACAAATAAATGCATATGCAACGAGGGATCCAGGGAGTGCAGGACAGGACAGGCAAGTCGAGGAAAGCAGATGCAGACTGTTGGGCGCCCGGGAGAAGGGATTATAAACCAAACTAAGTAAAATCTGAGCTTCTTTGGTCCTCTGCTGCTTTGCCATGGTATCTTTGAGGCCGGCAGGATGGAGGCTGTTGGCCAGCAGCATGTGGGCGTTGATGTGGGGGTGGGAAGGGTTTGATAGGTGGGTTACACCACACCATGGAGATGTCCCCTCAGGGGTAGGAGGCTTGGAGGACCTGGGCTCGAGCGAGGGGCTTGCTGACGGGTGGCAGAGCCTGGCCAGGAAAGGGCTGAAGAACATGGGACAGTGCAGGGAAGTCACTGGCAGCTTTCTTTCTCACCCTGCTGTGTCTGAAAATTTGAGCCCAGTGAGATGAAGCTGCTCCAGGGCAGGAGAGCTGTTGTGGGGCTGCCGAGCTGCGGGATGATACCCACATGCCTTCAGCAATTAGTGGATCAAACCCACTTCCATAAGCTGGCTGGGTTACTTAACCATGGCAAGGGCTTGTGCTTGCGGGGGAAGCAAGGATTATGGTGGAACACGCCCCTCACAAATGGGGAAACAAGAAGGAACAGGCTCTTGTCCATAAGGAAGCTCCCGGGAGGCAGGGAGGGAGTGGAGACAGATGTGCCCAGGCGCCAGCTCCTGGGCTGGGAATCTGGTGAGGACTTAAGCCGTGTTTGGGCTCCTGCAGGCATTTCCCAGCAAACAGCTGGGACAGCGATACGGAATCCAGGACTGTGCATTGCCTTTGACCTGCCTTATGACCCACCATGAGTCACCGCAGGATGGCAGCTGAGAGGAGGCCAAGGTGTTGGGACACAGCTGGGTTGCCACCCCGGTTCCTCTAACTGCTTTTTGGGGAACCTGGATGCTTGTGCCACCTCTCCCAGCCCTTGCCCGTTCCTGGCTGCGTGGAGCTGCCAAACCTGGCAGACGGGTGGAGGCCATGGGGACTGGGCTGTGTGTGCCAAGTGAGCCAAACAGGCAGAGCTGTGAATAATTCAGCGCTGGCTCGTCTAGCGTGGAGAGAGCCTCCAGCACATCAAAATGGCTCCGAAATCCTGTGGGTAGGAACTGGAAAGTTGAGCCTGAATAAATAAGCCTACAGACATCCTGTGGCATGAACTTTGTTTCTGCATGCATAAGAGTTCCCAGTTTAGATCTGGCTCGTTTTCAGTCTGCATAACGTGCCTGGATCATCTGGAGAGCCCCTGCTGGAACTGCTGCCTTCGGCTGGGCTTGATGTGGAGCCAATGGTGGATGTGCTCAGCTGTAGCCACCAAGCCCAAGAGTTGTGATTCCTTATGTTTTGTTTTGTTTTTTTTTTTTTTTTTCTCTCCCCTCTCCCTTGCAGAATGTCAGGATTGACCCCACCAGCATCTCCTTCAGCATGTGGAAAGACATTCCTGTTCCTTTCTACATGTCAGTGTACCTCTTTGAAGTGCTGAACCCCAAGGAGGCCCTCCAGGGAGCAAAGCCAGTGCTGAACCAGCGTGGACCCTACGTTTACAGGTCAGGTACCACTTGTGGTCCAGCTAGGCTTCTGGCTGGCTCCTCTGGCAGGAGAGCGTGGCATTAGCATACTTGGTGTGAGTCCAGGAGCACAGGATTTTAAAGTGACCCAAATGTGCTCTAAGTGCTCTGATCTTGCTAAAGCCACAAGTAGGACCTCTGGCTGCCAGGGTGGTAAGGCTGGTCTGCGCTTCACTGAGTCGTGGAGCTCGTTCCTTGGCTGGGGTCTGCTGGGCAGCCAGACCTGGGCTCATATGGTCTAATCATAGGCATGAGGGGTGTTGGTGGGGTGGTGGGAAACACTCATCTTCAGAGGGGACTTGTTTCATCTTCATTGTGCATTGAAGAGTCCAGCTTCAGAGGTGAAGTCATCTCAATGTCAAACTTCATGGAATGGCCTAAGACCTTTTATCTAAAATGAGACCCGGAATCTGCCTAGCATGAATGCTCTGGTCATGGAGCTCACTATGGAGCACTAAAACTTGCTCAGACCCACCTACAGCAGGGCTGGGTCTATTTGCCATGGCTAAGGGTGGTGATTGAAGCCCCAAATGCTTCTTCAGAGCTGAAACGGGAAGTGATGGTTGATACGGAGTTGAGCATGTGAACTTATCCATAAATAGCAATGTTCAGCATGTTGGTGCCTACACATATAGGCAAAGTTAGGTCAGTAGCCTAAGCAAGCTCATGTGGGGAGATTACTGGTTTAATCCAAAGCTGTTAGAGAAGCACTGGGGGGGAAACCTGGCAGTATGTACATGTCCTTGTTTCCCCTGGGTTTGCCAGGTCACACCATAAGACCATGTGGATTCTGTATGTTGTGATTGCATCAGCCCCTTGGCTTCGGGGAAAAAGCTTCACTTACCATAAGAATAAACAAAGGGGCAAAGCTTATTAGTGTTCTTGTGTTCCTGCTGAGCAAGATTAGTGCCCTTCCCTAATGTGGGCCATAAAACAGAGGCTCCACTATAAAGGACTTTGTTTTTGCTGGTGGGTTGAGCTTCAGTGTCCTCAGGAGCTGTAACAGGCTCGCAATGTCGGGGACAGCCTCGTGCTCTTATGGAGCATTGCAGCCCCCATGAGACTGGGCTGCCCCCATGGCATAGTGTGGAGCGGTGCAAGAGATGAGGTGGCCTGAAGCCCTGAGGAGCAGGAGACCCATGATGCTGTGTGGAGGGTTGAGCTGACCTGAACCCGGGAGCCATCGGGCACATCACTGTGGGCTTGTTGGTGGGGCTTGTGCCACCTTGTTTGGTCCTCTCCTGTTTTGCAAGTTGTTTTGGTGTGTGGGTTGGTGTAGGTCTCCTTATCTGTGCGTCTAATAGGGCTGGGCTTTACAACAGCTGTAGGTGAAATGACAGAGGTGACTTACGCTGTTGTCTCAGACTTCTCAGCTGGGAAGAAACACTTGGTGTCTGCAAGTTGCTGCAGAAGCCCATCTGCCCGGGATGCCTCTCTCCCGGGCAACCATCTCTTCCTGCTGGACCCTAACTCTGGCCAGGGCGTGAGGTTGACACTGCACGCTGCCTCCCCTGATGTCCCATGGCTTCTTGCTGGAGTTCCATCTCCTTCCTCTGCTCTTCAGAAGTGAACCCAGACCTGTGCAGTCCATCCTTGCTCCAGAGGGGCTGCAGAGGCACTTGCATGGGAGAAGGTTCTCATGATCTCTCTGATCTCTTTTGCAGAGAGTACAGGTATAAAACAAATATCACATTCCATGACAACGACACCGTCTCCTTCCTGGAGTATCGGCAACTATTCTTCCAGCCGGACATGTCCGCCGGCAGTGAAGAAGAGTACATTGTTGTGCCGAACATGTTGATGATGGTAAGAACTCGCTCCCTGGATGGGTAACAACTTCTGAGCTTGCAGGGAGGGTACCGAGGCCCGATGCTGACTCAAAGCTTACTTTCTTGTAGGACTTAAGACTAATCAAACCACGAGGTGGTTAAGCTTATAAAACGCAATTTTCTTCTTTCTTGGGTGTTGTTTGTCATGGTGGGCTGTTACCCTTCCAAAAGCAGAGCATGCAGAGGGGCTGGCAAAGCAATCTGCAACCTCGTTTGAGCATCCTCTGCCGAAATGAAGCCTGTGAACACTCAACTGCTTTCTTCTCAGTCTTGGGGATAAATGCTGAACCTCAGGTTGTCCAAGGGATTTCTCTAGGGCTGTAGAAGGACCTTGCTGAGCACTGAAGATGCGTTGCTTCCTCTTTGGTAAAGATGGGGCTCTTGTCTCACAGGTTTGTTTTCTCTCCCAGGGAGCAGCTGTGATGATGGAAAACCTGCCAAACTTTGTGAAGCTTTTACTGAGTGGAGCCTTGGCTGGCCTGAAACAGGAGGCCTTCATGAACCGGACAGTGGGGGAGATCCTGTGGGGGTATGATGACCCTCTTATAGACACAATAAATACGCTTGTTCCTGGCCTGATGCCTTTCAAGGGAAAATTTGGCTTATTTGTGCAGGTAAGCAAACTGTTGTTTGGGAACTCTAAAATCACAGCAATATTGGTATTGGGATTGAGTATCTGGGCTATCCCTCTCACAAACTGTTTGGAGCAGCCATGTGTAGCTGGTGGTGGTTGCATAAGGCTGCCTTAATCCTCTCCTCAAGCAGAAAAGCATGTGTTGGAAGTTGTCACTGGCAATTTAAATAAGTGAAAGTGCGGTAGCTTACAGTATGAAGCATCTCTAGAGCTGACAAAGCATGCAAAGTCATTAACACGTTGCAGTCTCGCTGCATCTCATGGATTAACAGCTAGTTACCTCTCTCTGCAGCTTAACAACACCAATTCGGGGCTGTTTACGGTATACACAGGCATGAAGAACATCAGTAGAGTTCACATGGTGGATTCATGGAACGGCCTGAAGAAGGTGAGTGTTGGGCAGTAAACCTCTAATATGGGGGCGAGGCCTCATCTAAAGCAAGTTAAACTGAAAGCTCTCAGGGCCGTTGTATCTCTGGGTTTTGGGTTTGAAGGCAAGTTTCTATGGGACTTCATCCGCTGCAACTTCTGTTCTATCAAATGGCTAGAAGGCAGCCATGTATGACTAGAGGCTTGTCATGAAGCATTAAGTTCAGCCCATCATTAGTGTCACTTGGGCTCCCTTGAAATGCTGTTGAAGCTGCCTGCTTTCTAGGTTGAAGTCCTAGGCTCTTGTTGCCTGTGTTTAAGGCATTATTAAATATCCTTGTTAAAGGGGTGCTTACTCTTCCCTTGTGGAATTCCACTTGTAAATAAAATCAGCTGAATCTACAGATCAACCACTGCAGGAGCACATGGAACAGGGGGATCTTGTCCTGTTTTTCCATTAGTTGGGCAGGTGTTTGAATGGGAGAGATCTCGGAAGTTCTTCAGTGTTGCTATCCCAAGGTTCTGTTGAAGCAGCGTAGAGTGATGGATGTCCCATACAGGGGTAGAAGCCAACTCTCCAGCAAGCTTGTTGTTCTCCTCTCTACACCTGTCCCACAGGTGAACTACTGGCGGAGCGACCAGTGCAACATGATCAATGGGACCGCGGGGGAGATGTGGCCACCGTTCATGTCCCCAACGTCACTGGAGTTCTACAGCCCTGATGCCTGCAGGTGAGGCCAGGTTGTCCTTGCACTGGTGAGAGGAGATGCAGCACTCCTCCTGTGCACTCAGAGTACCTGCACGGTGACGTAGAGGGCTCAGGTCTAATTTCTGTAGTTAAAGTTCAGCGTTGCCGTATCTGAGCTGTGCACGCAGTGTAGTTGTCTAATTAGTTGTCTAATGTCCTGTGGTATTCATAAATACCTTCCACATCACTGGAGAAGCCGAACTTGCTCATGTTGAATCACTAGAAAATAACCAGCCTAGATAAGATGTGGGAGGCGAGAGGGAGAAGTAAGTGTTGTTACAAGGAAATGCAGCTATAACCATTTTGTGGAACTTTCAGCTGACTAAATGCTTGCACAAGTGATTTTTGGGGAGAGCCTGTGCCACCATTTCCAGATTGGTGTTTTTTTGTTGGGTTTTTTTTGGTTTGTTTTTTTTTTTTGCTGCCTAGTTCATGCACTGCTCTGCATGTCTGTCCCATGTAAGACACCCTGCCCTTAGGTGATCACACAGGGGTTAAAGTACCCTGCAGAGCCTGCCTGTGTGGAAACTCCCCGAGGCTGGAAGGAGGGGAGGCCAGGAGGCTGGCTGTGGCACAAAACCCTATCCCCAGCTTGGGGAAGATAAGGAAGATAACATGAATTCAGGCTTTGTAGATAGTGCAGCAAAACAAGGGAGGGCTCATGTTGAATAGAGAACAATGACCTCTTGAAACAAGCAAAGTCAGCTGAGCCAAGCATTAGCCCAGGAATTCCTCTACGCAAGGGACATCAGCAAATACCAAAATGACTGGGAGCCAAGGTCTTACAGGGAAGTTTACCAGTAATCAGAGTTTAAATACACATACCTTTTTCTATAAGACTACAGAAATCTTCTAGGGAACAGAGCACGTTTCCAGGCAAGGCATAAAGTGAAGTGGAGGAGACCAAGCTTGATTTCTGTTGGCACGGGACGTTTCTGCAGGACAGTGCCGTGGAGGAGGTGGCTCTGCCTCATCACCAGGCAGTGCTGTCTCTTCTCCCCAGATCTTTGTCTCAGCCTCTCTGCTAGCCTGGATGGCTAGGAAGGGACACGGTTCAGTGGTAATACAGCAGTGCTAGGTTAGTAGTTGGACTTGATGACCTTAGAGGTCTCTTCCACCCAAAACGATACTATGAAGGAGTCGGAAACATCAGTTGGTAGAGTAAGAGCGTGCCTGCCTTGCTGCAGGGCTCATCTCCTATGCTGTCTGCTCATTAAGTGCAGCTCATGCTGAGATGCAACTACCTGGATGTCCCTGTCAGGTAGACAAGGCTTTATCCTGCTGATGTGCCACAACAGCCTCTGCCCCCTTGCTGGAAGATGAGTGCAGCCAAGAGGCACACGTTTAACTGCTGAACATGCCCTGAGTCCCCCATCCTTGGTCCTGGTGTCAGAAGGCAGCTGTAGTAATAAGCATCCCCTTGGCCTGCCCAGGCTGTCTGCATCCCTGCAAACCTCCCTCAGAGGAGCACACGTGAAGGAAAACAAATTTCCCTCTTGGAAACTTGCATCTATCCTGGCCAGCTGGTGGCAATAACGCAGCATAACATCGCTAGCCTGTTGTATCAAGACAAAAAAAATAAAAATAAAATCTTGCTGTGTAATGTAGTTCATAAGGTAAAATTTTCCACTGCCCTGTCAGCCTGTAAGCTGGAGTCCTGCTGTGAAAGAGATTTAGCCAGTGGCCATCCCCTGCCACAGAGCACTTCTACCTCGGAGCCAAGGGCTTGCACAAAGAAGGTATTACCTCTTGGAGAGCGGCCCTGGGGATTACTGCCTGCCTTTCAACAAATCTCATCTGGACACCGCAAACAGGCTTACGGGCCTGTGGCTTCTCTCTGCGACTAGTCCTGACCAGCCCTTTATCTGTGCTTAAAACATAGAAAGCAAAAGGCTTAAATACTCATTCCCCCTCCAAAGCACTGCTCTGAGCGTTTATCTTGATCTCAAAGTCTAAGTTACATTGCAACTGCATCTTATCCAGCGAAGATAAGAGCCTAGTTCTGGGACGGGAACCTTGTTGGCTAATCTTGGTCCTTCTCCACTGAAACCCTTCCAGATCCTTGACGCTGGTGTACGAGCAGTCTGGGAAGTTCGAGGGTGTGCCTACCTATCGCTTCGTGGCACCAAAAACTCTCTTTGCCAATGGCACGGACTACCCACCCAATGAAGGTTTCTGCCCCTGCATGCAGTCCGGCATCCAGAACGTCAGCACCTGTAGGCTAAGTAAGTCCTTTCCTCCCTGGGCTGTCCCAGTAGGTTATGAAACTCCAGGGATGTGATATGAGCTTGGCTGGCTGGAAAACTCTGCCTGAGTGCTAAAAGGTGCCACCGGGGTCTGTGTGCACAGCATTCTCCCTTGCACTCCCTGCGGGCATCTCAGCAAGGAGGGAAAGGGTGAAAAATCCCTGTCCAAAGTCCCCTTGGCCCTACAACAGCCTGGTGTTTTGGGAATGCCCAGGGATATGGCAAGAGAGTTACATCCCCCAGTCTGGGGAGCAAGAGCGGGAAGAGGCAGGCAATGTAAGTGCCAAATTAAATGTTAATTTTGGATGCTGAGCGCAGGTCATGCAAGAGTGAGAATTCAGACTTAGTGTCCTGACCCGTGTCTGGGCACAGTGAGTTACCGTGGCATTGCGCAGTGCGTGGGGGGAGAAGGTGGCTTTGGCACTGGGTCTTAACCCTCCCTGAGCAATTGCAGAGAAACAAGTGAAGGAACTTTCTGATTGGGAGGAAAAGTATAAAAGGCTGTTCAGGAAACAAGCTGCGATGGCTTAAAAACATTAAGAAAACGTCTCAGGTGGGCTTAATTGAGCTTAAGGTGTCTTTTTTTTTTCCTCATCTAGAAGCGCCGATGTTCATTTCTCATCCTCACTTCTACAACGCTGACCCAGCCCTGGTGAGTGCCGTAGAAGGCCTGCACCCCACCAAGGACCAGCACGCGCTCTTCCTGGACGTGCACCCGGTGAGTGACCCTGGTGGTGTCCTCTCCTCACCCCGGGGGTCCAGCTGGGTGGGGGAGTCTGCCACCAGCTTTGTGGTAGCTTTGCTCAGCTCTCCTGGCACCGATTTGAGCAGGTTCCATAGTGCAAAGACTGGCAAGGACATGTGCAGATAAAAATGTCAAAGCCATAAACTAATTGAATAATTAGCCTGGCTTCTAGAGAATTGCAGAACTAATTATAAGCATAATTGTTTCTATAAGCAGAGTGAAATTCTTTCCACTGACTCAGGTCCATAACACCAGGAGGTGTATCTAGCAGCAGCCCAGATATGCCCTGGATCTGCCCATGTGCTGCCATGACTGGGAAAGTCTGAAGACCACCCTGTAGCTGAAGCTATCACCATAAGTGTTGGCCTGGCTTCTACTCTCCCAACTTGCCAATCTGGCTATTTCTGCACTGGCTTGTCGCAGTGTTAGACTCCTTGTGTGTCGACAGCGTAAGGGTGAAGTCCCCACTCCAGTGGTGAGGAATTGGTCTTTCCTGAGCCACCATTATCCCAGATGCTGATGGGGAGGGGACTTTGGGATCTTCCACCCATGACCTGTGTTGCATGTGGTCAGAAATAGTGTGGCCAGGCCAGCAGGTCTAGGGAGGTGAAGTCCTTGGCACTGGTGAAGTCCCACCTCAATACTGTGTTCCGTCTGGGCTGCTTGCTACAAGAAAGACATTGAGGTTCCAGAGAAGGGCAACAAAGCTGGTGGGGGGTCTGGAGCACCTCTTATGAGGAGCAGGAGAGGAAGCTGGGGTGGTTTAGTCTAGAAAAAAGGAGGCTAAGGGGGGACCTTGTTACTCTCTACAACTACTTGAAAGGAGGGTGTAGCAAGATGGTGGTTGGTCTATTCTCCCAAGTAGCAGGTGATAGGAAAGGCCTCAGGTTGCCACCAGGGGAGGCTTAAATTGGAGATGAGAAAAAACTTCCTTCCCCAAAAAGGTTGCCAAGCCTTGCAACAGGCTGCCCATGGAAGTAGTCGAGTCACCATCCCTGGAGATGTTTAAAAGATGTGTGGATGTGGTGCTGAGGAACATGGTTTAGTGGTGGTTTTGGCAGTGTTAGGTTGATGGTTGGACTTGATAATCTTAAAGGTCTTTTCCAACCCAAACTGTTCTATGATCTTCCAAATGCTCGGTGATGTTTGCTTAAGCAAGGAACCAATCCCCTTGTTGAGGGAAGGTAAGCTGTGCTTCTTATCTAGGCATTGGGTTCTCTCTGCTTTTCTTATCATAGTTACAGAAATCTAATTAAGTTTATTACAGTATCAAACATCTACTGATAACGGTGCGATTAACTATATTCTTATCTAATTGCAGCCTGCTGAGTGCAAACAGGGGCAATCCAACAAAAGCTCTCTGCCCTCAAAAACGGGTTGCAAAACTGCAGTGTCATGAGAAGTCAATGCCTTAATGGGTGTCAACAAGACCAACTTTGAAGTGTGATGTTTTCATGGTCTCAGGGTGTTGCTGAACACTGACTGTTGGCTTCTAGCTAGGAGTTTTGTCCTTTACTGTGTGTGTGAACCTTCTTGCGTTGGTGTGTTTCCATCCCACTGCTGGTAGGATGAACAACAGGAGAGGTCCATCAGGCTTCAAAAAAACAAAGAAGTCGCTATTAAAACACTCTGCCTGGGGAGTCAACTAAAGGTTGCGTATGCTATTTGGTAATTTGGACTTGCTTAGGTGCAGTCCCCCAAGTCACACACCACCTCCCTGGTTCATGCTGCTGAATGTGTGCTGCCACCTTCTACGGCAGCCACCTCTGTTCAGGTTAGCTTTGTGCCTTCAGACCACCCCAAGGGAGGTGCTCCCTTCTGAAGGCTGCTGTGTGCAGTGGTCTCACTGCCTGGTGAGTGTTCAGGTGAAGGGGACAGACTGCAGACTGCCATGGGGACAGTGCTGTCCCCCCACAAGCCATCAGGGGACTGGAGCCTGTTTGACTGTTTCTTGTGCTTTGGTGGAAACCCCATCCACGCTCCTGGTCTCTTCTCTGGTGACTGTAGTGATGATCCAATCCTTCGCTCTGGAAGGTGGCACCCAGAGTAGCTGTGGTAGAAAGCAAAGGGCTGTTTTGCAGAGTTCTCAAGGAAAACTGTTGTCTGTACTGATGAACTGGTGGGTCTCTTCCTATGCAGATGACCGGCATCCCCATGAATTGTTCCATCAAGCTCCAGCTGAACCAGTACATAAAGCAAGTGTCTGGTATAATGTAAGTAGTCACCTTCTGGAAATGGCCATCTCCCTTTCTCAAGCAGGGAGTGCTGCTGATGCTGGGGTTGCTGCAGAGTTTACTCTGCCCAGAGATGAAGCAGCTTTAACACCACCAATCGTTGCGGTTGCAGAAGCCAGCTGGCTCGTGTGGTGAAATGTCAGCTCTTCCAGTGACCTCAAACTGCTGTCCTTTAGCAGTACAGCATGTGGCTGCCTGTTTGCTGGCTCCTGCACCGGACCAGGCAGCCCATGAGGGGACCGCTCCTCCTGGTGAGGCACAGGAGTGGTTCCCCTGCTCTGTGCTGCTGCTCAGAAGGCGTTGCAGCCAATGTGGGGAGGCAAAGCAGTTGAAGCCTGTGTCCCACAAGGCTGGGAGCATGTCCTCGCTGCCTTGGTTCTACACCAGCAGCCAGCCCCGATGCTCTGAACTTGGCCACGCCACCCTGTAGTGCTGTGCAGGTGGCTGAGACCTCTTGGAGCTGCATGGCGTTTAACGTTCCAGCTCGGTGAGCTTGTGTCCCTGGAGCCTGGATTTGGGACGGTGCTTTACCGCTGTCCTTAGGGAGTGAAGCACAGATGGAAGCATGAAAGGCCCGAGTTGGACTTTCAGGAGAGCTGGTCTCACTGAAGCAGGAGGAATTGCTGCCTCCTTACACTGGTTTCCTGGCCAATATCAGCCCATCGGAGGGGTCTTTCTAGGAAGCATTGTGACACTGGTTGTGGCCTGATCAACTAGAAATATAAGTGCCTATTTTTTTTATTTTTTTTTTTTCCCCCCTAGTCAAACAGGGAAGATTAAGCCAGTGGTCCTGCCGCTGCTGTGGTTTGCGGAGGTGAGCTGCCTTCCTCGACCTGATTCTGCAGAGCCTCTCCTGCGGGAGGGGGGAAACTGCTTCCCCATCACCCAGGGCTGGGGAAACTCCACTTTGGATAAAGCTTTGAGCCAGACAGACTAATTATTAAGCACCAACATAAGGCTTTGCAATACTTGGCTCTGTTGTTAATCCCTCGGAGCTGAACAAACCCTGCACTATACTTGGTAACCCTCTGTCTCTGCCCTAGATGTGGGGTTAAATAGGGCCCAGAAGAGAGCTGCCAGCATCCCCGTGCTAATGTGGGCCAGGCAGTGCGGTCTCCAGCTGACTATTTAGTAAAAGCTTCTAGTCTAACTGAATCTCGCACAAATTTCCTAATTTTGCTGGGAGGTGGTGGGAGAGGAGGCTGTCTCAGCCCTGGATGAGAGGGAAATGCTACTGACAACTTTGCTTTTTCGAGCAGAGTGGATCCATCGAAGGCTCAGTCCTAAAGCAGTTTTACACCAACCTGGTGCTGATCCCGTCCCTGTTGGACTACCTGCAGTATATCTTCATCGGGCTGAGCGTCCCGCTCATTATCTCAGCAGCTGTACTCATGGCAAGGAGTCAGGTAAGGACTTGCAGATGTCTCATGGGAATTGCTGTTAGTCAAATCAGACTTAATCAGATGATGTAGATTGGGCTGACAATCTAATGCTCCCGAGGAAACATTGGCTGATGCCACAAATCATGTCGTAATGGTGCCAGGTGCCAGCACATAGCAGCAGGGCTTCCTTGGCCGTCTACAAATCGGGCTGCCAATAGATAAACACAAAAGCATTTCTGGCTGTCTCAGTGCACAGCAGCGATGGAGGTGGGCTCCTGTAGGAGGAGGCATTTCTCAGCGCATCCAGCTCATGAAAGAGCAAGCCTAGCTCCTCAACCAGGCCTCTGTGGAAAGCAGAGCAGGTCATCTGTGCCATTGCACAAATCTCTGCAGGGTCCCAACAGCTTTCCCATCTGAACAGAGTCTTCTCAAGGGGATGTAGGTACTTGAGCGCAGCTTGCCCATGAAGGAAACCACGGTTGCTGTGCTCTTGCTGAAGGGGCACAGACACTGTGGTTGTTGCTTCTCAACTCAGACCAGACCCTGTCTTTCCCTGAAACTCATTTGTTTCCCTGCAAACTACTCCAAATAGCTCTGGAGGTTAAGCCCTCCGGGCCTTCGTGGATCTGGGTTTATGGAGGAGCGAAGCCCTTTGAAGTGTGCGGGGAGCTGGCAGCTGAGTAGAAGCTGGCTCCCGATGGGGTGGGAGGTGAAGGTGCCTGGCTGACACACAAATCTGTAAGGATGGAATATAAACCAGCTAAAACACTTGCTGGAGATCTGTGGCTCTAGCTCCAAAACGTTCATCTGATAACACTAAGCTCTCTAAAGCTGTAGCTCTTGAAGCAGAGATCTAGCTCCCTAACCTGTATCAAAGTCAGCTTATTTAGTTGGGCACCGCAGTCAAGCGGCTTGAGCTGGCTCTAAAGCTACAGAAGTGAAGAGGCTACTTGTGGGGATAAAAAAGCAATGATTAGGCTGAGAGCAGGCTAAGGGGAGAGCACGTGCGAGGGGCTGCTCTTGCTCAACCTCCTGTAACTACCTTTTACTGAAACACGAATGCAAACCCACTTTAAATAGTGCCAGGGTTCTCGGAGTATCGTTTAATTGGATTTTTAACCGAGCCTACAACTGCTTAATTGACTTAAACACCTGATCCCAAATCCCCTTGTTCTCCACACGCTTCCCTGCCGGTGGGAGCGATGCAGGGACCGACTGAGGGCTCAGCCCTTTCTGTGCTCCCGAGATGGTCAAGTGGTCACTGCCAAACAGATTCCTCTCTGCTGCAGCTGAAAAACAGAAATGTTTGTTTTTCCAAGACCCGATACAGCCCTGGGCTGGCATTTCCTCACCCTGCTTCGTGCTAGTCTTAATTCCCGGTGTCAAAGAGCCTTAACCATGCCAGAAAGGAGGTCAAGGGGAAAAAAAGCTGGATTTTAAATTAGCTGAAGTCAGCTGAATATCTGCTTGTGAAATATCCCAAACCCAGGCACATAAGCCAGCAGCTGTATTTGGGTGCTCAGCCAAAAAACGTCATGAAGCGCTAGAACTAAAAATCAACTGCAGGAAGTGTCTGACTACCTGGAAAGTGATTTAAAAGCCTCAATGACCTTATAAATCTCTAAGGAAGCTATGCAACAGCACATGAAAGTCTCTGCCTCATGAATAGATAAGAGCTCGTAACGAGATTTGCAGCCAAGGTGCATTCCTCGTTTGATTGAAGCGTTGCTGATCTAGCCATGATTGCGGAATCACGCACAGCCCTCCCTCCCGAAGTCACCGCCGATGTCTGAGGGGACACCGCGCGGGGCATTGTCCACACCTTCACGTGTCTGCCGGCGTGAAGGTCTCCCTCAGCCCAGCTCCTTCCTGGAGTATCTTGTGTGTGCTTCTGGAGGGAGCAGTGTGCTCTAAGCCCAGTCCCGAGGAGGTGCTGTGAGACACCGAAATCATAGTCTGGTGTGTAGTGGAGCCGGTTTGAAATGCATCTGTTGGACTGAAAAATAAAACCATTTGTGTATCTGTGCAGGCATACAACGTGCCCAGAGGCGGCGTGGCAGCTCTGCTCTGCTAACGCGGCCTAAAGCCCGTGTGGTGATGCATTTAAAAGGCAAACAGACCATTTTAAAACTGGCTTGGCACTGAGCGAAATCTTAACTAGGGCTTAGTTTAACCTAAATTTTGAAATCTTCATTAATAACTAGATTCTAGTTAAACGGTGATTAAAACCTCCTCCTGAAATTGAGACCCTTGTGGAATTCATGTCCAAGTGCACCATAAACTAGCCTGATTGTCTTCTAGGAAAAATGCTCTTTATTTTGGAGTAGCAATAAAAAGAATTCAGACAGTAATAAGGCCAACCAGGCCACCTCTGCCAAAAAGCTGCCTCCGGTTAAGGGGATGGTGTTGCAGGAAGCCAGACTGTAGGTGGGTACCCAGTCAAGGTAACACACTTTTCTCTTGTCCTGATCTGATTAAACTTTGCTTAAAACCAATCAAACGGGAATGTTTACTGTCCACATCTACCAGCCGTGCCCTCTTGGCAAGCTTTGATATAATGATGTTGTCTCATGGCTTTATTCAGGGCGATTTAGATGTCCTAATACTCACACTTAAGCAGGCTGCAAGACCATGCTCTTCTTGTTCTTCCCTGTGTCCCTGATCTGCAGTCCTAAAAATAGCAGGGATCAGGGAGAGAAGTAGGATATGTGTAAGGAAACGCTTTCCTCACCTGTCTTTTTTTTTCCTCTCCAAGTGTTTGAGATCCAGAGGTAAGTTTTTGAATGGGTGAAAACTCCTGGGAAGTAACAGAAGTAGTCCACTGGTGGGTGTCACTCCCCTTCTGCGTGCAGGGAGTCTCGATGGAAAGGCTTTCAAGAGGGAATTTCTGATGTATAAAATATCTGGGTTTGTATTACAGGTTCACAAAATCACTGAATCGTTAAGGTTGGAAGGGACCTCTGGAGGGCATCGCCCCCCTGCTCAAGCGGGGTCACCTAAAGCTGGTTACCCAGGACCATGTTCAGATGTCTCTTAATATCTCCAAAGATGGAGATTGCCCAACCTCTCTGGGCAACTTGTTCCAGTTCTTACAGTTTTCACAGTAAAAACGAAACAAAACACTAACAACAACAAAAAATCCAAACCAAAAGTGTTTTCTAATGTTCAGATGGAACCTCCTCTGTTTGAGTTTGTGGCCATTCGCTCTTGTCCTGTCCCTAGACACTACTGAGAAAAGCCTGGCTCTGTATTTGTACCCTCCCTTCAGATACTATATGTTGGTAAGATCCCCTGAGCCTTCTGTTCTCCAGACTAAACAGAAGCAGCTCTCTTACCCTTTGCTCATATAAGAGATGCTCCATTCCCTTCATCATTTTAGTGGCCCTTTGCTGGACTCCTTCCAGTAGCTCCGTCTCTCTTGCCTTGGGAAGCCCAGAATTGAACATGGTACTCCATGTGTGACCTCACCAGTGATGACCTGCTGGCAACACTCCTAATAAAGCCCAGTATAAAGTTAGCTGCCTTTGCTACATGACCACATTACCCCCTCATGTTCAACTTGATGTCCACCAAACTTCCCAGGTCCTTTTCTCCGAAGGTGTAGGGTGACCCTTAGCACATACTGGTGCAGGGGGTGGTTCTTCCCCAGATGCAAGACTTTGCACATCTTCTTGTTGAATGTCATGAGGTTCTTGCCAGCACATTTCTCCAGCCTATTGAGGTCCCTTGGGAGGGCAGCACGACCTTCTGGTGTATCAGTCACTTCTCCCAGTTTTGTGTCATCATTAATAAAGATGTTAAACAGGATTGGACCCAGTATTGACCCTTGGTGTACACTGCTAGTTACTGGCTTCCAACTAGACTTCATACCACATCTTATGACTCTCTGGGCCTGGCTGTTCAGCTGATTTCAAGTGCACCTCACTGCTCATCCAGCCTATACTTCATAGTTTCTCTACAAGGTTCTTAGGGGAGACAGTGTTGAAAGTCTTACTGAAGTCCAGGGAGACAGTATCAAGTGCTCTCCCCTCATCTACTAAGACATTCAGTTCATCATAGAAGTTCATCAGGTCGATCAAGCATGATTTCCTCTTGGTGAAGCCATGCTTACTACTCCTGATGACTTTTGTGTCCTTCATGTGTCTGGAAATGCTTCCTAGGATTAGCTGCGCCATCACCTTTGCAAGGACTGAAGGGAAGATGACTGGCCTGTAGTTCCCTGGGTGTTCCTTTTTGAACTTCTTCAAGATAGGAGTGACCCTTGCTTGCCTCTGGTCTTTGGGCACCTCTCCCAGTTGCCATGATTGCTCAAAGATTATGGAGAGTGGCATTACAATGACATCAGCCAGCTCCCTCAGCACTCATGGGTGCATCCCTTCAGGGTCCATGGATTTATGTACATCTAGGTTGCTTACATATTCTGACCTTTTCTCGTCTTTGAGCTGATTCTCTTCCTTTTCTTCCAAGGGTATGTCTTCCTTGCTCCAGACTCTCTTGGTCTCTGGGGTCCCCTGCTTCATTCATCAGTAGGCCTGCATGACCCTTAGTCTTCCTTTTGTCACCTGCATATTTACAGAAGCCCTTCTTCTTGTCTCTGACATCCCTGGCCAGATTCAATTCCAGTTGGGTTTTGGCTCTCCTAACTTTGTGTCTGCATGCTGGGAGAGGGCCTTTGTATTCCTGCCAGGTTACTTGTCCCTGCTTCTACCTTCTGTATGCTTCCTTTTTGCGTTTGGCCAGGAGCTCCTTGTTCATCTGCATAGGCCTGCTGGCACTTTTGTCTGACTTGGAATGCTTGTTGGGATGGACCACTCTTGAGCTTAGAGGAGGTGATCCTTGAATATCAACCAGCTTTTTTGCCCTGACTATTCCCCCCAAGCTGAGTTCTGTAGTTTCCTGGTGGCCCTGGTGGTGTCATTGATGCCCATACAGAAGAAACAGTGGGTAGTAGACAGGGGGTTGGATAAACCTTGCATTCTTTCCACAACACCCTGGATCCAGGTCCCCAGCAAGCAGCAAATGTCTCTAGGTGACAAATCCAATGGGTGCCTCTGTCCCCAGCAGCAGAGAGTGACCCACTGCTGTCACCTGCTGCTTCCTCCTGGAGGTCTTGCATGATTTTGGGTCAGGGGACCCACCTGCTTTGTTTGAAAGCCTATCTGGCTCCTCCTCAGTTATGAGGGTGTTGAACCTATATTGTAGTTGTAAGCCTTTAGGTGGAGCCGGAGTCTTCCTCCTGGTGCCAGAAGGTACCAGCTTCCATCCTTCACCTTCCCCAGAGGTTGCACTTCCCATTATAGCAGGGGATGGGTGCTGTCCGTGTCTCTACTGCAGCTGAGGTCTGGGGGTCTTCAAGCTGTTGCATCTCCAAGAAGGTCCTGTCCATATGCTTTTCATCTTCTCTGACACTGTGCAGCACGCTGACTGTCCCACAACTCCTTCACTTGGTGACACAGCTCTTCAGGCTGAGCATTGGGAGGTGTTACAAGTAATGGTGGGCAGGAATGGAAACAGCATCGTTCTATTAGGGGAGGAGATGCAAAACTTTTCATTTTAAGGAGCCAGCCTTTGGAAGAGGGTTGTTGGCCGTGTGAAAGTCCAAGGGGTTGGGGCACGTGCGTCCCAAGTGGCGATTTGGTGACACCTGCACACTGTAAGGTCTGACCATGGTGCCACCGCCAAGCGCACGGCTGTAACCGCTGTCCTCTCCTCTTCAGGGAACCGCCGCCAAGAGCCCACGCCGTCCCACCACGCAGAGCAAACCGCCCCCCTCCTCCGAGACCACTCCACTTCTACACGATGCTGGCACGCTGAGCCAGGACGCCGCCGAAGCCTGAGCTGCTGGCCCCAGCGCGCTTCCCACTGGGACATGTCTGTGCTGCTGGGGATGAGACCTGCTTCGGATCCCCAGACCACCCTCTGGAAGGTGTAGTTGCCCCAGGCAACTCAGCCGGAGGTCCTACATGCCACAGCAAAGCCACGGGACGGTACTGCCACACCAGCACTCCCACTCCGGGGCAGTGGGAGACCTCATCCAGCCACCCAAAACACAGCGTTCAAGAAGCCACGTCCCCAAGGGGCTGGCGTTGGCCACAGCCCCTGTCTCCCCATGGGCCAGCAGGAACGAAGATGGTCGCTGGCTGATCCGAGAGGTTGTTTTGCAATTTAAAACTGCCTATTGCTAGGGATAAAAGGCACTTTAATGGGAGCCCTTAAAATAAATGAGGTTTGTATATGTGGCACTGATGGGATTTAGTGATCTTTTTAAAAGCCACCGTTCATCTCAGGCAAATGGGGCTTGCTGTCCTGAAGCCACTTATGGTTTTATTGCCACTTGATGTGACTGGACTACACCGCAAATCAATGCAGAGTGCTGTCACTTCAGCGGTGGCTCTCCTAAAGGCTTCCCGGGGTACCTGCAGCCTCACCAGGGCTGCTCCAGCCTTTGCGTGTGTTGGAGACCACAGTGGTGACTTTTAAAGCCCCCCTTCTGTGCCATGACCTTGTGCTCCAGTGATTCCAGTGCAGAGCCCTTTTTACTTAGCCTGATGGCTCTCTTCTTGCCGTAGATGACTGAGATGAGCCTTGCCAACACGCCCAGTGGTACATCTGCCCTGCCACTCAGCTCCTGACAGACAGTTGTCCCTGCTCACCTGTCCAGGGTCTGCTCATGTGGCCATGCACTGTCAGTGCTGGAGGCCATCGTGTCACGCTGCCCACACTGCCTGGACGCAGGAAGGGAACAGGCAGAAGCTCAACCCTCTCCTTGAGCGTTGACTTAACGCTTTTGAGATGGAGGAAGCCATGTGCCATCATGTAACAGATTTCAGAAATGAAGACTGGGGAGACGTGGGGCTGGATGTTCACTGGGGGGTGGCTGGGCTGGGGTCACTCTTTAGTGGGAAGGAAGCCAAAAACCCAGGGATATCATTGGGTAACTACAGAGCAGTAGTTGTCTACCACGGCTGCCTTCCCTGCTTCCAACTGGGAACCAGGGTATCCCTTAGGAAAGCCACAAGGGGCAGCGCTGGTGGCTCTGGCAATGACAGAACAGAGTGAGGGGAGTCTCTGGTCCCCCTTGGACCAGTGGACTTGTTGGATGGCACGGATACTGCTGTGAAACAAAAACCTTTGCAATAGTCTAGGCCAGCCCTGTCACCTTCTAGTGGGGTAAGCAGTACCTGTCCTCCTGGAACTCCATCGGTCCTCAGCAAGCGGGGACAGGGCAGAGGCGCCGTCCTGGGCATGGCCCCATAGGATGCTCAGCCCATCAACTCACGCCAATAAGACCCAGCTGCATTCAGCAAAGCGATTGTAGAAGATAACTACCCTTGTGCTCACCTGCTTGAAGCTTTAATGATCTACTGGTGCTAATTGCTGTTGTACAGGTGAAAACAAATAAACCCCTGGAACACCGCTCCTACTGCAAGCTTCTGTTTTCGTGTTGGTCTTGGCAGAAAAATAAGTTTCAAGAGCTCTGGTTCTTAATAAGAGACCTGGGTGTTGCAGTAAGTCCTTGTCTTGGGGGGGTGGCTGGCTGCCCGGGGGGTGGCTGGGGTGGTGCGGGGGGTGGTGCGGTGCGGCGGCGGGGCCGCCAGGGGGCGCTGTGGGCCCGCGACGGGCCGGTGCGGCGGGGCGGGGAGGGGGGTAGGGGGGGTCCGGGCTGCCCCCGCCGTCTGTCCCCTCCAGGGGCCACCAAGCCGGGGGACGGTGACCCCCCCAGCAGGCTACTCAGCCATTCTCAGGCTACTCTGCCAGGCTCGGCAGGACCCCCGGTATCCCCCCCCGGGACCGGCTGCACCGCAATACGGTTGTTCACCGGCTCAGAGCGCTCCCGTTATGTTTCTCCTGCGCTTCAGTCACCTTGTTTCCAATTAATTTTAAAAAAAGCTTCTCGTGACCTCCAAGTCCTCTCCCTCGCCAATTCCCTTTGTCACAGCCCAAACACCAACAAGCCCGAGCCAGACCCCCTGGCACAGCACATCCTCTCTCCCTCCCCACCTCCGAGCCGGGTTAAAGTCTTTTACTTTCTCCCAAGGACTTTAATTGGCCTCCACAAGCTCGGTAATTACCATGACAATCTCATTTTACTGCGCAGAGCTCTGGGAGCCTCCTTTCACCCAGCCTGGCACAGCCATGGGAGATGAACGGGTCTTCTCCATCCAGGAGGTGCTTTGTCATCTTGTCACCAAGAGCGTTCCCATCCGTGAGCTGTTGCCTTTTGGTCTGGGCAGCAGCGTGGGGGGATCAAAAGGGATGGAAGGGACTTTTAGGGCTTGTTGTCTACTTTATTTTCCCCCACTGAGTGACAGAGCCTCCACCAGCTCCTCCGGAAGACAGCCCAGGGATAACACAGCCCTCCCTGTTTCCACCAGGGGTAGGGTGATTTTATAGATGCGGTATAAATGCAGCAGAGGAGCTGTTCCTGATCCATTTCTCCGGTCCTATCCCACCTCCTCTGAAGCACAGACAGCCAGGCTATTGCCTGGAGCTGCAGGGTTAGGGAGAGGGGCTCAAACCCAGCACCAGGAGCAGCCTCTGTGTTATCCCCTCCACCTGCTCCCAGTGCTCCCAGGTGCCCATCACTGATTGTGCTGGGTTAAAACCCCAGCAAGCAGGGGAAGCTCTGGTTTGAGCCCCAGCAAGTGTTGGCTCTGCTCCTCCTCATCGTGTTTGCTCCCAAGCACACGCAAGCTGTGGCTCTGGTCCCCCGCACTCAAGACTCTCGACAGCCAGGACAAACCCCTCTGGCGATGCAGGATGATGAGTGAGGCTGCTGGTGTGGAGGCTGTGGGCAGGCATGTCTCCTGGGGCTTCTTATTGCTTAAAAATCTCCAAACAAAGCACACCAAAAAAAAAAAAAAAGCAACATGTAGCTGATGCTGTTGCGGCTATAGGGATGGCAGCATGGTGTTTGATGGGGAGGTGTTTTTCTCCCTGGCAACTATAGGGGACCAAGCTTTATGTGCATGCAGCCCCTTGTGTGAGGTTGCAGTGTGGGACTGCAGGGTCCAAAATCCATCCAAGAGGTGCTGGGAGGAGATGAAGTGAATTGTGGCACCTGCTTCGTCTTGCATGTAGCTGTGATGACCTTTTCTCTCTGGGAGGAACTAGTTGGACGAAGGGCAACCAGCTCCCAGGATCTCGGAGGAGAGCCCACGGTGGCCAGCCTCTGCCTGGTTGGGCTTAATCCTGTCTTAATCCTGGTTGGGGACCTCTGCTGAGTCCTGCTGTGGTGCAGGGCATGGATCCTGGCTGGACGCGTGAAGCTTAAACCAAGCATCCCTCCTGTGCGTGAGCTGGGGGTTCAGCCTGGACCCCCCTGAATCTAGAGTGTGTGTTTTGGGGAGGATCTGCCCTGTTTTAAGCCCTTCCTCAGCCTGACACCACGCAGAAAGTGTTTTTCTGCTCTGTGCCGCAGTGCTGGCACGAACGGTGCCCGGCAGCCCTGGCCCTCAGTTGCCCTCTGTGCTTGGCCAGCACGGAGCTCTGCGCAGCCGTCTGCCACCTTGGCCACCGACCAGCCTGCCTGAGGTGCCCGGTGCTGCGGGGAGCTCTGCCCGTATCCCTTCCCTTGCAGTGCAGCAGTGGGGTGATGCTGGGTGACCCCGGCGTCGTCCCCGATGTGAGCTGTGCTGTGGGCACCCTCTCCGGGCATGACAATGTCCGGAGACCCCCCATCGAGGGCGTTATTGCTGCAGAAAGCAAATAAGAGCTGCTGGGCTTTGGCAGCGAAGTCTCTGCTCCCGAGCGTGTGTTGGAAGTCGGCGTTAAACTTTATGGCGTTCAATGCCTCATTTAAAGAGTGTGGCTAAATGTCCTCCTACCTCCTGCTTGCGAGGACACAGGAGCTTAATTTTATCGCCTCGCTAGTCACTGGAGTCAGGGCTGGACCATTGCTGGGAAAAAGCCTGTGCGTGCACAAGCTCCTCCAGACCCAGAGCTGTCAGAAATCCTCTTGCCCTTCAAAAAGGGAAGGAAAAAACCCCATAATGTACTCCCTGCTTTGAGCGTTTCCTTTTCCAGGTGCTGTGGTGTCCTGGAAGCAGGAGCCATAGCCCATCACACAGAGCATCAGAGGTGCTCCATCCTTGGGAGACATGGGGACCCCCGAGTCATCCTGCCACCATCTTCCCGCGGCAGTTCACGTGGCAAACCCCAGCTCTGTTGGGGCAAACCAGGCCATGGAGTATGGTATGGCCAGGTATGGAGTCCCTGTGTCCCTTTCCCATTGTGGTGTGTACCGGTGCCCGGTGGGGAGGTCTCCTGCCACAGTCTGGGTTTGCAGCATGGTGACGTGCAGCCGGCGCCGAGCCAGGGCTCCCTGCTCTCGGTGCCTCCCTGGGAGCGCTCGTTTTCTGGAGCAAGAGAAACAATTCCTAAAAAGGAGCAGTCAGATGGAAAATTGATACCAAATGGTGATATCAGCCCCTTGAGGAATAAGGTTTGATCTCTCAACCCGTGGATCCTGGGGGCTAGGACACAGGCAGACAATGCTATTTTAGAGGTGGTTGGTTTTTTTTTTTTTTTTAAAAAAAAAGTTTATTATTTTTCCTTTTTGTAAGTTCATGATTTTCCCAGATGCGAGCTGGCTTCAGGTTTGATGCTGGTGGCACAGGCTGCTGCCTCGGGTATATGCAGAATCTGCAGGACGAGGGTCTGTGGAGCTGTGCCTGGCTCTGCTCTGGCTGCTTCACGTGTCCTGCAGGGCCAAGGACCATCCCCAGCAGCTCATACAGGACTGGGGGGTGTTTGCCAGCCCCACATGGTCGTTGTCCTCGGGTAGAGTCAATCCTCAGCAAGCAATAGCCACCCTGGGGGTGCCTGCCTGGTTCCCCAAGCTGGTGTTCCTTCTCATCTTCACTGTCTGCCCCTGCAACTGCGGATGCTGCTGCTGAACATTGTTCCTGGGGGTAACCAGCTAAATTTTTGGGCTTAATAACATTGCTTGCGGCCATACTGCTCTGTTAAAAAACCCACCTCCCTACGTGACCCGCCTGCTTTCTACCTTTTCCATCTGAAACTGGTTTATAGACTGGTTCTTGTAGGAAACTGCCTGCTGAGCCACCAGTGCCATGGACTGGAGGTTTCATCTCGTGCCTGCAAACCCCAGGGTCGTGGGACGTAGTGTCCCGGTGCACGAGGCCTTGCACGGGGCCTGGCAGCCGTGGCGGGGAGGGAGCTGAGCTTTGCGACTGAGCTTCCAGGGAAGGAATTTCCAGCCACTGCAGATCCCATCCCCAAAGACAAGCATTTCAAGGAATTACCCTCTTCCCCCCGCACTGCAGACTTCCTCCGCTTTTCCAAGTAAGTCTCTGGCCTGGGGCCATGGATGTAGCAACCGGAGCGGAGTGGATCCATGGGAACGTTGGGGGCTGGGGGCCGGTGCTGGCCGGGTTCACAGCGCACGCCTCTATCCACAGCAAGTGCTCCCAATTAAGACGTTGAGCCGCTGTCTCCCTGGCGAGCACCTCATGGGTGCCACGAGGAGCAGTGAAACTGCCTTCGGTGACAACAAAAATAAATGGTGATGAGGATTTTTTTTTTTTTTTGAGCACTCTTTCAGTAAAAAGCAGCTCCCGGTGTTGGTAACACAGTCCTCTCGCTTGTGGGACCCTCTGGGGCCAGATATGCGGAGCATCCTGGAGGGCTGTGGGGGACATCCCCCATGGGGTCCGTCTACCTGGGTGTCCAGCTACCTGCTCTGACCCCACGGGGAGGCAGAGACCGAGGGGCAGTCCCTGCCTGCCCGCAGAGAGCTGCCCACCAGCCCCATGGTTGTTCTTCCCCCTTCTCTAGAAGATGCTCTGTGCACAGCACTGATTTCCAAGCCCCAGAGGGGACAGCTGAGGGGCTCCGGCCAGGCTCCAAAGGAGGTGACCCCTCTCCCCAGCAGCCAGGGCTGAAGGCAGGGATCACATCCTCCCCCTCCCTCCCTGAACAGCATCGGCGCCCTGGCGGGTGCATCCCCCAAGACATACCTTGTGGATTTTCCTTGGCTCATAAATATTCCCCTGCCCTCCCCGGCGCCCTTAGCAAATAAATTATCTGAAGCTACGTTTCCCCATTTCAAAGCCTTGTGAAAGAAACCAGAGGGTTTAGCAGCCCTGGCTGGCTGGAGTGGTTCACATGCCATCCACCCATTCGCATTTGATCTACTTCATCCTGTGTTAAGTAATCCCCGAAAGCCGCAGTGGGTTGCAGGCCCTCTGCGTGCCTGTAAATCACTGGGGCATGTCACATGCTGTAAATGAGCGGGTACGTGAGCGTGTCCCACCCCTTCATCGGATCTGAAATGTTCCCCCTGCCCCAGAAACAATCCAGCCTCATTGAATCAGACACGCAGCTTGCTGAGATGGGGTGCTGGGGTTGGGAGCGTGGCTGGCACAGGAGGTGGGGATGGGAACAGATGGCTCACCTCAAGGGGTAGCTCCATAGACATGTACTTTGGAAATGGTGTTGGTGTCCAAAGCCTGCGTGTGCTTTGGTCTGGGTGGTCCCTGTCCACCCCTGCCTGTGTCCACCAGGACCCCCCTCACTCTCCCATGGACTGGGCTGCCCTGTGGCTGAGTGCACTCATGGCCATGTGCATCTCCTGCGCCACCGGTCCTGCTCGGTTTGCTGTCCATCGCTGGTGGTCTCCTGGGATGGAGAAGGAGCCCTGCCCCGTGCAGCAGCGCTGCCTTCCTCCCTGACCCCCGCTGTGCAACAGGGCTTTAAGTCACGGAACTTGTGCAGCTCCACGAGTCCCACGTGCCGCCGGGCTACGGGCTCCCTCCCTTGCAATAAATCAAAGATCATTCCCCTCTTCCCCACCGCCTCCCCCTAAAGGTTGCTATTTCTCGGCTGTGGCCTGACTTTAATTACGAAATAAAAGCAGCCGGAGCGGGCACTAGGTGCTGTTAATTGGCTTTCCAGGAAAGGTTTCAGCAGGGAAAGTTTAACGCACCGGCGATCGATTCGCCTGGTGCCTCGTGTGCATTAGCTCAGCCTGACGCAAGCCCTTCGCCGGGTCCTAAATTCAGCGCCTCGGGTGGCGTTGGCCCAGGAGCTGTGGCCAGCCTCAAGGCTCCGAGGTACTTTTTCCCTTGGCTGTTTGAAGCCTCAAGGGCTCAGAGCTCCCCTGCCTGCGCTGGGATGGGTTTTAGCTGCTGAGAACAAATTCCAAGGGGAGGGAGAGAGGGAGGGGGGAAATGCTGAAATAAAGCAGATGGGATGATTCTGGAGGTCAGAGCGAGGGAGAGGATGCCCTGCCAGGCGTCATGTGATGAAAACATACTTACTGCTCCAGCAGCTGTCAAAAAGCCCGAACAGATGAGGCAAGGTGCCCAAGGAGTGTGCAGGGATCTCATTTACCTGGTAATTAATGGAAATCGTGAAGCAAATCAACACATGTTCCCTATGGAGAGCTTCACGCTCCGGTTTCAAATCACTGATGGAGAAACGGGTACGGCTCGAATACAAGAGCACTAAGTGCTGCCGAGAAGCTGAGACAGGACGTGGTCCCCACCACCCTGTCACTGATGGAGCTCCAAGTTGTTTGAGGGACGTCCTTAAGGGCCAGTGTGCTCTCCCATAATGCGGGGCAGTGGGATGCCTGACCCTGCCCGTGCCATCAGGGCACTGCTAATTGCTCTGCCCCCACGGCACACAGGGGACTTGCAGTGCTCTCTGTCACCTGGGAAGATGCCTCGGCTTAAGGCTGCAGGGTAGGAATGAAGATGTTAAGACGAGCCCCATCGTTTCCCTCTGACCCCGCTCGGCTGAACGTGTCACAATGCATTTTTTCCATCCCAGCCCTCTGGTGGGCACCTACACCGCGTGTCACCAGCCCCGTGGGGAGGGAGGTGTCGCTGGGAGCCCGGGCTGGTGACCAGGCCTGCCCGTTTTCTGCTGTAGAGAAAGCTCATCCCGCCACAAAACGCTGTGCCATTTTTTCTTGCAAGTTAATTAAGTTGGCTGGGTTTAAATATTAAAAGCACTGTTCTTGGATATTTTCCTCTTTCCGGAGCAGTGATGTGCCACTCTGCAGTGCCCTCGGATGGGAGCGGGCACGCTCTCTCCAATTCAGGGTTTTAAGGATGAGAGAGAGAGCTTTGGGTCCCCGTCGCCTTGTTTATTCACTACCTGCAAAATGGTTTTGCAAAGCAAAATCTTGCAAACAATTAATGCCAATTAGAGTTGCTGACAGCCCGAGCCCGGCTGCTGGGAGCTTGGGCTGAGCTGGGCAGGGCAGGGACCGGGCTCTGTCGGCTCCTGGGTGCTTCCAGGGAGGGGAACTGCCCCCAAAATAGCAGAGAAGGGTGCGCAACTCACCTCCTCAGTCTCCTCCTGCCAGGAGTTGACAACTGGCATAATCCCTGAAGCATAAGGTATACGATCCCTTCCAAAAACTTTATCTGAATGTTAACTATATTCTGAGGTATAGGAAATGCCAAATCCCTTTTGAATCTTGCTAAAAACCTCATTTTAAAATATGCAAATGGCCTTTCTGTCTTTCTAAAAATTTCCCTGCTTCTGGGGAAAAATAAAAAAAGCTCCAAAAAAAACCCCAAACCAAACCCAACACTTGCTACTATATAAAAATATATAGCCCTTGAGGTTGCGTGAAGTGGTGTGACTGTGATGGAGGTGGGTCAGGTAAGGATCCTGCCCCTCCTCCATGGGTCCTCAAGGCTGGACTTGAGCAGATCATTGAACTGCTGTAGTAAAATCTCTCCCAGATACCTTGACAGGAGAAACTAGAGAAACTCTGCCTGAGGAATCGGTGGGCTCTCGCTCTCTTTGATATCACTCACATTATAATTAAGAGATAATGTCAATAGAATAAAACATTGTCTCAGGATAATGGTCTCCTGCTGCTACAGGAGTGTCAAGGCGAAGTTGAATCATTTATCAAAAATGAATGTTGAGGCGAGTCTGGGACGTTTGTTTTCCCAGCAAGAGGCATTAATCCTGGGACAACAATATTCCAGCACTTTTATTTCTCCTGCGCCCGGTGATTGATGCCAAAGCCTCACCGTGCCTGCGAGCCGCGGGGGCTGCTGAGCGATGGGCTGCCCTTGCAGCAGTATTGACCAGCTGAATTTGGACTTGTTGAAATACCTAATAGTAAATTGAGGAGCGCTGGATCATGTTGGGGTGTGCCAGTGAGTGTGATTTTTATTTCTAAAGGTGAGTAGTGCTGCGGGCGTGCTGGCTCTGGCCAGCCAGGGTGTGTTTCGGGGCTGTGCCTGCCTTCCTACTGCAGCTGCTGGAGGGTTGTTCATTCATTAAACCATCCAGGGCACATCTCAGAGCCTGCTCCCATCCCCAGCCTGATTTTACACTGCTTTGGAGGTTTTTTGGGACACCCACCCCCTCCTCTGAACATCAGGGGGGTTGTGTCTCTGGCTGGGCTTGTGCGGGGTCTCAGTGCAGGGCTGAGAATCTTACTGGCTTGATGCATGTTTGAAATGCTTCTGGGCATAAACACCCAGAGCCCAGCTGAGGTGGGTGTCCATGAATCCAGGTCCTTCGGCAGAGACTGGGGCAACCTCAGCCCCATCCCTGGTGGAGCAAAGGGCTAGGGGCTGGGAAAACCGGTGCTGTCTGACCAACAGCGACTGCAATCCCTGCTGGCTCGGGGCTGGGGAGGGCAGCAGCCTCTGCAGTCCAGCCTCAGTTTGCATTAGGAGAACTTGCAAGGTCAACACCTGAAATTAAAGACGTGTAAGTGCCAATTAGACTTGAAGCAAAGTCCCAGGAGAGGCTTTGAACAAAAGCCCTTCCAGACTTCACACACACACACACACCCCCCGCCCCTCGCCTGGATTTGTTAGTGGAGAGAATTACACATCTAGCAAACGCTCAGGCTGCAGAGGAACACAAGTGTTTTGTACCATCTCCAAATGGCCAGTCTGTTTTTCTGAAGCAGCTGCCGGTACCTTGAGCACAGGAGCTGCCTGACGGCACAGGCATGTTTGGTTCTCACCATCCCCTGGTCCCCCCAGGGGACGGTCCCCTCTGCTGATATGCTCTCTACAGCTCTGTGCCTTTTGCAGGAGAGGCAGGGGGATTAGGCTGGAGCATAATTAACTGTATTTTATACGCAGGGTGCTCCTGGAAGAACTAATTGGGGAGCTGACTTCATTACGCAGGGTTATTTTAAATTGTCCCCTAGCATTGTGCTAGTCTGAAGGACCCATGGGGTTGTAGCCCGATGGTGGCAAGCGGTGTCCGGAGCAATCTGCTCCGTTGACTTGTCCTCTCCTCTCCCCGGGCTGTTAATCTTCTGTTGCAGTACATTGCATCGAGATGCCATCAGCAGCTTGGACACAGGACAAGGATCGGGGTGCATGTGGACTTTTGGGCGCAGACTCTGTCTTTTGAAGCCCTGGGTGGTCCCGGTCTCCCTGTAGAGCTGGAGGTGGGGGGAAGCTGCTCCCTTCCCAATAACTCCCAGCTGTGTGCGTGACCACCTGAGCAGACTTTGGCAGGGAGGCTGCCGGCCGGGCAGGAGGAGGAATGCCCTTGGTGTCTGAGCAGCAGCAGAGACCTGGGGAGGTAGCCAGGGTCAGGCAGTGGCTGTGCTGGTGGTGATGGTCAGTGCTGGAGTCTGAAACCACCTGGAAACGGCTTTCACGTGCTCTGTGTCCCTGGTGTAATGAGATGCAGATTCGCTGAGGTTTGGGACATTGTTTGTCATTTCTATAACTGTCCTCTACAGCCTGGTGCTCAGGGTGGGCGAGCGCATCCCACGGGGTGCATGGGGAGGGCAGCTCAGCTGGGGCAGGGGGGGTGTTTTGGACTGTTTTTCTCTTTTTTGCTTGCTCGCTGGCCCTAGGAAAGGGCAGGGGTGATGGAAAACGCCCGCTGTTCAGAGGAGGCTGTGATTTTTCTGCCATGGCACGGCTTGGGGCACGGTGGGGTTGTGCTGCCCAGCAACTCTCACCACGGCACCCCTGGGAACATCACCCTGGGAGCATTGTGAGACCAGCCACGGCAGAGTGAGACCGGCTCAGACTATTACAGGAGATGGAGAGGCACAGAGTGAGCCAAAGGGCCCTTAGGATGCCCAGAAAGTGGCTGGGAAGAGTCCTCCCAGAACAGCTGCTTTGGGGGCAGCCTGGTCGTACGGTGCTGGTGTCTTGCAAAGCTCAGCATGCCAGGGTAGGCTGGAAGAGCAAAAGCTGTGTGTGCCATGGCATGCTGTCGGGCAGAGTGGCAGGGAGCTGTGGTTTTGGCAGCTGGAAGGGTGCTGCTGCCTCAGCCCCTTGAACCAGGCTGGTTGCACCACTCACATTGTGCTGTGGAAGCTCAAAATGCAGCAGAGCTGGCCCAGAACCTGCTGGCTGCCAATACAGGTGCATTTTGTGCATGTCTTGCTTTAAAAAAACAGCCAAACAGTTAGATTCCTCAATTTAGAGGCCCAAATCCATGGGCTTTGTACCTTTGTAAGAGTAGAGTGGAGACAGAGAGCTGCTTCTCAAGCTGGGATTGAGGACACTGAATCAGGAGCTTATAACGATAATTATGCTTCTGTGTAGCATGGGGCAGGTTAACTTAAAAAGGGGAGGGAAGAAACTAGGCGTCTTCTGGGCTGGTGTTAAAGTCTGAGGCCAGAGAGCTCCAACTTGTTTGAAAAGGGAACATTTCCACCGCTGCCTGCTCACTTACCCTTGGGGAGCGGGCACTCACACCATGCTCAAATGTGAGATGGGCACTTCAGAAAAAAACCCCACCCCCCAGAAGAGAGCCTTGGTCCGTAGCTGCCAGCCCCAGGCATAGTGAGCTCCTGCACACGTCCTTATCCTGGCAGCCGCAGCCCTGTGGCAGTTCAGCCAGGAAATGATTCACTCCAGAGGAGGGATGTTCAAGGGCGTCCCGAGAGCCCGGAGCACCCTGTGCTGGGCATCGGAGAAACGCAGTGGGGTGTCAGGGTCCGTACGTGCCGTCCCTCTCCTGCTCCGAGGTCTGTTCCTGCTGCAAACACCAATAAAGATGTCAAGCCGATGCGCGCGGGGAAATAAATTGCGGCATTTTTTTCCTGCCCAGGAGCATCAAGGTGTCTCCTGGAGCGGCGTAAGGGGGAGCAGAGGAGAGGCAGGCTGTGATTGCAGGTGTGCACTGCGCTGTGCTGGGGGAGAGGGACCCCGTGTGCTGCTCACGCCGGGCACAGCCCCTTCCCATCGTCACCGACTGCCGTGGTTGTGCACAGCCACCAACCCAGGCGTCTGGGATGTCATCACCAGCTCGGTGCAGAGAGTACCTCCAGCCCTGCTGGGCCACCCATCGCCGTGGCTTCAGGGCAGATGTGAACAGGATCCCTCACCCAAGAGGCTCTGTGTCCCCTTCCCTGAGTGCTGCAGGAGGACCCAACTGGAAGATATTGCCATTGCCTGAGAGTGGTCCAAAAAAAAAAAAAGAAAAAAAAAAGAAAAAAAAAAAAAGAAAAAGGTGGAAAACTTAAAATGATAAAGTGCTTTGAGTCAGACCTTTGCTGTCAGTGTGAAACAGCAAGCCCTGATTTAAACAGCCTCTTCAGTAACTGACCTACACCGAACAAATCCATTTACAGTGTCTTGTTTCTCCTCACTGTTTAACTACCAGAGTTCAGAGACGATTCCTTAAATGTTAATGGTGCAGGAATTTGGAAACTTTCCCAGAGTTGCTAGGGGAGCCGTGCAGGAATATGTCTCCGTGCTTGTGCAGTTCAATTTCCTGCTGAACATCAGGCGGGCTGTTCTCGCCTACTGCTTTGTAATTAAAGTGCTGAAAGACCATCACTCTCTGAGGTTGATCATGCTCAGATTCACCCCCCGGGCAAGGTCCGGCTTTGTGCCTGGCTGCAAGGAGAGCAGGTTGCAAAATATAGAAAGACATGGTCCTGGCCTGCTCTCCTCCTCCTCCAGCCTTCCCAGGGCTTAGATGGGGACTGAGGACCAGTCCCTCTACCCTGGATGGATGGTTGGATGGATCTCACAGGGTTGGATGGATCTCATGGCTGTGGATTAGGGTCCACAGCTAATCTCTGCTGCATCTCTTGTGCTACCATCTGTGGTGCCCACTGCTGAGGGGCCAGGTGAGGGTTTGCCCCCATCCCTCAAACAGCTCGTTCACAGGGTTTGGTGTCAGGAATCTGGCAGATGAAGGTCTCCCACCAAGGCTGTGTGCAAGCCTGACCACTGGAATAAGTTTAGGCTGTACCTGGGGGTGTCAGTACTCCTCAAGAGCCCTTCTCCAGAGGAGCATAGCTAGCTTGGTGCAGGCTGAAATGAAGGGTTTCATCAAAGCTGAGCTCAGGGTAAGGAGCCTTGGACATGCATCAGCCGGAGAGGTCACTGTTTGTCTTCTTCCTGTGGTGGGGTGAGTGTGAATGGGAATGAATGGGACACCTGGGGCTGGAGGGTGAAGGGTAGAGTCCCACACCTGGAAACGTGAAGTCTCTTTGTACCTCAGTGCTGGTAGCCAAGGGCTGGCCATGCCTCTGCCACCCTAGGACCCTGGGGCTGCTGGGGTCTGCGCTGAGGGGTGCCCTGCCGGGGTCACCGGCACCTCCCGTCTGTGGTGGGATGGGGACAGGTCCTGGTTTGGGAAGAGGGAGAGACAGCCATCAGCAGCAGGGGAGCGTGCTCGCCAGGGACAGTGCTGGTGAAAACAAGGGCTTTAAAAGGAGCCACGAGCGGTGAGCTGGTGTGTCCTCCTCTGGCTCCTTTGACTCTAAACTTGGATACGACTCCTTCCACTGTCTTGTTAAGAACAAGTGCTTGGCCCAACTTACATGGCAAATTTTGACATTTTAAAAATTGATGCCTTTTTCTTCTCATAACTTAAGCTGTCTAGTTTATCAGAGACATATGGAAAGTTTATTACATTCTTATTACGGATCCAGCCAAGTGAGCTGGCTAATGAATGTGATTTTATTTTATTTTTTTTAAGCTAGGACTTGGCACGGGAGACCTCCTCCAAAAGGGATAGCTTTGGGTCTAGAAATAAATCACCAGGAGTTTTTTTTTTGCTTTTCTTCCTTCTGTCCTAAGAGTTCAGCTGGGCAAAAGCTGCAGCATGTCCGATTTGGGGGTGGAAAGCGAGGCGCAGATGGAAATCCAGGATTCGCAGCAGATTTATTGTGTTGCCCCGTGACGACCCCAGTGGCATCTGGCAGCGTGGCACCCTTGGCACTGCTTGCTGCTGTTCTGCCCACGTCGTGGGCAAGGAGCACAAAGGGGATGCCAGGTTACACGGCACAAATTGATCGTTTTGTCGCTTAAAAGAACTTGGGTTTTATTAATAAGGAATAGGGGTACAGTAGGGGTACACCGGGCACTGGGTGGCTCTTGGGGTGGCCCGCAGCGGCTGGGGCAGCGAGGGTGCAAACCTGCATGTGGCTTTCGGGGTCCGAGGGAAGTGTTAAACTCTTTGCAGGCGGCTCTGGGCGAGCTCAGCCGGGTGCCAGGTATGAGAGAGTGGAAACACAGCCCCGCGCTGGCCGCCCTCCAGACCCCGCTGCCGGGGGACGCTGCTCTGCTTTGCATCGGGCACAGGGATCCCGTACACACCATCCCCAGCTGCCCCCTTCCCTAACCCCCAGGTGCCCACCTGAGCACAGCTCTGCTAGGGTTTGGTTTTTTTTTTTTTAGGTTGAAAACAGCCTGTTTCTCTTCTGTTGCTGTGTTTGAACTTGTGAGGCTACGCTTGGCCTGAGTGTGCCTGTTCCATCCTCCTGTGCATCCTCTGGCTGTGCCTGGTCTCCTCCTCCCCTGCACCCTCCATCCCTTTCAGCCCTGGGCATCAGAGGGTGAAACGCTCACATCCTTCAGAACTGATGCCACCCTTTCACACTTCACAGCACAAGCTGTTTCTTGTTCTTGGAAGACTCTTCATCCCTTCCAGCGATGACCTGGTAACTCTAGTGCACATCTCCCTGGGCCTCAGTGGCTTTGGGCACAAATTTTGGGTTTTTTCCTTTGTAGGAACCACTCACTTCAGCTTTGAGCTCATTTCGTTCATAAAATCTGTTGGTTATAGCTGATGATGTTATTGTTGGTTTTCCATGACTCAAAATATCCGCCTGTATCTTTCCTCCGCTGTTCTGCGATTTATAGTGCCCGCTGGGACGATGACAGCAGCACTGCAGAATGTGAGTTTTTTGGCTGGGCTGTTGTGGTTTTAATGCTTTGCCTTGCATAATGTGGGATCCTCAGGCCGGCCCCCGTGCCTGTCCCACTCTTACAGCTGGCATTTCGTGGCTTGTCGCGTCTCTTGGTGTGTCACCTCATCTGGTGCCCATTTCCACCCCCCACCTGCCCCCTTTACATCTCACGCTCTCCGTGGTGCATTTCTACCATCTATAGGCAAAATCTCTTCCTCTGACTCACTGCTGGGTGCTTTTTCCCCCCTTTAGTCTGCTAACTTTGGCATAATTTCCCCTCACTGTAGGCTTTGTAGGGGGTACCACACAGAGGGCTCTTCTCTGGGAGAGGTTTTTCTCTGTAGCAGACTAGGGTCGAGCCTTTGCTAGTTTTCCCCTTTGCTATTTACTTCCCTTAAGGCTGCATCCTGCTTTTGTGCGGCGTAAGAGCTGCATTTCCCTGTGGAGCCTGGTAAATCCTCTCTCCCCCAGGCTCTGCTTCTTCCCTGGGTCTCTTTGTACACCACGTTCACCGGCTTTGAAAGCATTTGTAGGTCTTGGCAGAGCAGGAGCTTGCCTGCGAGGGTGCTCAGTGAGCCAGGATGGATGTTACACCAGGTGACCTCCACAGCCCTTTCTCCCTGTGGCTCCACACCCCGGGCACTGCCTGAGCCTGAGGTTGCTCTGCTCTGTCCCTCACCCCTCTTCCTCCTCTACGGCAGCTTAGTGCATCTCTTAAACTTGGATCCTCACACCATCGGCCATCTGGTGCGTTTTAGCAATACAAAGAGCTATTGTTTGCTCCGGAATCAGCGTTCTGGCGAGGTAGCTCTGCTTCTGGAGCACTCTGTGGGTTTGCCAAGGGTCCTTCTGCTCCGCTGGCAAGTGCAGGTGCATTTGGAGCAGCCTTTGTCCCTTGACAGAGGCACTGCTTGGATTTTCTTTTCTTGTTTTGCCTTGCCTAATCATAATCCTGAAGTTTCCCACGGTGAGGGTACACTGATAAATGCCCCCATCCTTTGGCAAGGAGGGGACCTGGAGGTGACCCTGGCTATCTGGCTTTTCATGGGAGCAATGTTCTGAGCTTTGGGCTTGAAGTCTTAATGTCTTTTCTAGCGTTAAATCCCTTAATGTCCTTTAACATCAAAACCCTTCCTCAAAGTCAGGGTCTCGGTCAAAACGCACTGCCCGAAGCGTGTCCCTTGGGAAGCTACAGGGAGAGGAAAACCAAGGGCTTAAAAGCAGAGCCTCTGTTGCCAGCTGGGGACACTGGTGCATGACAAATGTGGCTTTTGCATTTCCCCCTGCAAACGAGCCCAATAGTCAGCCTAATTTCGGGAGAGAGTCACTCTGAACCGGAGTGACTCAGAGGAATTCATTTTGCGCGGCGGGCGGCTGTGTCTGGCTGCGGCAGCCGCTTGCAGGTTTAATTTGTAAACGCTGACACATGGCATTTCCTCACCGTCTCGTTGGGAAGGGCGGCGTGTCTGCCGGCACTGCCAATTTGTCACTGTCAGGACCGGCCCCATCTCCTGCTCGTCTCTGAAATGTCTTCTGATCAGTGCCGGGGGAGTTATTGGCACATAATTTATCATTTAATATTACCAGAAAGGTTTCTTCTACAAACATCCCCCGGATGATTGTCCAGATTATGTTAGGTAGCTCTTCACCTGCAAAAATCTCTCTCGGTGCCTGTTTGGTGCTCTGCTGTTGTGCTGGGGAGAAAAACTGCCCTTGATGTGTTGTCTCCTTCACCAAAAAACCTTGATTAACAACCAGCTGAGGCTGACCCAATGCGGCACCTTCCCACACTCATGCTCTTGCAGAAAACGTTGCATTAGGGACTTTTTCAGGACTGTTCCCCTTGGCATATCTTGTTGGGCACTAGGGGGAAATGTTTTCCCAGACCTTATTCCTCTCTATAGAGGAAGGATTTGGGGATGAATAAAGGTCACCAATGTTCCTGGCCACCCCCGGACGATGCAAGGGTTACTGTGCCCCTGGGAACAGAGATCTTCTGCATTGCTCATCATGGTGGGGACAACTTGCTCTTGCAGATGAGTGCTGAGATGTTGCACAACACCCAGGAGGAAGCAAGCCTGTCCCCCAAGGCTGCAGAGAGATGGGGTAGAAGGCACCTGGGTGGGTTTGGTTCAGACCTCTCCAGTACAGAGGATTGGTCTGATCCTGCTGCTCCCCAGCCCCCATTGGTGTTCAATGGGACTGGGATGCTGCAGGAGCACCGTGTGGGCTGCAGTACAAGAGCAGGAGGTGGCAGTTGACTTGCATGTGACTTTCCCCATCTCATAGGTGGGACACGGCAGTTACTGTTGGGGTTACAACACTGTGTTCCTCAAAAGGGACATCACAAAAATGTCTTTGCGTGTACTCCTGTAATCAAAGCAGATCTGCAGGGTGGGACCCACAATGGAGGGAGGTGGGTGCCTGCTCCTACGGAGCAGACCCAGTCCCAGCCCCAGTACAATTGCAGTGGAGTTGGGTACCACGCCGGGGGAGCACCAGCCTGGCCACGGGCACCCACGTGTGTGGGATGCTCTGGGGGATGCTGGTTACACCCAGGAGGTCCATCCTGAGCGCTCTTCTCAAACTGTGGCTTTCCTCCCTGACTTTCTAAACCACATCTTCCTGCAAGGTGTCCAGTACCTCTGCAGCTCCGTTGCACCTTGGGTTGATGTTAAGGCTTCCCTCTGCCCAGGGGCTTGGCCAAGACACAGTCCCCAGCACAAATTACCCCAACCACAGCGAGGTAGAGTCCCAGGGCTCTGCCATGTCCCTTGTGGGGCTGGGACGTGCTCCCCCAGCACAGCCCCTCTGCTTATGTTTGTCTCGGTGGCCACTTTCTCCAGCTCCTCCAGCCTCCTCAGCTGCAGCCATGCAATCAGTTAAAACCCTGGCTGGTGCACTGACTTGCACAGGGCAGCTTTTCTTGGAAGCTGGCTCGTGGTTTTATAGTTCTGCTTTATGAGAGACATGAAAGTGATTTTTGTTGTTGCTGTTTTATGAGCCAGACTTCAAAGGACGCAATTACGCAGACTGGGCAAAGACCCGCTGGTATCTCATGGAAAACTGTGGAAAATCCCTTTCCCTCAGAGCCTGTTCCACAGCTAGGCTGTATGTCTGTTACTTTGATTGGAATTTCTGATTGCTGGGGAAGAGTGTGGTCAAGCAAGGTCTTTGGTGCCTGTGCTTATCAGTGCCTTCCTTGGCTGGACATCCTCATCCCCCATGACATGGCAGGTGTGGCCATGGAAGTCACTGTGATGTTGCCAGTGTTGGGTGGTGGCTTCAGGGTCAAAGAGGATGAACTTATGGAGACAAAAGAGCTGTTGTTGGAGAATCATTCCAGGATAGTGCAAAATGGCTGGAAAAGGGAATGTTTTTCCCATGAGAGTTGGGCAGTGCTCCTGCTGCAGGCAGTGCTGGGTGCAGCTGCACCTTGACTCTCTCTCTTGCCCCATGTCCTCTCTCCAGCTGGGTTTTGGCTCTCCGAGGTCCCTGGGGTGGGAGCTTGATGTTCCTTAGGGACCTTGCACACAGGCTCTGGTTGCAGATCAGTGAAGGGGGGCTGCAGGGCGGTACCTCCTAACTGGGCATCCCAGGAGTGGTCAGGTACCTGCTCTGACGGACATCCATGCTGAGATGGTCCTTCACACGTCCTCCCAAATCTCAGGCTGTTTGAGAGACAGTGCTGTGTCCACAGTCATCTCTTTCTTCCCACATGGCAAGGGCAAATCACCAGCTCCCCATCCTGCCTGCTGCAGCTGAAGGCAGTGGGGACCCTTCCCGAAATGCGGGTGATGCTCTCACTGGGCAAGGGCTTGGGTCCCCTCAGTAAGAGTGAAGGATCGATGAGGTTTTGGAGAGCTTTTTGGATTGCAGAGGGATTGTGCCGACAAGAGTTGGGGCCGAAATGACAGTTTTCCCTTTGTCCCTCAAGCTCCCCAATGCAGATATTCCCCCCAAAACCCCCACCAGCTTCCCAATTTCCAGAAGCAAACAGTGGGTGTGAGACAGCTTCCCAAGAGGTGATGGGGTTTCCCCTTTGGCTTCATTCTGCTTCATTCCCCAAGCCCATAGGGGTGGGGAGCAGAGCCCTTTATCAGCTCCTGTACACCAGGAAATTTTGTAAGTATCTGAGGAGACCCTGAGGCTATATAAAAGTTCAACTTGTGATTCATTTCCTTCCTATTCAGGGATAGGCTAATTTGAGAGTACGCACTGAACATTAATTACCTTCCTTGCCACGGTTTCCTATTCAGGCATCCTTTCCCAAATGACTTTCTGCTCACTCAGGTCCAAGGCCATAAAAGCTCCCCTATTAGGAAAGGAAATATTTTACATCAGGTTTATACTGTAAGCCTGAGGTCATCAGAAGTACAGATCGAGTGGCAGAAATACACACTGTGCTCTCTCCTTCCAGCATGAAAAATGAATCAATAACTCATCGATTTAAATTAAAATGTCTGCCTTGCAAAATGCCTCCGAGCGCTAATATTTGCAGCCCCCGTGTTTCGCGACAGCGATTGGAAATCCGCTGCCCCCGTGAAGCGTGCAGGGATCCATCTCCGCTAACGGCGAGCAACTGCTGACGCCTAGAAAAACCCCCTCCTTCCCTTCCCCTGGAAGGATCCAACAAGGTGAACTTTTGGAAATTGCCTCTCCCGGCACATGAATTATGTATCGAACAGGCGGCGGTCAATATATCTGACTTCTTCACGAGGTAATTAAGAATAAATGTGGGAATTCAGGCAGAACTGTTGCCCTGCGCGGGAGGAGAGCGTAACCGTATAGAGCTGGCTCTGAAGGCTTTGCCGTGGGGATGTTGCAGGGATGCAGGGGGTGGATGGACCCCGTCGTCCCTTTGCCTCTTGCCATATCCGTGCCCTGGACCAAGCCACTCTTTGCATTCCCACCTCTCTCCTGACAGTAGGAATATCCCACATTTTCCATAATTCATTGGGTTGTTGGCTGCTCCAACAACCAGTCCCTGGTGGTGAAAGGAGCCTGGATCTGGCTGGCTGAGCCGGGATGGGGGTATTGCCCCCAAACTGCTGGGCTTGGAGGGGGAAGGAGGCTGCGCACTTTAACTTCAGCTGCCTCGGGTATCTTGGGATAGTATTGACTTCCATTTAAAAAAATCTGAACATTCCTCTCCACTCAAATCTCTTCTTGTGAGCTAATTAAAAAGTGGCTGTATTAGCAAACACATTCATGGTCATTAGCAAACAGTCAACTAACTAATTTTAAAGATTTATGGTGTTGGCAGCAGGTAAATTATAGTCTTCGGAGAGTTTTCCTGCAAATGATCTGAAAGTAAGTTTTGTTCTAGCCTCAGGGAAACATAAAGGAAATGCATTTAATGACCACAAATTGTATATGCTGATAGTTTCAATAAGATATTTAATGCGTACTTGCAATTTTAGCAGTTGGAATAGTACAGCAGCCTTAATAGTAGTGTGATGGTTGAGTGTCTTCTCTACCCCTCGGCTGGTTTGCTCCAGGATCTACCACCTCCAAGCAGCTCGCGGGGCCCCGGGGGAAGGATTTCCTCCTCTTACCCGGTTAGGGAAAAGCTGTGATGTATTAAAAATAAGTGTGTGACTGTTGTTTTCCAGATTTGGTTGTAAAAACCTGCTAGTCTCCAACCGTGACATGTATTATGGTCTTGGTTTCGCAGTTAGAATAATGTTTAGGTTGGCAATGAAAGCCCTGAGCGTGCCTGCAGAGGAAAAGACACTTGCTGTACTCGCTAGAAATTGCTTTCAGCCGCTCTGGTCTTTATTTCTCCTCTGGGCAACCCTCTCTGCCCGCACTGAGGGGTCACCAGCAGCGTTTCCCCAGCACGACGGAGGTTCGGGGCTGTGTTGCAGGCTTGGATGTGTTAGATGGGCAGAAGGTGGGAGATGGTGTCTCCTCCAAGACCCCCTTTGCCAGGCACCGTGGCAGCAGGATGCTGGGCTGCAGGGGGCTGTCAGGCTGGTTGCGCATCATGGGTGGGCTATTAAATCCCCACTTCTGATCTTCTCCTCCAAAACGCACGTGTGAGTAGGAGCGCCGACGCTAATAACCAGCAGGTCCAGGTCCAGAGAAGCCGTGGATGGTCCTAAATGATTGAAGAAGGCAATTTCCCTAACAGAGCCGCAGGGCCCTGGCAGTGATTAGTGCCAGAGCAGAAATGCATCACTTAGCACGTATTATTTAGACATAAGATACTTGAGCAAGCACACAAAATTTTGTCTGCTGTATATTCTTTCCCTTGTTGGAAGGAGCCATTATTTACACACGCAAGCGCTCGTGGTGTGTGCGGGAGCTTCCTCGCCTGCTCCACACGGAATATAAATGACCACCTTTCTCCTTGGTAGCAATGACTCCATCCGAGGGCTATCTTCCCTGCATGTTAACTGTTAATTATAGGGTACATCCGTATCGTTAAGGTTTGTCTGCGGTCCTCTCCTCCCCCCTGTGAAATCGCTAATGCATCTCGCAAGGGTTAATGCCCTAGACTTCCCCCCCTCCTCTGCACAGGCAGTGGGCAGCCGGGCGGGAGGGACGTGTGGGATGACCCCACAGCTGATGGGATGTGGCACTGACGCTTTTTCCCTATTGCCTGCAAAACCCACCTCGGCGAAGGGATGAAAAGTGGACACGCAGGGGTTCCCTGGATAAGGAGAACGTGCTGCAGGCAAGGGGCTTTGGTGTGAGCCCCCACTGCTGTTTGGGAGGGGGAAAAGCTCTTGCTTTCCCTTCCCTTAACGAAGGGGTGTTTCACGGGCCTGGGAATGTGCCTGGCTCTGGCAGATTATTAAATAACCAAGGCCTTCGCTGGGGAGGATGCCTCCAGGGATGCACAGCTTAGCTGCTGGCAGGAAGGGCTCCTCTCTCCCCCCAGCTGCAATTAAGCTCTCGTCAGCTGACAGCCGCCGGGGTGCGGGGGGAGCTGGACGGCAGTCCCCCGGCACCTCCGGCTGCTGGTTAAGCAATTTGTATTTCAACTACCCATTAATTGGCATAAACCCTGGCAGGGGCTGTTTCCCCATCCTCCTGGGATGGGGCCGACCCGTGGGAGGCTTCTGGAGAGGCTCATCCTCACTGCCAGAGGCTAAAACCTGCTTTGCTGTGGAAATAGAAGGGCTTTTCATGCCTTTGTTTTGGGACACCCGATTTCTGATGTATCATGAGAGGCCTGTGTTTCTATAGAGGTCTGAGGACTAATGTGCTCCCCAACATCGACATGGGGTTGAGATGTCAGGGACTGCCCCCAGGCGTGCCCTTCCTAGGGACCCACGGATCCCAAGGCTGTGAGAAACCTGGGATTCGCTGCCCGACTTCATATTTATATGGTGCCTGTTTATCTTGAATTACAAACAAAGTTTTTCTGGGTTTAGAGAACTTGTCTGTGTCTCTCTGTCTCCTTCTCCTTTTCTTTCCATAAGTGCTGACCATGGATTTCTGCCATGCCTGAAAACCTGCTCACATAAAAACTTTAAAGGGAGCAAATTATTTAAGAGCTGGGAGCACGGGTGGGAGAGGAGGCAGGAGGCCAGATCTGCGTTTTTTGGCCATTAAGCTGCATATCATGCTTAATATAGCAGGTGATGTCTTCCACCTCCCCACAAGTTCAGGGCAAGAGCCAAGAAACAGAGAAACTGGTTCTTGTCAAGGCTGACTTAGTTTTACTTAGATGCTGCTTTTAAATGTATTCTTCTAAATACATGGCCCGAGCTCTCTGGGCGTTTGCTGGGGACATCGTTCCCATTGCAGGAGATGAGTCCATGAGAGATTGTAGTCGCCAAGCAGATGTTGCTTCTCCTTTCCTCCCTTTCTGTGCCATGGGAAGGCAGGACACAATGCCTGGCCCCGTGTCTGGCCGGGTGAGGGGAGCTCTCGGGCACCCTGGATGTTCTTGCCTTGGCTCCTTCACGGGCTGCAAGCATGTTCTGGTCTTGGAAAGACCAAGTCTAGGTGTTTCCCCAGCCCCAGGGTCTGTATCACAGGGCCAACTCTGTGTATCTTCAGGCCCCGTTTGGATTTTTGCTGCTAAAGCAATCAAAAACTTCAGCACAAAAATGTTTATATGTGTTAATAAACGGGCTTGTTATGTGGCTGTTCTTCCAAAGATGGCCAGTGCCTGGGGACCGGGCTGGCCGGGGAGGGCTGCCTGGCTGCCCGTGGGTGCAGGTCTGCCAGATCCCTGCCTGTCCTTCAGAGGATAACTCTCAGGCTACGGAAAGCCTGTTCCTGCAGCCGGCTTGTAACTCCTTTAAATGTTTTGGCATCGGGGGCTGCTGAGCGCTCCATGTATCGTCATTTCCACACGTTTCCTCCATCCATCCATAATTCCACGTACGAGTGCACCTGGGTGCCAAGGTTGCTTAAAATATTCCTGCTTGGCACACGTGCCAAGCGTTACAGCTTGAGAGATGTGAATGCTCCAGAGATGATGGCGATACGGCAGAAGGCACATGGAGCAGGGAGAGGAAACCTAACGCGTCAACCTCCAGACTTCCCATCCGGAGCCGTGCTTGGGGCTTTTCCAGCCTTGGCTAATTGGAGGGAGGTGAGGTTTCCTTAAACCATCCCAAAGGCCTGAATTCAGATCCTGACTTCCTCCCTCATCCTCAGCTGATGTCTTCATTTGGGGAAAGCATGGGACCAGAGGTATCCTTTCAAATCCAGCACGCCGGCTTTTCTCACCACCTTCCCCCTCTGCATTTGGAAAAGGGGGAGGGGGAGGCTGGAGGGCTCCTGCTTCGGTTTGCATCTCGCTGTGCGTTTGTTGGGTCTGTGCCTAAAACCCACGAGTTCTCTTCCACATCGTAAGCTTTTTCCTTTATTCAGAGTAAGCTTTTCACCCCAGGGGCTGTGCTTTGTGGTGCCCTGGGATGCTCCAATGTAAACTCGGGGCTATTGACACGCCTGTCCAGTGAGGGATGCCAAGGGAGTTGTTTTTCTTAGGAATTCAGAGCAAAATCTCCCCCAAAGAACCAATTACCCCCTATTTAAACCACACTGCTAAGAGCCAGGCTGGGACCTCTCAAACCAGCCCCCCATCATTTTAACAGGGGCTCTGCTTTGGCATCCCTGTGGGCTCCATCCCGGAGCAGTGCCGGCCAGGCCAGGGTTACAAGGGCTGATGTCCCTTGTCCCTGCTCTCGTCCCTGCCACCTTCAGCAGACGCCTCTCGCAGATCCCTCACTCCCTCATCTCTGTGGTTACAATTTTTGGCCAACAAACCCAAGGACCCAGAGGGCTTTCCCTGGGGCAAGAGCTCTGCTGGCTGTTCCTCTGCTGCTCTGCATCACTCAGCCCCATATGCGCAGCCTTGAAATAGGTTTAATTTCTGCATTAATAGATTTTTTTTTTTGCTTGGTTGTGTTTTTTTTTTATTATTTTTTTCCCTGCTCTCAGGGATTCATGAAATTTGGTGATTGGAGCGGCGGAACGAGGAGCAGGGGGAAGTGGGAGCTAAAAACGATTAAAAGGTGGTGGTGGGAGCAGCCCCAGCGCCGAGGCAGGGATGAGGCAAAGCCCCTGAGAGACGGACAGGAATTTCCTCTGTGCAGCTGGGAGCAGGAGCTGGCCCCTCTGCCTTTTAAATCATTTTACTGTGGAAATGACCTAAAATTCATGATCCCACAAGGTACAGCGTGGGGGGAGAAAGAGAGGCAGGCTGCTGGCGCTGGTACCAAGAGGCCACGGTGAGAGGCAGCCTTCCCTGGGAAGGGTACAAGCCAGGAGGAAGGGGGTGAGGAGCAGCAGAGGCTCTGTGTGGGGCAGGATCCGGCCCAGCTCCACATCCCAGGGAACATCTCCTGTTTCCAGGCGTTTTCAGGTTGTTTTTTTTTTCCCCCAGAACCCACGCCTCCCCTTGCCATCGTCAATCGTTTTGGCTGGGGACAGGAACTTTATCTTCATTTTTGTCCTTGAAGAAGATGTCATCGCTCCGACATTAACGCGGGAACATTGCCTTCTGCTTGCCAGCACTTGCCGTTCCCGCAGAGCCTCCTCGGTGGCAGTCACTGCTGCAATGCTCTTTTTTTTTTTTCTTTTTTTTTTTCCTCTTAATTTCCTGAGATTTCCTGAGGCTGAGCTAGGAATACAGGAGCTGCTTTGGGGCACGGGAAATCTTGTTCACCAAACAAGACCTGGTTTTGCGGTATTTTATTTTGGCAGCTTTGAGGTCAGGTCATTTCCAGCTATGATGGGACCCAAACCCTGCGTGGGTGTGTTGCTGAGGGGGGTATTTCATGCCTCAGCTTTGTCTTACTGCTTAACCCCCATCTAAGGGAAATAACTGGCTTCTCCCCAGAACGATGCTCCTAAACTTCCTAAATTTAGCTTTATCTCCTCGCTGTGCGTTGCTGGGAGAACCCCTAGGCCGATGTTGAGCATCTCCCTGGGCGATCCCACCGCCCCGGTGTTGCCTCTGGTTTTCAATCATTTTAATTCTTTAACAACGACATCCCGGTCTATTAGCTTAACACATCGCTAGTGTGATACCCGTGATGCTGATTAAATTAAAGAGAGGTTTCCGCTAAAACTGGGATTCGATTACGTGCGTTAATCCCCATTTTTTTCCCCCAAGAGGAGATGCTCTGGGGAGGGCTGTAGGTGCTCTCCTGCGGTGCGAGGCTTTACCCGACCTGCGGCGTGAGCGACTGGGGAATTAAGGCGACGAGAAAAGCCGCTTGCACGGTTTGGCTAGTCGGGAGGAAAGAACATTTCCTTCCCAGAGAGGAAAATCTCACTTGATACTTGTCTCTGCTCTTCAACTTAACAAGATTTTGCTCGTTTATGTCTTTAAAAGAAATGACCCTGGTGGAAATCTTGGTGGTGCTGTCTCCCCTGGCGGTACTGAGGGCACAGATGGAGCAAAACAGTAGCGAGTTTAAAATGTATGTATTATTTTTTGGGTCCCAGGAAAACTTGGGGATGTCTTCATCCATGTACAGGGAAACGCTGCTCCAGGATGCTGACTTTAAGGCACGGCACAAGCTCCTGTCCTGCACCGATGAGGGTTTTCCCGGCACCAGGCTGGGTTTGGGCTGGTTTGAGGGGGGTGAGAACAAAACCAGAAAGCTTGCCTTGATCCTCTCCCCGGAGGGGAATTTCCCTCCCTGCCCCATGCCTGGGAAGCGACACTGAAGGTTTTTTCAAGCACTTTGAGAGCTCCTGTTAAAAGGTGCTATCAAAATGAAAAATGCGATTTTCTCTGAGTGGCCCCACCTGTGACTCATCCATCTCTATTAGGGCAGAGAGTCAGAGTGAGTTATGGGAAGTCCTTGTTAACCTCAGGAGAATTTTATTCCTACTTTTGAGGATGGTTTTGCTCACTGGGGAGATCTAGCAGAGGGTTCTCATGGAAAAAACATAGTTTAATGCTGATATAGCGCAGCATTTAGTAAATGCAAATATTTTGCACGTCAAAGAATACATCAAAGGCAGGAATTTAGAAACAAGCAAACAAAAAAATTACTTTATCTGACCATAAAATCTTGTCAATGAAATATCTGTTTGGGGTGGGCAGCCAAATTTGAAATTGGGTTCTCATTAGGATTGTTGTTTCCTTCCCTGGTCAGGGAATGAGATAAATAGCTTTTAAAAAAAAAAAAATCCAAATCTAATAAAAAGTCAACATTTAGCTTGGCCTAAAAAATGGAAAACTCTCTCTTCTGTGAGACCGTTTGCTCCCCAAGACGCTGCTGACCTCAGGGAGATTATTTTTAGACAATCTCATTTTTAGGCTTCTTCCCACCAGAGTGGGATGGGGCCAGAGAGCAGGATCTGTCCCCAGAGCATCGCCGGGCTGCTCGAGGAGCTCGCTGGTGCTGCTCAAACCCATCCTGACCCATCTTTACAGGGGCAGGAGGAGAAGCAGATGCTGTGATGGTTATGTTGGCGAGTCAAGAGGGACAGCGTGTGGGGCAGCATCTCTTTGGGACTTTCTGCTCTGGCCTCTAAGTTATTTAGTTGATCGTTTTACAGCGTATTTCTTTAATTTATGAAGTTTGTGTGAAAGGGTATTGAATTAAAGCAGGGTTTTGCCAAATCAGACCACTTCCCTGAAAGCTCGAAATGAGTTCTTGCTTTTTTCTGCCTATTAGAAAGAAATACTATTTTCTTCAGAGGAGGGGAAAAAAAAAATCTATACATTCCCAGTTTTAATCTGAAACTAGAAAATTAAATATTGCTCCTTGCTGCTGGATGTTGTGAAAAGTCTCATTTGGGGACGGGGAAGCATCGCTGCCCTGTGCTGATGGTGTGGGTTACCCTGGGGCAAAGCTCACGCCGTTTTCCACATCAAGAGGATGGAAATCCTGGCCGAGAAATTCTCCCCGTGTCCCCCTGAGAGCCTGGCACTCTGTAATACCCTATATTTAACTTCAGAGCCCGCTTAGGCTAAATAAGAGCCCTTTTATAGGGAATGGGAAAAGTTAAACATATTGCTTGGGTTTACAAGTAGTTATTAAATATTTGTTGCCGGGCTGTGATGGGTTCCCATTCTGTCTCTAGCTCGCTGTCAAGTCTGTTTAAAGGGATATAAATAAGCTCAGGGGGGCTCTGCAGCCACAGTGGCCCAGCCCTGCTGGGGACAAGCCCCTGGCTTTGAATTTTTGGAGGGATTTTGGCTCCCCAGGTTTCTGCTTCTCCCCCCCCCGCCATACAGAACCGCCTGATAAAGCAATAACTCAGCTTTATTGATTATGTCAAAGGCAGTAATTCAAGAAAGCTATTTAAATTCACAAGAGGAAGCTATTGCAATTATAAGTGTCTGCAGCAGATTATTAATCATTTTTGTTATGGCTATCAAGCCACGAGACAGACATTTTCTGTAAGGCTTACGTGAGCGCCTGCTTTTCAGTAATGAGTTGGGTTTTGCTCGCTTATTGGTTCATAATGTGGAATGAAAAATAAGCGAACTGCTCTCTATCTAAATCAATATGCATAAAGCTTTATAGGATATTGCTGTAGGAGCGTATAAACTTTCAGTATTCTACATTCATATTCTGTTTAATCCAGCCAAATCCCAGTGCTAGCTCCGTGCTCCCCTTCTCTTTATTTCTCCAGCCGTTATTCCTGCAATATACCACAATTTGGGGCAAAGCAAGTCGATGTCTTGCAGTATTTGCCTGTGCACAAGCATTAGTGAAAGGCTAAATCCAGACTCCTTGCAGTGGCCGGTGCTCTCAGAGGGGGCTTGCTGGGTTGCGGAGCTGGGTGAGCTCCCCGTGGTCTCACCAGCAGGTTGCACGTGGTCATGGCCACGTCGTGGTCTCTGGTGGGTTTTCAGGTCTGAGCCCGCATGCCTGGCACTTCACCCACTGCCAGCCAAATCGCTGTGCCGTCGTCTTTCCCACCTGCTCTACTGCTGCCTCATCCCCTGCCCAGGCTCCCACAACGTGCTGCAGCTCATGGCAGTGGGGAAGCCACCCGGGAGTTATCCCTTTGTTCCAGGAATATCCAACAAATTAGAGGAAATTTAGACAAAGGGTATAAAAACCAGTGAAGTGATAGAGAGTGTGACTAATGGGGAAGGACTAATATGCTTTTGAGGAGCGTGTGTGGGAAGGGGGATGTCATGCCACCGGAGAGCTGTGATGGTTTGCTGGACGGGGCTGGAGCACTGGGGCAGAACTGGGTCTCCTGTCTCTGTGCTGCATTAGGTTCTTTGGGGGCTGAGGATCCTGGTCCAGAAGATGCTCTGCTCCCCCCAGCTGGAGTTGTTCTGGGGCCCTTTCTCCCTATCTTCTTGCTCAGGGTCTGCTGCAGATAGATGTTTTTGGGGCTGGTTATTGCTGTTCAGCTCTCCTGTGAATAGCTGGCTCTTCCAGCCAGGGAAAATGGGCTTTTACACCACTCCTTTAAATTACTACTTACCTTTGGTTACCAGTGAGACCCCAGAGCTGATAACACTGGCAGGTTAAAGCCGGGCAGCCTTGGCTGATGGCCAGTTCCCATTTATACTGTGGACACTTTTATTTTTTCTTCAGAAAGGCAGTTAAGCAGAACATTTCTCTATAAAAAGCTGCAAAAGAGATCAGAACAGCTCTCCCTCTCCTCTTCCATCTCCTTTGCTTAGTGACCTAGAACTAAATGTTTTATTATTAGAAGGAAAAGAATATATATGTAATATATGTATTTATATTCAAGGCAGCTCTTTGATAGAGGGTCTTGGGAAAGCTTTTCTGTACAGCAGGAGGAGGCGATGCTTGCATGGTCACCTGCTGAAGAGGAAAAGAGTCCTGGACCATCCTCTCCAGTGGATAAAGAGGTGTGGTGTCCCTGTAAGCACGCAGTCAGCTCCTCACTTTTGTCTGCTCCCTGTTAAACTGGGGCTTTGGAGCAGCAGTTTTGGATTGGGAAGGCAAGGGGCTGGTGGGACTGAGCATTCCTGCAGAGTAGGGTCCTCTGTGGAACCAGCTCTGAGCCACGCGCCCCCCCATAAGGGACCAGCCCTGGTCCCCTAAGGGATTCTGATGAGAGTCCAGGGTTTGGTCGGTTGTCTCCTGTAAAACCAGGACAGTGGGACAGGAGGCACAGGACAGTCAGGGAGATGCTGTCCAGATGGACAAGTGACCATTGTCCTGGGTGTCCTGAGCCAGGGGACCTAATGTCCTCCAAAACGCCGTAACGCACCATCTTGGCACAATTCCTCCCCCCTCCCCCCCCCAAAGTTGTGCTGGTTTTGATTAAATTCCTCATCAAATGTTTATTTTGCCTGAAAGGAAGCTTTTGTTCTTGTTCTGGGGCCTTTCGGTTATAAAAACTTCAGCTGAAAACACTTAATTAAAAATGTGTTTTCCCTGCTCTGTCCATCAGGAGGTTATTTGGAGGCACATCAGTGCCGTGCTGTGTATCGGGGTGTCCGCGGGGGTAGCAACTGGGAGGGAGACAGGACCCCAAAAACGGCTCCAGCAGCATAAACTCTGCTAGAATGATGGAATATCTTGAGTTGGAAGGGACCCATAAGGATCATCGAGTCCACCTCAGCAGTGAGCGAGGACGTGGGACAGGTGATGGCAGCCTCCTCCGGGAAGGACGGCATTATTTTTCTTTTTGGGTCTAATTTACACTCAGAGGAAAAAAGTAATTCATAAAGTGGTCACGTCGGCTCAGGTTGCCAATGGATGCGTGACCATGAGTGAGCAGAAAACAGGGTTTAATTTAAATGAAAGGCTTCTTGCTAGAAGAAGATGCTCTCTGCCATTAGTCACGGCCTCCCCACAGCCAGGTAGAGCTTCGGCTTTCTCTCCTCCATCAATATCAGTTAGTCTGTGGCTGACAACCGGCTCTTCCCCGAGCTCTGCCTCATGTATGTTCAGAAACCTAAAAATGGCAACGGAGAGGCGAGATGTTCCTCGGCTTGCTGAGAGCGGGGTTTTTTATTTTTGCTTTATCACATCAGCCATAAGTGGCTATTAGAGATTCTCCTGCAAGAGCCACTGGACAAAACGCTTTGGTTTCTGTCCCAATTATAGAGCAGCAGAATAGAAGGGATTAATGCTGCAGTAGCCAATGTGAGACAAGGAGGGTTTTCTAGGGGAATTGCCCTGAAAACGTGTTTGATGGTTGCCTGGTATTTCTGGGTGCTGATGGTTTTCATGCTCAAGACAGTGACATCCATGTTCCATGCTCTGCAGAGCAGATACGATTGCAGTGCTGGGCATTGCAGTTCTTAATTGAAGAACGCTAAGCAATTAAAAACTTGTCTCTCCAGGCAGCTCCTCGTTGTTGAGGACACACATCCAGGACGGGCACCCTGCTGGAGATAGCCGATAGTAAGGTTTCCTCTGGGTGTTGCCTCAGTCCAGGGCACAGGGAGAGGTGTCCTGAGGCCACACTTTGGCCACCCCCCCTTAAATTCCCAGTACAATGCCCCCTTGGTACAGCATCTCCCTGGAGGAGCCAGTGCTGGCACGTCCCAGTGGGTTCTGCCACGGTGAATTGGGAGCTGTGCTCCCAGCACGGCTGCTCCTGCGTGGGCACGGGTGTGAGGTGCTGCCTTGTGGGCTTTATCATCTTTCCTGTCTTAATTTTCCAATAAAACCTTTTTTTTAAAGGCAAGCAGAGTGCCATGGAGCAACAGAGCTTTTGTGATAGGTGAAAAGGGGATGCAGTGTGTTATTTACCGAGCTGTCGGTGCTGGGCTGCGACGGGGATGGAGAGAGGAGCGGCAGCTAAAAACCGCCATTCGTTTGGGGGATGGATTGAGTTTTCTTTTCTGAAATGTAAATAACTCTTCAATAAATGGGCTTGCTTTCCCGTGGCCTGCATTTTGGTTGCTGGGATCATCTTTATCTGTCCTTTTACGCGTTTTCACGCAGAGGGACAGGCTGCACAGTGCAGACGGGGGGGAAGCCAGGCTGAAACCGTGTGGTAATTTCCCCTTTCCCTTTTATAATGGTCACGGAGCTAATAGCCAGAGCCTCCGCTTTGTAAGCAAACAGCTCAGGACTGATGGATGCTGCCATTTCACCGTACATCACTCGCGTCGTATTTTTAGTTGCGCTACACAACCTCTCCCTTCCATTAGCACCAATGTTTTTAGGTCTCCTTTTCACATAAATTTTGCTGTGCCGGCTCCCAACGGCTTTCGGCTGCTCATCACGGCTGCTGTCGGCACGTCTCGGGTGTGCAGACGGACGGACAGACAGCACTGCCAGCCTCGGCACCGAGGGCGAGATGGGAAAAGACGAGGCGAGAGTTTGCAGTGGGCAGGAGGAGGACCCGGAGGTCAAGCAGGAGATGCTCTGAATGCTCTGAACAGACTGGGCACCCAACTTATTTTTTTTCTTTCTTTCGTTTCATGTGAGACAAGGACTGAACGTCGCGTCTCGAGATGAAAAAAAAAAAAAAAACCAACAAAAAAAACCAAAACCAACCTAAAAAATTACTGCAAACAACCCCCGAACAGTCTGTTCGAGCTGGAAATCTCACCGCTTACTTGATGTGACCTTTTTGGCGGCGGGGAAGGGAAAGCGGGTTCGTGTTCCTCATAAATAGCAATCTCGTAGGACAGCAGGAGGTGCAGAGGGAAAGTGTCTCCCCGAGCAGCCCAAGGGCAACCCCCTTTCACAGCCAGCCCTGTCACTGCGTCCCGCCGGGGGATGGTCCTGCCTGGCCGTGCTGGCACACTGTGTCTTCCCACGTGTGAAATTTGGCAAGTGATGGCTGTTCGGGGTGTGTATGGGCGGTGATGTGTCTTTTGAGGGGTGTCTGCTGGCAAAGAGCTTCTGCCCAAAAGGCTAGAAGTGAAAATCCATGGTTTTGAGGGATACAGCAGCAGCCCTTGGTGGTGGGAGTCTTTCTGGTTAATGCACGATGGGCAAATTTGGGTGACAAACCCTGTCCGGTGGCAAGTTGATCTCCATCTGGGACCTGTTACTGGGACCTGAGAGTCACCCAGAAAAGAGCTGCAGGAGAACTGGTGCAAGGAGTTGCCTCTGCCCTGTTCCCTTTCTTTCTGCCTCTGAGAGCGGATGGGAAAGGTGTAAAAAGAGAGGATGACACTTTAAACTGAAAACAGCGAGAAATGTCTTGTGTCTTGCAGGATTTAATGAAAAATGTATTTTCCTTTCCTGCCCTTTTTTGCTACCAGCTTGTATGCTGCAGCCCATCTTCAAGCCTTCAGAAAGTAGGTTTCTCTGGTCTGTGGGAGAGCAAATTGCATCAGCACAGGGACCAAAATCTTGGCAATTTACCCCAAGATGAATGACTGTGCTCCATGGCCCAACTTGGTATTTTTATTATTTTCCTGGAGTTCCAGCAGCATCATGGGGACGAGGAGGGAGCAGGACAGACCTTCCCTGGCACAGCCATATGGCCAAAGAGGTTTTGGAGGAGGCGTGTGTTTGAAAACTCCCTAAGCTGGCAGTGAGGGTTTGCTGTCGGCTGACAGCCAGGCACCAGTGGTGGCTCTTGGGCACCTTTGGTGGCTTTGGCCACCCTATGGCACGTCCCCAGGGCTGTCCCTCAGGTCTGTGTCCCTGTCGCCGCATGCATCCGCAGCGGCACAAGGCGCTTTCTCTTTGGCAAAGCGATGGGGTAATTAATTTCAGGGCCATTGTGCTGCAGTGGCAGGCTCTGATTTATAGCCCAGGGAACAGCTTCTGGTTCAAAGTGCACATCCGTTGTGTTAATGCTCCATGATCTTTACCCCCTTGAGGAAATGGCAGAGAATGAGGAGATTATTGCCACCAGACTGGGCTCCTGGCATTACCATGATAAAGCCGGCGCAGATGAGGGGTGGGCTGTGCATACAGAGCAGCTTCCCCTCCCTGCAGTAAAGAGCCCGGAGTGTCTTGCCCAAGGACAGGGCTGATGAGGGAGTGTCGGTCACACAGTTCCTGTACCCAGCTGCAGCTTGGGGCCCTTCTTCTTCCTTGTTTTTGGTTTGTTTTGGTGGGTTTTTTTCCTTTTTTTTTTTTTTCTCCCCATCCCTTTTTGTCTATTAATTGTGCTGCTAAAAGGCACTTTAGGAAAGGAGTGTGATGGGACAGGCCGGAGGGGCAAAGCCTGGTGGCTGCCTGACTCCGTTGGAGCTGGGGGTTTCCAAATTCCTCCTTTTCCCAAAGGAAAAGGCTCAGAGGGGCAGGTGGATGGATGTGCAGGGTATTGCCCATCCTCAAAGGCCTTCTGCTAGCCCCCTCCTGCCAGCAACCATCCCAATCCTCAGCCCCTTTTTGATGTGCAGAGTCTGTGAGTCCCTGCAAGTCATTCCACGGGCAGAAAAAACCATCTCTTTGTACCAGACTAGTTTTCTGCTGGTTTCTGGGAGTGGTTTCAGCCCTGAGATCCCAGGCGGGCAGTGCCGGGGATTCCCAGGGGTGGCTGTTGGTGTGCAATGAGTCCGTCTTACCCTTCCTGGCACCCAAGTGCTGACTCCTTTTGGCCCCACCAAAGCTCTTGAGGGTCTGGCATTTCACTCCTGCTGAGGATGTTTTTTTCTTTTTTGTAAAGGAAGGGCTACGTTTCCAGCCCACATCATGTTTGATGTAAACCCAATGGTGGCTGGAGCTTGCCAAAAGGACTTGGGTTGGTCAATGAGACTGCTGCAAGGAGCTGAGGGTCACCTTCTTGATTGAGCTGGGTACTCAAGATAAACAAACACTGTGTGGGGAATCTGTCCTGGGCACCCCAACCTGCCTGGGCTCAGCACTGCTCCCCACGGTCACAAAGGTCCCGTGCAAACTGGTACCTTGGTGGGGAGAAATGCAGCATCCAGCTCTTGAGGATGGGGACGTGGACCTGTTCCAGGGATTTGTGCTGGGCAAAGGATGACTTTGAGTCTGTAGGTTTGCAGGGTAATTGCCAAGAGGTAAGATCTTTTTTGGGAACTCTCATCAACCCCTATCTGAGATCTTCCCTTTGGGAGAGATTTGTGCCTGCACTAGGAGGATTTGGAGTAATTTCATCATTATCAAGCTTCCCTTCGAAAAGTAGCTTCTTGATGCACCTGGTTTGGGGTCACCCCGATCTGCAGTGAGGGGTCCCTGGGTCCTCCTCAGCAGCTTCCCTGGGTCCAGCCATCCATTCCTGGGTCCTTATCCAGACCCTGGGGAGATCGGTGGGCTCGGATCCTTGGTCACTTCAGCAGGATTTGGATTGAACCCAAAATATTCAGTGCCCAGAATAGGAAGGCTCTGCACACTGCTAGGGTTTCTAGGTGTTATTCTAATACTAATAATTAATACAGTGATGTGTATAATCCTGTGCACGGAGAGCTGAAGCGTTCCCCAAAGCTTCTTTGCATCATAAAACTCCTAATCAAATACAGAGTAGATCCCTGCCCTCTCCATAGCTTTAATCCTACTTCTCTTCCAGAACTAAACAGCTTTAAATTCCTCGGCCCCTGGTGTATTCAGCTGCAGAGGCAAAAACTTTGCCATTTTTAAATCCTCCCCTAGTGCCAGACCAAAATCTCTGCAAACACAGACTCCATAATCCTTGCTAATTTATCAAAGGTGCTCCTGAATGCTAATTTTCCCGTGCTGTGCTCCTGGATCAGAATTACAATTGATTGACTATAAAATGATAATTATACACTGGGAGCTTTGCATTGTGTAAACACCTTAAATTGATTCTCCTGCCCTGCCAATTGTGAAATTCTTTCCATCATGTGCTGCCTCTATCTGAGATCGAAATGATTATGCCTTTTAAAAACTTTTCTACCATGTATGGATTTTCTTGTTTAAAGCAGGCAGCGAGCGTGCCTTCTCCTCCGCGGGGGGCTGATGCTGGAGCTGCAGGAACTCTCCCTGAAAACAGCAAGGGGAAATGAAGGTTTTCCAAGGGCTGTGGGTGCAAAATAAGGTCCCTGCAAGGACTGCTGGCTCCAGGGGTGACAGATGAAATGGGGCAGAGGCTTGGGTGCTTCCTCGTGCTTGGTGGGAGCTGTTGGCGATGCTGTGGCTGGAGTGAGCAGGTCCCATGCTTGTCCAGGCAGAGCATGGGCACCTGGAGATGCTCCTGCTATTTCAGAGATAGTCACCCAGCAAGGACAGCACAGGACAAGATAGCACAGGATAGGATAGGATGGTTCGGTTGGAAGGGACCTACAATGACCATCTAATCCATCCACAACATTACATAGCCCTTCAGTGGCCATGGTTCACCCAGGGTTGCCCTCCCCTGGAATCCCCTGTTTTTCCTCCAACCTGTGTTTCTTGTGCACACAGGACTATCCTGCAGGGGAACAGCAATTTCCTCAGCAGAAACAGGTTTTTAACTCTAGATGTTTTAGAAAAGGCTTGTTTTTATATTTGGGCTATAAAAAGAATCCCACAACCATAGCAGTGAGGGGGAAAAGCCACCCTTTGATTTCTTGACACATCTGCATTTTCAGTCTCCTGCTTTGAATAGAAGAAAATATTCCTGCAATCTGTCTCTAGACTTCAATGTTAGTTCACATTTCCCATATTCCAGGGAGAGCTCGTTCTGCGAAAGGCATCAAGAGGCATCCCCAGACGGCCAAACCATCTGGAAAACCCAAAAAGCCTGGACTGAGCTGACTTGAAAACAAACTTCCCTTTGGATTCTCCCGAGTGCCGGGGCCGGCCCTGCCAAGGGGAACAGCCACGACGGCTGCTGGGCTGCTCCCCGGCTCCTCCCGGCCGGCCGGGGGGAAGGGGAGGTTTTTCTCCCTCCGCTAATAGGACGCTCCTGTAGCATTTAGAGGACCGTGCAGCTAAATCAATATTGCAGCAGCATTTATTTCAGTGCGTGTGAACGGCGCTCGGTAACGTCGGGTTGGTGGGCACACGTGCGGCAGGACGATGCTGTGGTGCGAGGGACCGGGGATGGCACCGGGGGGGGGATGGAGCCGGGACCAATGTGGAGTTAATGCACCAAAATCCCGGCGTGACCCTGCTGCCCAGGGGAATAAAAGCCAGGGTGAGATCCCTTCCTCTCGTCCCTCTCCTGTTTGTTCAGAGCCTGTGGGCTGATGGCCATCCGTCTCTGTCAGCCAGCGGGGAGCTGGGAGGATGGAGAATGAGCCGTGGGGGTGGGTGTCCATGTTTCAAAGCCCCCTCCCTGTGCTCAATAGCCAGAGCATCCTACACGGGGGGCTGTGGGGGAGGGCACCACCGCTGCAGAGGATGAGCAGTGGCTGTGGTCTAGAAATAGAGAACCAGAGGGAAGAGAGAAAAAATGAAAAATGGAAGAGAGATAAGTAATTAAGTCTGGTTTATCCACAGTCCCTACGGGGCTCTCACTCGCTGGGAGGCTGTGCCATGGTCTGCCCTGCAGAAAGTCTGCGGGGTTTCACGGTGGTTTGCTCAGCCAGGGAAGGACAGGGTGGTGAAGGACCTTGGGCTTTCTCCAAGATGAAGAATGCAAAAATTGGTTTTGTGTTTTTTTTTTAATTTTTTGCTTTTTTTTCCCCCAAAGTTGCTGTGTATGTTCTGGGGGTGTTCCTGTGGTTTCTGTCTGTGGGTAACCACTGAGCATACTCAGAAATAAAGCCAACCTTACCGGGCATTGGTGGCTGCTGGGGATCCCAGCACGGGGATGAAACAGCAGCTCCTGGGAATACTCAAACTGGCTTTCCCCTAAAGCAACCAGTTATGCTTCTGAATTTTTGGAAATTTCTTCTTCAGTTGTTCCCTTAAGTATTTGTTGGATGTCTTCCTTTTTTTTTTTTTTTTTTTCCCAAAGCTTCTTCATCCAAATTCTTTGCGCTACTATTCCCCTAAGGATTGTGTTTGCATTTGGCAGGGAGGGAGCTGGCTCGGTAAACACAGACCTTGGTGCAGTAAGGCCAGAGGGATGCAGAGAGCAGTGTGTACCTCTGCCTGCAGCTTAACGTCGTCTTCCTTTCTGCCTTGCCCACCTAAGAGGCTCGGTGAGCACGAATCCTGGCACCCCCTGGCTGGCCATGGCTCTTCTCTCTGGATTCCTTGCAGGAGGTGGGCCAGGGCTGGAGGACCAGGCTTTGCTATTTACTGCCTTGTGAGTGTGCAAACCCAGCATTGCAACGCACGCCTGGGTCTGGGAGGAGCAGATTGCTCTGATTTAGCAATTTCGTTTGCCGGAGGAAGGATATTATTTTTTTAGCAAGGGCGTGCTTGCCCACATCACTTTGTAGCTCCAAATCGGTCTCCGTCCCATCATCTGCTTTCTCTCAGACTGGTGCAAAAGCTCTTTCAGCAGCATTGGGAAGGGTTGGGGAGAAAGCCCCTATCTCTGAGAGGAGCAGTGTGGTAACCTGGAGATCAGGGATGGAATGTGAACAATTTGGGATGAGCCACCAGCATGGTGGTGCTGGCTGGTACAGCTGTGATGCCCCACGCTGGCAAAGCACCCAGCAGGGCACGGTGCACACGGGGGCTCTTCCCCTCTCCTCTTCTTCTCTGGGGTTGCAGGGGAGCCCTGAGTGCAAATGTGCACAGTACTCAAAAAAATCCCATAAAATCCCTTGGCCCCTTCACGGAGCCAGGCTGCTGAGGGGAGCTGGGCTTTTTCTACGTTAAATGTGTGACCAGGCTCTTTTTCAACATCTCCCTTTCTCTTCCCTCCCTCCCTCCCCCTCAGCATGACGTTGAGCCCATCTAATCGCCCCACAACCGGGTGGTAATCTAAATCCATGTTACAAAGTAAATGGACTTTAATCCCACGATTGCAACTTCAGGGGGCAGATTTGGCTCGAGTAGCAGCGACCTGCAGGGCTGATGGGCTCTTTCTGTTGTGTTTGGTGGGTGTCCCCAGGCCCAGGGACCTGGCTTTGCAGCAGCAGAGGGGACCTGGGCACCCAGCGCTGCACCGAGGGACCCGTTCCATCCCTGAGCAATGTTTAAATTTGACTTTGTGAAGGTGAATCATAGAATTGTCTAGGTTGGAAGGGACCTTAAAGATCATCTAGTCCAACCATCAGCCTAACCCTGACAAAAATCACTAAACCTAAGGACTACGTTGACCCGTCTTCTGAACACCTCCAGGGATGATGCCTCAACCACTTCCCTGGCCAGCCCATTCCAATGCCCGATAACCCTCTCCGTGAAGAAATAATTCTTCCTAATAATTCTTAAATGTGAAGGCATTGGCCCAGTGTCTGGGTTGCATTAACACGTGCCAAATGCCCATGGAGCCCCTCCATATCTGTTTTAAAACAGCAGAGTCTGTCAGCAGCACCGTGGTGTGGCCAGGGTGCTCAATCCACAGCCTCATGTGGTCCCTGTCCCCCAACGTCCCACCTTAGCCCCACATTAACCAAAGCCACTGGATTTGGTGGCCTTTGAAGCATGCCCCTGGCTGGGGAGCTGGATCGTGTCCGGGCTCGGCGTTTTCTCCACGAGTCGGCGTGTTCTTGGAAAAGCGTTATCGCCGTAGTCAAAATAAACTGATTTATGTACACAGTCCTTTTACTGTTACAGCGAGTTTTAATATGTGGCTGGTCTGGTTTTCCTTTCACCTCCTTCAAATGACTCATCTTCGCATGCATCTGGCGTCCTGATTTCAGGCTAATGATTCACAGCGCCGGTAGCGCGGGGAGAGGAGTGGGGCTGGTGCCTCCACGGGGAGACTGGCCGGGTGAGTCACGGCGGCCGCTGGGCAGGACACGGCACGCCGGGCGCTCCGGCTTCCCAGGGAAAAAAGAGTGACTGGAAGGCAGCAAGAGGTGTAGACTGTCCCGGTGGTGCTGGCATCTCTGGAGGCTGGAGAGCTCTGGTTCCAAGCTCTGCTCTTTCCCCAGCCGGTTATACACCAGTGTAACAGCCGGGAACAAATCTTGCGCGTTACCCAAGGGCGTTTTAATCACCTTTTATGAAATAACTTGTTTTTCGATCCCTACGTGCTATCGGTTGCTCAATCGCACGGCGGGTTGCGGTCAAGCCATTGCCCCCCGGGGCCGTGGGAGCCTCTCTGCCCGCTGCGGGTTTGGGCACCCTGGGACATTTAGGAAGCGATTTTGGTGCCCTGGCCCTGCCGGTGCTGCCCCGGTCCCACCACAGCCCTGTGCTGCCCGTGGGCAAGTGCTGGCTGGTTCTGGCGTGGGAGTCGAGAGAGTTTGCAGGGGCTGCTCGGGGATTATTCACTGCCTGAGCTGCACAGCACATTAAGGGGACACAAAGGGACATTTTTCTGTTAATTTATTCCAGCCAAAACTTTGAAGAATAGCCACAAGCTGCAGGTGGGAGTGTCCAGTGGGGCACCAAAGGTGCAGGGATGTGGTCAGCCTCAAGCCAGGGACACCTGGCACCCCAAGAACAAGGGAGAGCCTATAGTGTGGATATGAAACGCTTTGGTGTAATATGGCATTTCTGAACCCAAGTTACTTCGCTCCAAACCCAGGAGTGGGAGAGCCTGGGGGGTCTCCATCTGTTCCCACACCTTGAGGAGGAGGGACAAACCCGCGCGAGAGCGAGAGGAACAACTGCAGAAACAAGATTCCCAGCTACCCGTCATAAAATGACTTCCCCGAGCAGATAACTCGCATATTGCAGGAGTCAAATGTGAGGAGCTGAGTGAAACCGTGGCGTAAGCCCTCCGGGCTCGGTGTGGTTGTGGTGGGGATGAATTTGGCCCGGAGATTTTTGTTCAGCTGCATTGAGTTACCGGCCATCTGGCTCCGCACGCTGTAATCCGCTGCTTCTCCAAACCCATATGGGGAAGCAATATTTTTTTTTCACTGTGTACGTTATGTTTCCCAGAACGTATGGCCCATACATTTAAAATATTTGAGAACTGCCTCCTGTACTAGCAGATAATGTGGAGCCGTGGCACCAGAGATTTCTTTGGAGGAGAATGTATTTCCCTGTGTTTTAAGTGGCTGTAAAACACGACCCCAGGGAGGGAGAGGTTGGCTCTGGGAGGTGCTGGGCAGTGGAGGTGCTGGTGGCGTGGGCACTGCCTATGCCTGCTCCCTAATGCTGATGTTCTAATAATAACACTCTTTTTTTTTATCTTCTCCTTTCTCTGTTTGCAATTACTTGGGGACCTAAATCCCTGCCTGTTTGCAACCCACCTGCCCCTGGGTTAAACGGGGAGGTCACTCAGGAAAGTTGTCTGAACCCAGGGTCAGCCCAGCCTCCAGGGGGGATCCAGGAGGACCCTGGGCAAAGGGGGCTCCTTCTCCATCCACCAAGCAAAAGCATAGCTTTGCTGTGCTCTGCAGCCCCAGATCTGCATGCCCTGGTGCCAAACTGGCCTCTGCCAGGGCCGGGTTCTGCCTGGGCTCGGTGCCTTCTCCTTGTGCTGGCCGGGAGGGTCGGGGTGTTTTGGGCGGCTGCGGATGTGGCAGAGCATCATGAGCATCATTCTCTGAAAGGCAATAGCTTGAGACAGGGCTCTGATAAAGACCAAGCGTTTAAAAATATGTTCATGGCATAATTTTATACCCAAAATACACGGCGGTGCACTATACAGCTTAAGTGTAAGTGAATGATTTCATATTACTTTGAATATATGGACAGCTTAGCTTATGAAATGTATAACTCATCCGCTGTATGGAAAACCAATACGTCTTCCATATGGGCAACAAATCAGAGACGATTATCCTCAGGGAAAAAAAAAAAGCCAACAAAAACCAGCCATGCTGTATTGAGTATTTTGACTTGGAGTAGATGCAAGTTTTCATTCCTGCTTCATGACTAAATTTCCTAAGCTGAACAGTCACATAAAATGATCTCACTCCTCCTCTGTGCTGTAGCTCAGGTTTGCCGAGAGCTTCTTGCCCTGCTGGTTTCTAGCTGGGGAGGGCAATGGGCCACCAGCCCCTGCTTTGTGGTTTTTTTTCACAGGCAAAGAGTTGTTGGTGACTCAGCGCTGGGTTGGTGGCTCCGACGTGATGGATCGCGCTGGTGCCAGCCCGTGGTGAGCTGGCTCCGAGAGCCAGGGTTTGGTGCCGGTGGTGGGGAGAGGGTGCCAGGTGGGAGCCAAACTCCCACAAAACAGCTAAGCCTTCGGCCGAAGGTGCCCATCCCTGAAGAGCAGGGGATGGCACTGTCCTGGTTGCCTCCTCCAGTCTCATCCTCCGAGGGCCACGGCTGCTCGGACACGGTTCCTCCTCCTGGTACCGGCTTGTAAATATGTCAAGCTCAGAAGATGATCTTGTTATGGGAAGATTATGCTAATGAAATGTTTCCTGAGATCAAACTCATTTTGTGTTCAAAAGCATTAAAATAAATGGCTTCTAATTGAATCTTATAAACGGTCCCCTCCTGATAATGAGCCGCTATTAATTATAATTGAAGGAAGGCAGAACGTAAACACAGCGGCAGTGCGGGGGGAGGTGATGGCGTGCTGGGGCGGACGCAGCTCCGTGCTGCCCGTCCTTGAGGGGTCCCAACCTTCCTCTCTCCGTCCTTCCTGGGCTGCTGGGACTATGGTGATGCACGGGAACTTCTCCAGGGGCGTCCCCAATTGCGTGGGGACATCCCAGGGGACCCTCCTTGGGTCTTTGGAGAAGAGGAGAAGCAGACGTGTGCACTGAGACCCCGCACATGCTGTCCTGCAGGCTTTAGAATCTCAGTCCTGCAGTACTACTATTATTGTTATTGTCTTTTTTATTCTTTCCATGGACCCAAATCCCTGCCAGGCACAGCGTGTGCTGTCCAGCCGGGGTGACCTCATCTGCTTCAAAGCAGAAAATGGGCATCTGAGCTCAACTAAAGAAAATTTACAGGAATTCATCTGTCAACAGGGACGTTTCCATTTAATAAGCGCTCAGTTTGAGATCACATTAGCCCTTCAATTATTTATAAGCTGAAATTGTACAACTTCTTCGTTTGGGTCTAAAAAAAGAAGTAGATGTCTTTTGTTTTGCCTCCACCTGAGCCTGTCAGATGAAACTAAGTGGGGTCAGGGCAGACGTCCCTGAGGGCTGATGGGGGTGACAGCCTTGTGGGATGTCCCTGGTGCAGAACCGGAGGGATTTTGGGTGCTATGAGTATGGGCTCAGCAGAAAGCCCCACCAAGGGTGCTCAGTCCTTAGCTGGTTTTTGCAACAGGTGTCTGTGCCTGTGAGCTGGGGTGCTCTCGGGGGGTGGAAATGGGCTCTGGGGCACCCTTGGCCCCCTCCTCCTTGTTTTTCCCCCTTTGATGTCTCTATTTAAAGCGCTGCTCCCTCTGGCACGCCTCTTCCCACGTGGTCGTCCAGTGCCAAGATGGTAGGTGGGTGGCATGATCCGGGCTGGGGTTTGCTCTGCCCGCCAGGCTCATGCCCCTGCCCATCGCTCCCGAGTCACTAATGGCCTCTGCTTTTATGTCTCATCTGCCTGAAGGGATTAAAAGGGAATAATTAAATAGCTGGCAATGCAGCCATCGATAAAATGGTGCTGGTAATGATGGGGGGAGGGGGAAAAAAGTACCACCAGAAGGCTATAAAGCTGTGCTGAGTTGTGCTCAGAGAGGGAGTGCTCTGCAGCCGTGGGGTGTTGGCAGAAATCATTAAGCTGGGGGAGGCTGTGCCTGAGGAGCTGCCTGTTCCCCGGGCACGCCTGGTATCCGTGCTTTTAGCTGCCATGAAATCAATGAGAGCGACTCAGGTTTCCAAGCCGGAGCGAGCCGGCCATTAGACAGCACTAAAGCTATATTTAAAGATGTGCTCATCTTGGGCAGTTAAGGGGAGAGAGAGGAAAATTCCCCAGGAATAGGGATCGCTGCCTCCCCCGCCTCGGTGTGCCTGTTGCTGGCAGTGTTGTGTCCCCAGGGTCCCACGCCTCAGATGGGGGGGGGAGAGAGGGTCCTGCAGCCCAAATCTCCCTGATTTCAGCAGCAAGGGCTGCAGAGGGTAAATCCACCGGTGTCGCAGAGGGGAGGATGTTAATTCAGCACAGGAGGTGCTTACAACGCAGGGTGAGGAGGACCTGATGGAGGTCCCAGGGGACCGTGGAGTAGTGGATGCGATTTCAGAGGTCGGCTTGATGTCATTGTGGTCGTTTGCAACACCCAGAGGGGGGCCCTTTGGGCATCCCCATTGCTTGATGGTTTTGTGGCATTTTGTGAGGATTCAGGGCTGGGAAAGAGAGACCCCGGGGCAGCTACAGGGGGACATGTGCCAGTCCCCCGTTGGGATGCGCAAAAGCCCTTCGTGCAAAGATCCTTATCGTTAAAAGTAAAAATTTTGCATCCCCGTGGGTTGAATTTTGCTCTGTCCCAGCAATGATTCAAACCCACCCTGGGGTCTGCACAACATAAAAGGGGCCGTGCTTACCCCGGGGTGCTTTCTGGGTGCTTTCCCATTCGGTGCAACAGCCCGAGTTTATTTTCCTGGCGGTGGGAGGTTGAGGCGCTGGCGCCTTTGTCTGCTTGTGCCCCAATTTGGGGTGAAACCCAACTTTCCGGGGCACGGGGATGGGGTGAAGCTGCCAAAGAGACTCACGCCTTTGTCTCCGGCAGTTTGTGGGGATTCCCCCTGCTGTTTTACAGCTGGGAAAGCCAGTACTAATGCGCTAATTAGATTTAACACCCGAGCTAGGAAAGTGGCAAATTAGCCAAAGCTGGCGGTGTTAACCCTGCGACAGGGCTGGGCTCCTGCGTGAGCTCAGCGAGGATCTCCGGCCGCTGGGAAAACCCCGAGGCTCTGCGCTGTGCGTTAAGCCGCTCGCTCCGCTTTTGATGCCTCCTGTTGCAAATCCCTCTGTCAGGGGGAAACTCTCCATCCTAGAATCATAGAATCGTTTGGGTTGGAAGGGACCTTAAAGATCATTGAGTTTCAACCCCCCTGCCCTGGGCAGGGACACCTCCCACTAGAGCAGGTTGCTCGAAGCCCCATCCAGCCTGGCCTTGAACCCCTCCAGGGATGGGGCATCCACGACTTCCCTGGGCAACCTGTTCCAGTGCCTCACCACCCTCACTGTAAAGAATTTCTTTCTAATATCTAATCTAAATCTCCCCTCTTCCAATTTAAAACCATTGCCCCTTTTCCTGTCGCTACACTGTCGTAAACAGTCCCTCTCTGGCTCTTCTGTACCTCCCTGCAGATATTGATACATCCTGCATCCCTTTCCATCCCTCTCGGCGAATGAAGGCGCGTGGGTAGCAGGGTGGAGAGAGGAGGGCAGGAGCTAGTGCTGCTCACACGGGTCCCCATCATGGATATTCCATGGGGGATAATCAACCACTGAGGTTCCTGCCCCCACTCTCAGAGTTGCCCCAGCTCCCAGGAAGGAAGCACAAAGACACCCCCCTCCTCCTTCCAGCAGCATCCCCCCACCCCAGCAGCAAAAATGAGACATGGGGGTTTTCTTAAGCAGCACATAACATCCTGTCGTGCACTGAATCAGCTGCTCATTTCAACAAGATGTGGCAGGGATGGTAATTGTATGTTGAGTGCTCTCCGGTTGATTAAGAACATATTTATTGAAGTTTATCTACTGTAATATGTATGAGTCTCTTATTAGATAATTGCTAAACCTCAAACACCTGTTTAACAGATCATATATATAACCCATTACATAGTTGTTAAACCACACTGGTTTTAATTCATCAAATGCGAATGTGAAATCCATTCTAAATTAAATTCATTTTGAGGCACTTTAAAGGAGGCATTCCCTGCCCTTCCCTTGAGCAAAGGGGATGTAAGCTCTGTATTTCCCGGCAGTGATGATGTCTCAGGACAGCCCTACCCTCCAACTGCAAACATCGTCCTTTTGTGTTGGGCAACCAACTTGCCGGAGACGTGTAAAAAAACCACTCAAGGGCTTTCATTAAAAAAAACGGAATTAAAAAAGCTTGGTGTTAAACCCAGGGATGCTGCCGCTGCCTGCTCCTGCCTGCAGATATTGGGGGGACAGAAAGGGCAGGGAAGGGGAAAGGTGGACGGGCTGCGGGCAGGCTGTGCACGGCTGAGGGTTGCTAAGCCTGAGACAAAATGGGACAGCTGGCATGTTTCTAATAATCTCTCATGATTTTTGTTCTAAATCACCAAATTATGATCTCAAAGCTCCCTTCCAACCATGAATATTCCGTGATTCCCATTTCAGCCCCGAAGTGCCACTGATTTACACCCCCTGCCAGCGCAGCGCAGTGGTGCTGTGCTGCTGCCAGAACCCTACCACCATCCATCCTGCCTGGAGGATCAGCCCTGAGCATTTTTTTCATTTTTAATTTTTTTTCCCCTGGTTTTAAAGCCCTTAATCCCCCGGGTGGCTCTGCTGCCCTGGCAGCCGGGCAGGGTGATGCTCACCTGATATGCCCCACACAGACGGGGTAGGTCCCGCTCCCCCCGGCTCCACTGTGCCACAGGCGATGAGAGGTCTTTGGTCGTGCAGAGTTGATCCTTTGTTTTCTCCTCTCTTTATTTAATTGTCCCGTGGGGGAATCGCCGAGTGTCCTTCGTTTTGTGATGCAGAACTGGTGTTGACACGCTTTTTTATTAAATGAGTACGGGTAAGGCCCTTGGAGACGCTATTTAAATAAGGGAGAAATCGTGCTGCTGGGATAGGAATGAATAAATACACGTTGGGCTCTGGTAACCCATTTATGTCCACCCTGGTACTCGGAAAAATTTTACCAATGCAGTTATCTGTGCGATTGCACAGCAAACCGGGCTGTGAAATTACAAAGCCTCCATCCCACCATAGTCACGTCCCCGTAGAGATGTGTCCCTCCATCCCACTGTAGACACGTGGTCTCGTCTCCATCTTTTATAGCAAGATGTGATATTTATTATCAACATCAGGCTGCAGCCTCACGTCCCAGGAGCGTGGTACTTTATCTTCTTTTCCTTTTTTTTGGAGCAGGCAGTTTGCTGTGTCTTTCCCAAAGGCAGGGATGGGTGTCTTGACTCAAGGGCAGGGTAGAGAAGTGGGTGCAGGAAAGGACCCCGAGGTTGGGAGACCCCAACCCCATGTCACCATTGCTGCGTTTCTGGCCAGTGTCTGCACCAACCCAGCGTGGCCAAGGTGTTTCTGCCCTCATTCCCTTCCTCCCTGCCAGCTCCCCGGGCAGTGAGAGGGCAGATGGATGGATACCCAGCTTTGCTGCAGCCCCTGCTCATAGTCACTCCAGGCTTTGGATGCTTTATCAAGGGTTTCAGCTCTCAAGTCAACATAAATCACACATTTGGCAGGCTCTCCCTTTCTGTCTCTCTCCCGTTATTTTCTGTTCATGATAAAACAATGTGGAAAGGAAGCACTCGAGCCAAGGGGAGGGTGAGAAGAAACAAGATCCCTTATCTAAAACATGCCTGAGCTGCTCAAATGTTTCTGTATCAGCAATTATTTTGCCTGGCTTTGAGTTTTCACAAAGCTCTTGAGCCTTGCAAATGTGATCTGAGATCACGCTGGCAAAGCACAGACCCAAATTCTTCCCTTCTCTCTGAATCTTTCAGTAGCCTTTGGATGAGACCCATGAAACATCTCACGTGCGCACCAACACCAGGGAAACGAGCTGGAAGACAGAATTTTCCTGGCTCTGGGGAGATGCTGAGCATCTCCAGCTCTGTCCCAGAGCCCCCCAGCGGTGGCTGCCCCCCCCGTCTCCACTTGCTGGGTTCATTAAAAACTGGGCAGGATCAGACAGCTTGAGGTTCCTAACTGCTTTGAGTCAGTTGAGATGAATATATTCTATGTAAATGACTGCAAACACACTATACGTTGAGGCATTGCAGTCTGTGTAGACTTGCACAGTGAATATGCATTATAGGGATGATTTCTGCACACATATCCATGTCTGATGGCCCAATCATTTAGAGCACCAGCTTATAAACTTCTTGCAAAGTGGAAAGAAAAGAGGAAAAAAATGCCTTACTGTTAATAGGAAAGGAATAATATCTCTTCATCTATGCCTGAAACCACCTTTGAAAATGTACATATATGCTCCATTTCAACTAAAGCAATATACAGTGCTCAGAAAAGCAATATCCCTAAGCTCTGCTCTGGCTCTCATGTTGATTTTGATATTTTTAATATCGCATCCAGATAACAGAGCCTGTCAACCACTATGTGAAGCGTTCATTTAACTAAGCCAATTTAAAATGTGTAACAATTATAAAGAGATGGGCTCAGATGAGTCAATTTGTCTCGAGTGTTTTCTAGCTGAACTTAATAATATTGGAGATGTGAGAGAAATTGGAAAAAAATTCACCCTCTGCGTTCAATTCTTTTGAGAAGTCGAAATACCTAATTCACTCTGGCAAATGATAAATGTTCCTCCCCTCTTCTAATTACATCTTGCCTTAGTCACAGCGGTGTCTAGTAAATCTCCTTTTGAGACTATACACATCACATATCGTCCTTGTTAAAAAAAAAAAAAAAAAGGAAGAAAGGAAAAGTTCTTGATTAGATTTTTTTTTTTTTAAGAGCAATTCATTCTGCTCACAGGATCTGGAATTGGCTTTTCATGTTGCTAACCCCCTTCATTGTCGCTAGTCTTTCATGTGTCACTTCTTAAATAAACGCTGAAGTTTTACTAAAAAATAGAGGAGGGGTGGGCTATGGAAGTCGTTGGGTGGGTGTCACTATGGGGAGCTTTACAAGCACGGATGGGAGGGAGCGTGCATTGATTTTACTGTCAATGGTGATTTAATTGCTGGAACAAATGAGGGGTTTGCATTTCCACACCTAGAAGATGCACTTTGCTCGCAGACAGTGCCTGTGGTTCATTGTAGGTGCAGTTGTTCCCCCTTATTTGATATAGTTGCTGTTTCAAGGCACACTAAATGTTAATAAAATTTTTCCCAATTAACAGGAAAAATCAAATTATTCAACCAATAAGGATTCCAGTGTAAGAGTCATCTTGGGCTCACTGCTTGGGCTGCCAGGGAGGACACCATTCAAACCCCTCCAGCAGCCTGGGAGCGATGGCCAAGGTTCCCCATGAAACCCCAATAGCCAAGTCCTGCCCGTGGGCAGCCCCCCCCCCCCCCCCCCCCCCCCAACTCTCCCATTTGCATTTATTTAAAACTGCTGTGGGATAAAATGTCCTTTATAGGTGTCATGGGTCTTCCTAATCTCTTACCTGCCTGGAGATAGTCTCCATTATATTGTGATTACAAAATTTACCTGCTAACACAATGTTTTTAGGACATTTGAGGGGTTTCATTGCCCTGAGTGGAGTTTGCCACAAGGGCCATTTTCCCCAGCCCCCCCCGAGGTGAACTGACAGGAAAAGAAAGACGGATTTATTTAGTTTTCCCCAAAAAAGATAGATTTGAGGCTTGTTGATGGGTTTTTGACACCAGTTGTGGGTTGAAAGCACTGGAGGAGAACCCAGGGAGGAGGGGTGGGATCCTCTCTGCAGGGCTTTCCGCCACATGTTTTTGGTCTGACCTTTTTTGCTGAGCATGGCCACAAATACGAGCAACATTTCATCGTGAGGGTGTCGCCTGGAGCAGCAGAAATGAGCTGGAAGCTGGGATTTACAGCTGGATTTAACAGCAGGTTATAGGGGAATGGCTCCGGCTGGTGCCCAGGAAGCCCGTTGGTGATGGAGGGAGAGGGGAGGGAGAGGAAAGTCCCGCTGGCCTGGCTGCAGGAGAGATTAGTCAGGATACCAAAATAGGGATTTCTGGCCTGGAAAGTGGCTCCAGCACCACATGTGCACCCTGTCCTCACCACAGGCGTGGAGCTGCAGGGGAGCTTCTGGTGAAGGTGGCTGTTTGGGCACATCAGAGGGGATGCCAGCACCGACCCGTCTCGTTTTATTTTCTAGGTAGTTCAGCAAAATAACGGCTTTGAGGAAACAGGGACACGATAAGTGCAAAGACTTGTTTTGGCAAGAGGCGTGAACAGCTTTAAACTTCCTAACGGGTCTGGGAAGGAGGTGCTGATGCTCCTCCTGGGTCTGTTGGGTGGGATGCAGGTGCCGGGTCCCAGCGGCCCCTTGGGGAGGGCTGTGACCTCCCCGCTGGCCATCATCCCCCTCCTCCTTTCCTCGGGGCTGACCCACACCATGCGCTGTTCTGGGGTCCCCGGGCTTCCCCCTGCTCTGGGCACTGGGTTCAGTGGTTTCCTAGAGCAGGGTGGTGCTCACCATACGCTGCACCTCCTCGGCGTCGTTGGTCGTCCTCACTCCTGCTGAATCCATAGGACCTCACTGAATACATATGGCCCCACTAAATGCATATAGCCTTCTGAGTTATACATTGAGAGGACCCATTGTTTGCAGGCCGTTGGGTTGGCGGCTCAGTCACCAAACCATGTGACCGTTGTCTTCCCACCCTCTCCTTTTGGACCCCGAAACTGGGGATAAACGGCATTTTTCCAGGGAGTAGGAGGAAAAAAAAAAGGGATAACAGCCCTTTGCTGCTGCAGCAGAGGCTTGATGTGCCCGTCCCCATGTGCCATCGCCCCGAGCCGCGGGCACACGTGAGGGGGGCCCTGGGCTGCTCCCACCCACGCCGGCACCGCAGCCTCCACACTGCAGCCAGAGACACAAAGAGAGGTTTAGAAATCTGCTTAGAAGTCTGGCTCATTAATACCCTTGCCCAAAGCTTTAATCAAATAATTAGCTTTTGTATTGCACCTCCCAGTCAGCAGTAAATAAAGAAAGAGGCAGGTAAAACAAGCATCACGCGTAAGCCGTGCTTTTGGGAAGGGCTGGTCTGACCCTGCCTGGGGCTGCTTCTCTGGGGCTGGGCCACTGGCCCCTTGGCATGGGGCTGGCAGGAGGCACAGGGATCTGAGTGGCTCCTCCTGAATTTGGCAGATGGGGTGAGCCCTGCCTGCCTTGATGTGGAGCTAGCTTTGGTCTGGTTTTGCGTGCTGGGGTGTGCTGGTCGGCAGGAAGGATAACACACGTGGTGGTGGCAGCATCCTCTCCCTCTCCCCACCAGGGGCTTGGGTTTGGTCCCCGCAGCGGCTGGAGAAACGCCGGACTGTGGGGTAGGTCTGCCTGATGTGAGAAGTGGGAACATCCCTGCTGCCAGGCAGTGCCTCCATGCCAGGCTCAATGTGAGCTCGAATGGGTACCACGGGGTCAGTCGGTGATGCTGCATGACCCTCCTGCCCTCAGGATGTCCCTTGTCCCACTGCTTTCCACCGCCGTCCTGCAGCCATGTGGTGGATTGAGCTGGGACTGTAAATGTGCTGAAGCTGCCGTTGCTATTTGGACTGTTTATCTTGTTTGGTCTAATTATGCCAAGAAAGTCATTATAATTTTATGCTCTTTGGATTAACATTCTTGCCCAGGGCACCATAATTAGTGTATGGTTTGTAGCTTAATGATTCTGAGCACAGTCAATGCAAACTTTCTAACCGTAAATCAGGGGACTCGGGACATGGGGACTGACAGGATAGTGGCTGTTCTGGAGGAATAAGCATTTATCTCCCTCTTCATAAGCTGGGCGTTCAGCTTCACAGCACCCTTGAGCTCTCACTGTCCTGATGCAACCAAGATGCTGCTGAGGAATTGCAATGAGCCACAACCCTCTTCTGAGTCCAGAAAGCTTCCTCTTGGGCGTCTACTGCTCTGCAGGGATCCATGGGGTGTTACTCTATGGGGATCCTCAGCCCTTCACCCCCTTTCCCCCATCCCACTGCGGAGCCGTCCTACTCAGGGGAGCACACACCACCCCCCCAGCCACCCCGGGAAATGGGATCCAGCATAGCACTGGAAGCTTGCCCAGCTCTCTCCGAGGAGCAGGCAATTTGGATAATGATAATCTCTCCTTTAGCCCCAGCTATTAGTCACTTTAAGCATCTTTTCTTTCTTGATGTTATTGTTAGTGGTGGCCAGGGATGTCCATGCAAAAATAGAGTGGGGCTGGGTTTGGAGGTGCTGCAGTCCAGGTTTTGAAGGCCTGGGGCACTCCACCTTTACCATGGGTAGTTTAAATTGATGTTTTAAAGACTATTGGTATTGATATTCTTGATATTTTAAAGAAACCTATCATCCAACACACCGAGCTCCTGCAAACCTGCAGCTCCACCCGCCTCAAGTCTTCTCATCGAGGGGGATTGATGGAGCCAGAGACCCCCATCTCATCCCTGGCGTCCACCGCCATCCTCCTGGTTTCTTATTTATTGCTCGTTAGGCTGGCGATGAGCTCAGAGCCTTCGCGAGACGCCGAGCAGCCAGACTGCAGCCGGCTTGACTTGACAGATTGTTTGGGTCGAATCAGAAGCTCCCAGGAGAGTTTCACAATTTCTTTTCCACTGGAAAACGTCATTAATTCATTACCAAATTGTTAACAGAATCAGGGGCTGTGGTTTTAACCGAAGGATATTCTCGTGATAAATGTCACGGCTTTCCTTGAGCACAAGTCCAGGGGAAGGCTAAAGAGCCAAACCCTGCGGCACGGGTTGTCTCACCAGGCACGTTCAGTTTCCACGGAGTTTTTCCTTGCACCTGGTGGCAGGCTGTGAGCGATCCATGGAGCCTTGCAGGGATTCCTGCCACCACCATCCTGGGTCGTTCTGGGTCCCCAGAGATGCTGGAACACTCTCCCAGACCCCCAGTGTGCTCACAGCTGTGTTCACAGAGGAGCAAAAAGCTCTTTGCACCTAAAGCCCCTCCACCCTGCGTGGCCCTGGGGCTGCTCTGTCACCTTTTCTCTGCAGCGCTGAGGACCAGTGCATCCCAGTGCTGCAGGGGGAATGGCCGGGGCAGGGGGGGTGCTGGGCATAGCTGAGCTGCCCTGAGTGAGTTTGAAGCCTTTAGCAGAAGAATAAATTGCAGTGAAGTGCATGTGAAGAGCAGCTATTTGATTTTCTGCCGAGGCGATTAAATTTTCATGCCATTTTTGCAAGGCTGTCTTAAAAACAAAACATTACCATAACCCGGGGAAGGGATGCAGGGAAGGGTGAGGTATCTCCCTTCGCTGCCAAGCCTTAACCTCAGGGTTTTCCCTTTCATCTGCTGGGGAAGATGGACTTCCCGATGCCAGGAGCTGGGCTGGGGTTAACTTGTGCTGGTGGCACTGCGTCTCTGCCAGCTCCCAGAGCTGGGGCCACGGCACAGCGGTTTGGAAGCGGGATGGGGAATGAGCTCACCCGATGGAAAAGAGCCAGCCTGCACGAGTGGTGGGGAAGCTTTTTACACCGTTAAACAAACCATGCCTTTTTGTATGTTTTTCCTTTTCCCCCGGCTCTGGTCTGCAGCCCAGCAGGGCCCTGGGAACACCGTGTCCGGCAAGCCAGGGACTCCTGACTTCTGCTGACACTCACGGTGCCCATGGCACGGCATCTCAGTAGGAATTCAGGGTTTCCCCCTCTCTGTAGTTCACAGTGGCTGGGGCACTTTTCTCCCTCCGCGTTTCACTGGGGGTTAGCGCTGTGCTGAGCTCTGCAGTCGCCGCTCTCTCTCTTTCCAGCGGTGGCTGCATTTCAGGAAACTAATGAAGTGCTGATTTTCCTTAATTGGCCTCTCAAATTTGCTGATCACTCCTAAGGATCTCGGGTTAAAAAGAAAGCCATGTCCCATTATTATTGGTGCTATGTTTCATGGCCAGTGCAGCTGTAGAGGAAGATTTCGGGGCATGAGCTGAATTTTCTGAACTTGCTTGTGATTTTCTGTCCCCGGGTGCTCATCTAATCTAGTTGAAGGTGTCCCTGCTCATCACAGGAGGGTTGGACTAGATGACCTTTAAAGTTCCCTTCCAACCCAAACCCTTCTATGATTCTATGGCATCCTCCAGCTGGCAAGACAGACATACAGGGGTCAGACTGATTTTTGGAGGTGCCTCAGTTGTTGTTAAGCAGGGTTTCGGTGGCGCTGCCTCCATCGGGCAGTGCTGGCACGGAGCTGGATGTCACTGTGGCCCCAGCCCTGAGAAACCCCTGGGAGCAGCTGGGAGCTGGAAACCCAACCCCGGGATGTGGGGTGGGTGCTGGAAGGGGAAGCCATGGCTGCGGTCACCCACATGTGAGCCGGAGCAGGGATGTCAGGGCACTGATGCACTGGGAAGCTTGAAAACATGCCAGACGAAACCACCTCACGCCAGTGATGAGCTGCCTCCGTTTGAACTCCCCTTCCCGATGCATCCGGAGAGGTGTCCTGACGCAGAGCCCCGGGGCAGAACGGCATTTGTGTTTTAAGGATGACATCGGGTGTCATCCCCAGCGGGACCCAGCAAGCTCCTGACTATGTGAACAGTTGTTTCAAATTAATGAGAGGTGATGGGGAGAGGACGCTGTGGCACGCTCCCTGCCACACGCCGGTGGCCTGGCACCTCCTGATGTGCTCGGCCGTGGCACCGTGGCTGGGGGACAGGTGATGCCACCAGCCTGCCCGTGGAAGAGAGGGAAGAGAGAGAGGGGTCTCCTCTCAGGGAAGGTGCCCCTGCCCTGCACGCCTTGAGCGCTGCCCCTCATCTGTCACCCTGCCCCAGGCTGTGTCATCTGTGGGGCACGAGGAGCCTTGCGATGGGGATGGGAGGGCTGATTTTGAGTAGGACACCCGTGTGTTGTTTCAGTTATCCCGCAGGAGGGGCGAGGTTGAATCCGCAGCCAAGGTCTTGGCAGGGGCTCTGCGAGGCGTCTCTCCGCCTGGCAGCGCGGGGCTGGGAGGGGAAAAACCTGTGCTCAGCCAGCGCAGGAGGGGGAAGGGGTTCCTCTCCAGGGTTTGCATCTCATTTGGCTCGTTTGGGGTGACAGCATCGGCGGGGAAGGGCAGCGGCTGGGAGTGCTGCCCCCCAGTTGTGAGCTCAGCCCCAACCCCTGTGCGTGCCACCGCCTGCAGGGCAGCTCGACCCCCCGAGGAAAGAGACCCAAGCCCCAGGTTTCACCCGCAGCGAGTCCCCATCCCGGGAAGGGAGTTTTCAGGAGGAACCCGGCACTCGTGTGAGAGCGATGGAGCCCCGCCGGCGGCCGAGCAGCTGGAGCCCAGCCCCAGGCACAGCTGCGGGGAGTTAAGTTACCCGGCTTCCAAAATTACATTTTTCTGTGGTTCCCTCATTTGAATGCGGAATAATGCAGATATTGTGAGCGGAGCCTGCCTGGGAGGCGCTTGTAAAACCAAACCTACGGCGGGTGCGCTTCGCTGGGCGGTGGTGGGGCCGGCGGGTGGGAGGGGGTCCTGGCTGCTCACGAGGCTCCGGGTGGAAGCTGGAATTCAGCCGGCCACTTTTGTAGGGAACGGAGTCTGGGATCAGAAAGCGGGATGCCAACTTTGCGTGCGGGGGCCAAAACCAGAGCACCCCACCAGAACGTCCCCCGTGGGTGCCTGAGGTGGTTTGGGGAGAAACATGGAAACGTGCATTGCCAGGGATGATGCGACCGCAGGGGTGACCCAAGCTGGTACCAAAACCAGCCTGCAAACAGCAAAGGGACACGAGCCATGCTGTCCCTTGCCCAGAACAGGCAGAACATGAACAACAGCAGCCCCTCCAGCCTCCTGCTCACTCTGCTTGTTGCGTGAAAGCCCCGGTCCACTGTGGGGATGCAGATTTCCAGCGGGTGACACCAAAGGGTGCAAAATAAGGTCCTTGGGTGCACGTTTCACGGGATCACTGGATAGTTTGGGTTGTAAGGGACGTTTAAAAGTCATCGAGTCCAACTCCCCTGCAACGATCAGGCACATCTTCAACTAGATCAGGTGGCTCATAGCCCCGTCCAACCTGACCTGGAATGTTTCCAGGGATGGGGCACCCAGTTCAGCATTTCACCACCCTCATCATAGAACATTTCTTCCCTATACCTAGTCTGAAACTACACTCTTGTAGGTTGAGCTCGTGCTCCAGCAGGGATGTGCACTTAGTGTCCCCACATCCCGCTGCATCCCTCTGGTTGTCCTGTGTGAGGTCTCTGCTGGAGGAGCATCTTGGTGACAGAGGGGCCTCCGTGTGTGTGTTGTCCCCACGCGCGAAGGGGAGAGGCTCTCACGGTTCCCAGGAGGGGATTGGTGATGGCAGGCGCGTTGGCTTAGAACAGAATGATTTTGAAGGTGGATTTATACAGCTTAATCTCTGAACCCTTGTGTTATACATGCAATGGCCCAGCTTTACGTCCGTCAGGCTGCCAGCCCCCCCGGGGCCAGGGCCCGGACAGGTTCCTCCACACAAACAAGTTGGGCTGTGCTGACGGATGCAAAACCCCATTAACAGGAGGTTCAGCATTTCTGCCATTCCAGAGATGCCTGCAAGGTTTCAGCACAGACCAAAAGGCAGCCATGTCAGGGAAACCAGCGCACACGAATACTTTTCATTCCAGGCCGTATCCCAGGCTTATTTTAACCGCTCAGCGCCCATTTTTATTGTTCTGACAGCACAGGCCCCACAGGAGGATCCTGGGTTGCACCCCGTGGCATTGAGCTGGTGGAATGACCTTGTCTTGCTGCTGCTGGTCACCTTCACAGATCATTTCTACCTTTTGAATGGGGAGGAGACCCACACGGGGACACGAGTGGGTGCCAACTTCCTTCCCCGTTGTTGTTCTGGGGGGTGCCTGGTGGCTGCAGGAGCCAGGAAGGTGTCTGTACCCCATCATGCTGGGTTCATAGCTCAGGTTGGCAGGACAAAAGCTCTCCACCCAGCTCTGGCCATCACCGGGAGCTGGACATGGGGCAAGGCTGGGTTTCCAAATACAACAATTCCTTCTGCCACCTCCTGCGGTTCCCAGCCTCTTCTTTTTTCACAACGTGGTGGCTGTGCTGCCCAGGGAGCCCGCAGCGTCTGTCTGTATCACATTCCCCAAATCATGATCCTACTGAGTGCATTTCCCAAACATCTGTGCTTTACCCCGTGCTGCGGCCAAAAAGGGGGTCCTCAGTGATAATGGATCACAAGATGATGGGTGGACTTCAGCTCAGCCTTGCCTGGACTGGTCCACTGGCTGTCCCCAGGCTGGCATGGAGAGGGCAAGGCAGGGGCACCAAGGCTGGGCAGGCAAGTGGAGCCTCTCCACAGGACCATGGCTTTTGGAAATGAGCACAGCATCTTGAATGTCCACCACGGGCAGAGAGCTGTGAGGTGGGGAGGAGGCTCCGGTCCCCATGCAGAGTGAGTGCTACCACTTCAAAATTAAATGCAGTTGCCATAGAAATATTAATTGGGAACAAAATCTGAAGATGACACTTAAGCAGAAGATGGAGCATTACGGAGAGATGAGGACAGCGATGAAAATAGAACAGTTAAAAGGAAAATTCTTCAAAGGAAGTATCATGTAGGTGAATATTTAATGCACAATCAGCAGGTTGCCACGTCAGCAGTGCTTTTAATATTGTAGGGTAAAGGATGGGAAGTGCCTGCTGGAGGACAGAGCACCCTCCTCCCCAGTCAAGGTCACCGGGCGCTGGAAGTGAGACTGAGGATGGATCCTGCAATGGCAGCAGGTTTCTGCTCTCACCTGCAGCGGGGCCGGGGTGCAGGAGCCAGCAGGGTGCCATCTCCACTAATGGGCACCACCAGCCTCTGAGACCCACATGGTGCTCACTTGCTGGTTTGCAACCAACATGCAACCCAAAGGTCAGATGAGGCATCTGATGGACATCCTCATCACAGTCTGGATTCTCTGCCTGGAGGCAGAGACTGGCTGGAGATTCCCAGCACATGGCTGGGTTTGGGACTCCTCCTCCCGGGAACATTTGCATGGAGGGCAGGGAAAAGGTCCCAGCCCTGCCAGACAATGCAGAGGAACCGGGTCTTTCAGGTCCCTCTTGCCCCGAAACCGTTGCTTGGCCTAGGCTTTTTGGGAAAGTGTCTGAGACGCCCATAAGCAGAGAGGACTTTTTAGGTGAAGCAGGGCTGATCCAAGGGAAAGCGGTGTCAAAGTGTCCCACTGAGCAAAAGTCCTGCTGGTACCCTGATAGAAGGGGTACCCAGAGCGCTCCGGGGAAGGATGTGCTGTTGGGATCACCTCTTCTCATAGTGATACTGTCATCAGTGTGGAAGAGGAAAAGGATATTCCTGTAGAAAAATCATGTGGTTTTGTTTTTTTTTTAAAAAAAACGTAGATGATAATAATAACCATCCCTCTTTTAGGCAGGGTTCAGCCCAGGAAGGGGAAGGGCAGCTCCATCCTGCCACCCCACTGTGTTCTCACCCGGCCAGCTCCAACCTGATAAGTATAGAATCATTTGAGTTGGAAGGGACCTTAAAGATCATCGAGTTCCAACCCTGCTGCCATGGGCAGGGACACCTTCCACTAGAAACACCAGCTCCTACTTTTCCCAGAGAAGATGGTTGCTCTTCCCAGCTGTTATCAGCCTCTCATCCCTTTCCTCCCTCTGCTTTGGGAATGTGTCTCCCGGGAACTGTGGTGTGGGATGAGGATGGGGATGGAGCAACGGTGGCGACCACAGGCAATGAGAAAGCCCAGCCACTGTCCTATCACCCTGCCAGGGCAGCAACGCGGGGACGTGGCGTGGGGCTGGAAGCTCTCTCTGCCCTCTCCTCGGCATCAGCCTGGAGGGAGCGGGATGGCTACAGCCTGGCAGGGAGCAGCAGCTGCCTGGGCGCATCTATCTCTGCCGATCTTTCCACTTAAAAAGGAGGGAGGATTACAATGAAGTCGTACTTTTCCCATGAACCACCTCCCACTGTGTTATGCTCTGAAGTTAATTGCAAATGAGGAGATGGAAATAGCTTATTTTGACTTTCCTTAAACAGTGCTTCATTGATATTTTTTTTTGCCTTTTTTTTTTTGTCTCGTGAGGCAGGCCTGTATCTATTGGAAAATAGCAATTATTTCTGTAATTCCCTAGAATTAGTGGAATTAGTTGAATGGGTAAAATTTGAAGCAAAATGCTGATAGAAATATGCTTAACTTGGAAGCACCATGCACAGCATGGTGGAGCATCGGGCGCTCCTCCTCCATCCCTAGGCATTACAAAGCTCAACATAGATTTCTTGAAGAATAGTCAAAGATATCTCAGATGCGGCCACAGAAATGATCAGGGAACTGGAACACCTCTCCTGTGAGGAAAAGCTGAGAGAGTTGGGGTTGTTCAGCCTGGAGAAGAGAAGGTTTCAGGGAGACCCTATTGCATCCTTTCAGTACTTAAAGGGGGCTTATAAGAAAGAATGGAACTGACTTTTTAGCAGGGCCTGTTGTGATAGAAGGAGGGGTAATGGTTTTAAACTAAAAGAGGGGAGATTTAGACTAGATACAAGGAAAAAAAATTTTGCAATGGAGGTGGTGAATCACTGGCCCAGGTTGCCCAGAGAGGTGGTAGATGTCCCATCCCTGGAAACATTCCAGGTCAGGTTGGACGGGGCTCTGAGCAACCTGATCTAGTTGAAGATGTCCCTCCTCA